>OX637400.1:10892691-11492691 GCA_951799425.1 Ilex aquifolium | reverse complement strand
CTAGTACTAGTTTGCATTAATAGGGTACTTTCCTTAGAACTCTTACTTAATGCATGTACATTCAGATTAGTGGTAATGCATTTGTAATAGATCCTATAGATGAGTACTATGGATTCTGTTCCAGCTTCAAGTTTTGTAATATCACCATTAAATTTTACACCTAAAGTAAGGGCTTTGGGTGTTTTATCACAGGTTAGACTTAATGTAAAGTCCGGGAAACAATTAAAATATACAGGACCTTGATGGAGGCCTGCTTCCATTATCCCTAGAATACTAGGTTTATAAACTGTGAATCTTCCATCTCTTAGAGTTAACAAAACTGAAGTATTTGTTCCTATTGTTAACAATGGTTTTATTGCAACTTGTACTAGACCTAAATGGACAAATTTGAATCCTTTAGACCTATGTCTTTTTAAAGCTTCCTTGCTGAGGAGCTGGCAAATTTCTTCCTCATTTCTGAGAGGATGAACTTGTTCAATAGTTTTAACTTGTAATGAGGCATTAAAGGCTGAAGGGAGCCAACTAGTTTTGTAAATTTCCCTATGGGGTACTTTTGGAATGTTCCAATCACTCCATTTTATCTTAGACTCATTATATTCATGTTCTTCTTCATTTACTATATTAGGTATAGTATCAAATGAAGATCTAGATGAGCTAGCCATAGAATTAGATCTGAAAAATCTACTCATTGTTAAATCTAAAATTTTCAATTTTATAAATTACAAATAAGTTTTAACCACATGATGCATACCCCCTAACATACTTCCCTCACGGTATGTCTGTTATCCCTAAACTGCCTCTCTCTAGGACTTACAAACGGGACTGGTCGACTTCCTCTCTTGGGAGACAAAGCGTAAGAGAATCTTACTTGTTTTAAATCTCTATTTCTTTCAATTCCAGTAAATCACTTATAAGTTTTTTCTTATGAATCACAAGATGTAGATATAAACAGATAATCAAATATATTCCAAAAATACAACCAAGACAATACTTACAACACTAGCACTAGTGGGCTAGTGGAGATAAGGTTGCAGAAATAAAGATGGCACAAATAAAGCTCTTCTTTTGCATCATGAAGAAGACTTACAATATTCGAGAAGGGAGAGGAAAGTGTTTCAAGGCTTGTCGGAACCACTACTAGGGTTCAGCGAACAGCTTAGATACCAAAATACAAGCGGAAGACAAGACAAGAAGAACTGATGAATATGAATCACAAGCTGTAGATATAAACAGATAATCAAATATATTCCAAAAATACAACCAATGCAATACTTACAACACTAGCACTAGTGGGCTAGTGGAGATAAGGTTGCAGAAATAAGGATAGCACAAATAAAGCTCTTCTTTTGCATCATGAAGAAGGCTTACAATATTCGAGAAGGGAGATGAAAGTGTTTCAAGGCTTGTAGTAATGTCTAACAAGACTTGAGTTACAATTGAAATGCAGAGACTCTTATATAGGCGTAAGAGAATCTCTGAAATCATTTCCCTTTTTCTTTAACTCTGGGTAGAAAGACTTTCACCTTCTGCTTTCGGTGGAAAAGGTGGGGTAAATGCTTTAACTCGGGGTAAATGCTTTAACTCAGAGTAAATGCTGACAGACGGGACTAGTGGGCCCTGCTGTTGTCTGAGAATTCACTTTCGGTGGAAAAGTATGGGTAGAATGCTTTTACTAAGGGGAAAAGCAGACTAATGAGAATCTTGTCGGCTACTTCACTAGGGGAAAGTGCCGGATAAATCTTGTGATATCTTATCGTTACATGTGACAGACAACTTTTATATCTCTTGTGGAGATAGTAGTGATTGAAGCTATCACAAGTAAAGGTAAGCATCACGGGGTGGTGATATCTGCTTCATCAAGGTCATCATAACCGACATAAGGGTCTTGGGCATCCTGGAAAGGGTCCATGGATGGATTGACGGATCCTGCAGAAGAGGCTGGTGATGAAGAACTCTGACTAGCAGCTTGCTGAATTAGTTCCTGAACTAACTTGAGGAGCTCAGATGCTGAAGGCTTAGACGGTTTACTGGAGTCCTTAGAGGAGGACTTCTTTGGCCTAGCTGTGGAAGGTCCTGTGGGCTCTTTAGGGTTTTCTTCTGTGGAAACCCTAAGAGTGGGGAGAGCCTTCTTAGGAGGAGTTGGTGGAGGCAAGACTGTCAGAACCACTACTGGGGTTGGAACCTTGACTGGGAACTCCTTCTGAACAGTCTCAATAATGGAATCATATTGAAATCTGGGCCACCATTTGACAGAAAATTGTCTGACAACATAGTGAACAATAATTTTCCATTGTCATCTACAGATCCACGGGACTCTGTACCTGCAAATAAATGTTAGTAAAATGGGAATAGGAAACAAGGACTGTTGTTTACTAGGAACATATGCAGATGAGAAGTAGGTAATCTGATCTTGAAGATCAGCTGGAAAGATTTCAAGGATGGGGCCTTGAACCTGCCACCACCTTACAAACCAAGAAGGAATCTGGCTTTTGAAATCTTTATCAAACTGAATGAACTAGGAGTGAGTTAAGGACTTGTCCTGATAGAGCATAAGCTTAGACCATGATTCAATGTAATCATAGTAACTAAACTTTTTATGATATCCTTGAAGATCTCGGAGCAACGAAGGATGAGATCCCCATTCTTTGAGAGATATAATTTTCTTGATGAACAAGGAATGGTAAATAGTTTTACTCGGGTCATTCTTATCAGGTATGAGCTTGATAAAAATAGACTGAGTAAAGAATAGAATATCTTGGTAGAATTCAAATGATTTTTCTGGATCGGATGGGATAAAGGTCCATCCTTCTCCAAGATAAGTATCAACCACATCTTTTGGGTTGCTAAGGTGAGCATGGGCTGGCTCAATAACAAACACATTATGGGCTGGGCTTTTGTCAATGTATTTCGTTTTTGGGCCTTTTGGGGCTGGTCCATAACGGTAATATGGGTTGACTAGGAGGTCAGTTTTTGGTGGCGCTTGTTGGGCCATTTGGGAGAAGGCTGAGCTTTTGTCAATGTATTCCGTTTTTGGGCCTTTTGGGGCTGGTCCATAACGGTAATATGGGTTGACTAGGAGGTCAGTTAATTTCACTTGATGGGTTTTTTGAATAATTATTCTGAGATACTTAGAAATTGATTCATTTTTAAGTTGTTTTAATTCTTTAACTTCAGGTTTAAGAATAAACTTAAATGTTACAGATTGCCCTAACGGGTTAGTGGATAATCCTTCAATGTTTGTGGTAAAAGGATACAACAAATATATGAAAGGTAATCCAAGAATAACTTTGTCAGTCATATCTTTTACTAAGATGAATGATGTTTTGAAACAAACATTATCTTGACAAATATGAGCTTTTGACAATTTGTAGGCAACATTTATTTTACTGCCATTGGCATAACTTAATCTTTCAAATGTTTTTTCATAATATTTAGTAGGAATAATTCCTTCTTGAATACAATTTACATCTGCGCCTGTATCAATAAGGGCAATAGTGTTAAGTATAAAGTCATTATTAATAATAATTCTTACTTGAGAATACCATTTTTGTAAATTAATCTTATTAATAGAATTAATATGATTTTCAGTTTGCGGACATTCATCTTGCGATGACAGCTTCGTTAAACCAGAATTTTCCATGTTAGAGATAGAGGTTACTGGTATCCGCTAGGAAAATGTCCTGGTCGATGTTTCAGTATCAGATTGTTCATTATCTTGAGACTGTTTTTGGGGACAAGGCTCAAGAGTACTGGTATTGGACATGGATAAAAAACTTAAAGTTTCAGCAAAGATCTTATCTTGTGCTTTTAAATCTTTTATTTCACTTTTTAATTTATTAACTTCACTTTGGAGATCCTGTAAGGTAAGTTCTTTCTTCTTCTCCTTACTAAATCTTTACATAGTTTTGTTAATACTAATTAAATGTTTTTCACTAGAAAGATGTTTGTTATCTTTCTTGACAAATAAATCTTTGAGATTTTTTATGTATTTAATTTTGAGTTCAGGGTCTTCAATTTTGCTGATCAAATCTATGAGGATTTGTTCTTCCTCAGCTTGTTTGGTGATTACCCTAATCTGTTTACAACAATTGTCCTTACATCCTAATTTGATGTCAGGTTCACTGGAATCACTAGGGGCTGACTGATAATCTAAAGAACTTTCTGTACTACTAGTGGAGTCTGAATTTTCTTCATTATCTTGTTGGTTATTTAGTCTAAAAATTCTAAGAATTTCTTCTTCTTCATTTTCAGCTAAATTTAATCTTTTAACCTGTTTTTTAACTGGACAGTTTGGACTAATGTGGCCTGTTTTACCGCAGTTAAAACATTTAATATCTGTCTGCTTTTCCCCTTAGTAAAAGCATTCTACCCATACTTTTCTACCGAAAGTGGATTCCCAGACAATAGCAGGGCTCACTAGTCCCGTCTGTCAGCATTTACTCTGAGTTAAAGCATTTATCCCACCTTTTCCACCGAAAGCAGAAGGTGAAAGTCTTTCTACCCAGAGTTAAAGAAAAAGGGAAATGATTTCAGAGATTCTCTTACGCCTATATAAGAGTCTCTGTATTTCAATTGTAACTCAAGTCTTGTTAGACATTACTACAAGCCTTGAAACACTTTCCTCTCCCTTCTCAAATATTGTAAATCTTCTTCAAGATGCAAAAGAAGAGCTTTATTTGTGCTATCCTTATTTCTGCAACCTTATCTCTATTAGCCCACTAGTGCTAGTGTTGTAAGAATTGCATTGGTTGTATTTTTGGAATATATTTGATTATCTGTTTATATCTACAGCTTGTGATTCATATTCATCAGTTCTTCTTGTCTTGTCTTCCGCTTGTATTTTGGTATCAGAGAAAATTGAACATATTCCCTAGGAGTTGAAGATCAGCGAACAAGCTGTATTTAAATCTCTAAATATGAAAATACAAGCTATATATATATCTGTAACAATGGAATATATATATATATATTCTGTATTCCTACCCTACTCTACATATATTTATTTATTTATATATTTTTTTAGTAATTATTAGATTATTTGTGTGGCATAATTTATAACATTGTTATTATTGTGAATATTTGAGTTGCTAAAACATGGACTTGTTTTTTGGTGTAGGTTACATGATTTGTGGTGATCTATTAGAACATTTATGATTTTTGATGTGTTTCATATAGTTTAAACATAAAATAGTTATTATTGTATTTGTGCAACAATTATGATGAATTGATGTTTATAACTTGGGCTTTCTTATGTTTTATTATAATTGTTGTTGTAATTGTTTTAGGATTTTAGTGTTATTGGTTTATTGTATTGTTAAATTGGTGTAGGTTATTTAATTGAATTGTTAAAATGATCCAAAAATTAATAACTACAAAAGTGTTCACCCGATTTTTTATCTGACTTCCTACTCGATTAATTTGGTCGGAAGTCGGGTAGGAATACTACACTTGATCCGATAGGGTAGGTTAAGAAAAAAAAAATTCGCAAAATATCGGGAAGAAGACGAAAGACCATATTTTCTACCCGTCGGGTAGGTTGAACACCCCTAATGCTACCCCACCACCCGCCCCAAGGGTGCAACAACGATCGGTGAGACTAGAGTAGAGGAGATTATTTCTTTCAATATCATTTTTATTTTAGAAAATTTATCCATAACTAATTCAAAATTAATATGTTTGGCTTGACTCAAACTCGATAATTGTTTTCTTTTTGAACACAAACTTAATAATTTGTCATTGAATTTTTGACAACCAACTTATTAGGACGAGAAGTAGTCATTTAATAGAACAAACTTAATCGAAATAATTTCAAAAAAAATCTATTTGTCACAAGTTTATTAAAACTTACGTAGATATAAAAATATTTTGATTGATCACACGCAAAATGTTAAAGTCCAATTGATTCAAATAATTTAATTAAAAATATAATTCACAATAGACAAATTCCAATATATACTACAATTAAATAAAAAAATTATTTGAAATAATTTGAATATTAATTTATAATTCTTGCATTCTAGTTTCAATTTTTAATATTAGGATTTTAAAGTTCAAACACCAATTTAAAAGTATGATTTCAAATATATATCAAAATCCAAATTTAATTCAATTAACAATAATAATAGGGAGGAGGAGATAAAAAGAAGATAGAAAAATAGAGCACTGACCAAGAAAGTCAAGTTAAAGAGAGTGATCAATTAATAATCACTAAAACTCTGCTTAGTGCTCTGGTGTTGGGTTTATAAGCATTCATCTGCCTTCACCTTTTAAGGTGTTGTGTAGATGTTTGGTAAGCAAAAAAACAGGTTAGCTATTTCCCCCAGTTGTCCCACATCGGTTGCTTAGTGCTCTGGTGTTGGGTTTATAAGCCTTCATCTGACTTCACCTTTTAAGGTGTTGTGTAGATGTTTGGTAAGCAAAAAAAAAAAAAAATAATAATAATCACTAAAACTCATTACAAAAATAAAAAACCACACATAGTCATGTTGGTCATTCTTGATTCTATCAACTAATAGGTGGATGGGTCAACTCTCGCCAAAGGTCAAGATTGATTTACTGTAGGGTGCTTGCTTATTTATTTTGGATGCATTATTAAAAAAAATATAATTTATGTTGCAAAGGTCAATATTGATGTATTGTTTTTTTATAAAAAAAAACTCATTATAACAATTTTAATTTGAATCGTATGAGGAAAGTGTAAGTAATTTTTCTATTTTATGAAAGAAAACCACTTATTTTCTAAAATATAAATTACCAACAATACTATATGTATTAATTTAAAAACTTAATTTGAAACCATAGATCCCAATAATGTTACTTTGACCAAAATTAATATTTTTATAAAATTTTTGGTGGGGCGAGTTTTAAATTTTATTAAAATTTTCAAATTTTCAAATAATACCCAAAACTTTTTAAAATTGCAGCTGCCCCCATACTGAATCCGCCCATGGGTGGACCTGCATAACCGATGAACTAATAACCTAGGACTAGGACCCCTTTCTCTCTCGACTAGACTCAACACTCGCATGTAATTCATCAACTAAAAATGCACTCAATCCATATTCTTGTAAAATCAAGTTAAAAAGTCATCAAATCCTACAAGGAGCTATAAAATACATTATAAAAAAATAGAAAAAAAATATTAAACTAAAAATAAACTACATTTTCTACACACGGTATCTATTAAATGAGTTTCTTCGAATCAAAATTGGACTATTTGATTTTGCAGTAACACTAGCATGACCCGTTTATTATTGTTGTTAGAGGGTCAGGTCATTTTTGAATTAGTGTCAATAATTTGTCAAGCTTAAGCGACTACTTCGTTTGTGTCATGTTAACGTGTTGGTCAACCACCCTTTTAGTCCTCTCCCTCTTTCATTGCATGTTTTGGGATTCAGAATGTCAAGAGTGTGTGTGTGTGTATAGTAATTTAGTCTTTGGGTCTAACCTATGCTGACTGCTTGCCTGGGTGAATTCCTCTCAAGTATCCAGCTCCTGAACTACCAACGTGGAACTCTGTCCTATATATATTAACTAGTGCAATGTTAGTTTCCACTTCAAGAAACATGTATAACATGTACAAGGAGGTGAATAAACAAAATCTCAAAAAGATTAAAATTATTTCAAAAAAAGAGTTTGGAAGAAAGAAGAGAGCATACCCGTATGTTTACCACAGTTTTAACATTGTCATATGAGTCATATGGAACGTTATCGCCCCGAAATAAACCATCAACACAACTGGTACCTTCAGAAAACTCACAGTAACGATCAAAGTTTTGGGGGTGGAGGGCATAAGTGGCTCACATGCCCATTAAATCGTAGGAGATATGACATGGATTCATCAACTTTAAAGAAAACAGAGTGAGAGTGGACTCCTTTTTCTCATTCACTTTATGTAAAGTGATGGGTAGACTCCTTTTTTATCTTCACTTTATGCAAATGCGCATTAGCTTTATTAAGTGTGACAATTATTTCCCCCACTATGACCCTTGATTCATCTTGACACCTACTTTTCGTCATTGAAAATTCATCGATGGATTAGATTAGTGATAATTGTGTCACATTACTACACATCTTTTAAGATAGCATTCAATATTTTGAATCCACGAGAAAATGGACCAGATGCAATTATAGCCATTGGATGAATGAACAGACCCTAATGCAAGTCCTGCAACTTATTTGGTGCCATTAATTGAATGGAATAAGGTCTTCCAAAGCATGCTATGAGATGCTCTTCCAGCCCATCTCACTAAAGGCAAATGCTTTTGGTCTCCCACCAAGGCCCCCTGATTCATCTTGAAACCTACTTTTTGGCTTTGAAAAATCACCAATGGAACAAAAACACTGACACAAAAATATCTTATTGCTCCACGTTTTTTGATCAGTTTGTGTCAAGCTCAAAAAAGATAAATTAGTTTATCCCTACTGGAATCACTGGAAACAATCAGGGAACAGTACTGATGCCCCCTTTAACAGCCTTAAAAGGGTTGGGAGAGTGTATAACTAGTACCAACAGTTACAGGAAATGAAAGTCTCTTTACTGTGGCACTGGGATGCTTATGGATGAATACTCTTTAGCAAGGGTTCAGACTTCAGAGACGTATTCTGATCCCGAATTCCTATCCCGATTGGTATATTTGTTTAGTGTGATTCATCTATCATCTGATAATTCTGATTATTCCATCATCTGATCCATTGTCTCGTGGATTCAAAATATTGAACGCTATCGTAATTCAGACCTAGATGTGTGCTGTCGAGTACACATTGATAAGAGGATTAATTTGTGGTGGATTTTCATCTGATTTGATTTGAAATAATTGTTAGGCTTATCATGTTGGGCAAGACAATTTTGCTTATCATTTGGTACATTGACTGAGAGGAAGCACAATTGTTAGATTATGTACCTGCTCTTGTTGAAGATGATCAAGTCAACGAGACAATACTGAATGTAACCGTCACCAACCAATTATGTATAAACATGTAAAATTTGTGGATCCTACTAAATTCTTTTACTACCAATAATTTGCACATATCATGTGTGATTACTAGAGTTTATTAAACTTGTTTATTTATTATTGGTTGGATGACACGGTGTAACCTACGTTGAATATTTACTCCAGGTCAACCACCAAAACCATAGCCGTGAGCCGCAAAACGCCTGCAAGTGACCCCGTAATGAATAAATATTCAATGCAACAATGATATTATTTCAGCATTATCATATAATATCACTAACTAATAATAAAATACCAAATAGGCAAGAGGAACCCCACTTGAATAATTATTGAATTACGTGGAAGGAGAGTAGAAAATTATTAACTTACAGGGAGGAGAGATAGTTATTAATTTGTGTGAAGTCTATTTCTTTATTTGCCTATCTATTAGTGGTTGGTTTATGCAGTATCACCATTCAACTCAACTTAACTCAACTCAACAAGCCTTGTCCTAACATTTTTAGGGTCATGAAACATGTTTTGCCATTGAGTTCTATCACCGTTGCAATGAATATTTCTTGCAATCTAGGTATAAGTTTTATCAGTTTCATACATCATACACTATGGAATGAAATAGTATTGTAACTTAATCAATTTCTCTTCCGGTAAATTTATATATTGTCGTTAGAAAAATTCTGTCAAAAACTATCAAAATAAATTAGTACCAGCCAGTCGTCTGACATATGGGTACAACTTGGACGGGTCAACCCAAATTTAACCTGAGTCAAACCCGAAAAAAACAGGGCTTGGGTTAAAATTTTTAATACTTGGGTTGGAACTGAGTAAAAAAACTCTAACTCAAATTGAATTTGGGCAAGCTTCGGGTTGAGACCTCGGATTGTTGGGTTCAACCCGATTATTAAATCGGGTTGAACCCGAATATACATAAATATATAAATATATTTAAGTAGAGTTAGTATTTATCTTCACTCTTCAGAATCCAGACTTTCACTTCACTTCAAGTTTTCACCTCTACGCCTTCATCACTCCCAGATCTCTCTCTCACTCATCACTCCTCCCTCTCTCATTCTCTCTCTCTCTTCATCTGCCCCTCGCCCTTCATCTTAGATCACTTGAAAAAAATCAGATCTACACTTGAAAAAATCAAATCTACATTTTAAAAAATCAAGCCGAATTAAGGAACCCAAGTCCAACCTGATTTTTAACCGGAAGTCAACCCGAATTAAGTAACTCGAATTCAACTAGAGCCCGCCCGAATTAAACTTGAACAGTACTCGGGTTGAGTACCTCGGGTTGAGGAAATGTTAGGTTTAAGGTTAGGATTGAAGATTATATACCTAGGGTTGACCTCTCAAGCCGTCCAATCCGCCCGAGTTGCACCCCTTTGGCAGACAGACGGTGAAAATTGTACCGTCTAACTTCGTCGTAGCTTTCGATGATGCCAACCTCCTCACATCCGACCAGTCATGGACAAATCAACCCCAATCTTGATAACACTTCGAAGTGTTGCTCTTGAGATTCACGTCTTTCGGATTTGGTCGTCAAAACAACCTCTGTACACCATTGGATTTCAGCCATTACGCCATCAATAAATCTCTGGTTTCCACCGCCGTCGGGTAAGAAGACTATTGGATTGGAAAAGAATCTGCTTGAGTTTGGGTTAAACCCAATCTTCTTGACTCGATTCGACCCTTTGTGCTAAACTCAAACTTCGCGACTCGATCCGATGAGAAATCAAATCCAAATCTCCCCCCCCCCCCAAAAAAAAGGATTAATTATAAAATGCCCCCTTAAACTTTGAGTCTTATTTCAATCAGGTCCCTCTGGTTTTAAATTGAACAATTTGTACCCTTAATGTTTAAATAATTTTTAAGGGTTAATTGCACTAATGGTCCCTTAAGTTTACAACTTATTAAACTTTAGTCCCTAAAGTACCAATTTAGTCAATTTAGTCCTCAAAATTTGGGTATTGAACCAAAGCTGTCCTTCTTTCTAACTGCCGTTCAAATGTTTGACGGAAAACAACACGTGCGCAGCACGTGTAGAAGACAGAAGGGCATCACTGTCTTTTCCCATTCTTTCCCGCCCATCCAACCTCCTTCTCTCCCATTATATATCTGAGGAACCCTAATATATTTCAGTTGGGGCGAACCAAGGCAAGCTTCATCACAGAACGAAGACAAGTTCCAATCGAAGCCAAGAATCATCACAGAACGAAGCCAAGTTTTATCCCAAGGTCCATATGGATCAGACGTACTGCAAGTGTGGGAGAAAGACTCGAATGGTAACATCTTGGACAGATTTAAATCCAGGAAGAAGATTCCTTGGATGTGAGAGAAATGAGGTAAATTTTATGAAATATGCAGTGAAATGGTGGATGTGGGTATTTTGTTTAACCTGTTTTTGTTGGAATATGCAGCGAAATGGCGGATGTGGGTATTTTGTGTGGCATGATCCTCCTATGTGTATGCGATCGAAGAAAATCATACCGGGATTACTCAGGAAAATCACACTGATAGAAAGGAATCTTACCAGATCTCAACGGAGAGAGAAAGTTGTGTGGTTGTTGCTTGTACTTACTTGGTTATGGTTGTTAACAAAATGAAGCTGTTGTACTCCATTGTAAAATGAGGCTGCTGGTTATGGGTGTTGTAGTTGCTAAGATGCCAGTTTTGTACTTTGTTAATGTATAAAGTGTATCTTATTGGCAAGTTGTAAATTAATATATATTTTGCATGTCAGTGCAATTGGTATCGATTTTGTCCCCTAACTTTGTTCTGTTATCAAGTGATCCAACAAACACCATAATATTTATGAAGAACATATTACATCCAACATGTTCACTTCCAAAAGGATGCTACAATCAGTAGCCAGTACATAAAATAAGGGGGACATTAAGAACCTATTACATTCAACAAGTTCAATATTAGAAGGATAGTACTATCAAAATAGGGAACATTAAACCCTAAACAAAAAGTATCTTTCTTGTTTTTCTCTAAAATTTCTTGAATTTTGGGACATATTTCACCTTCCCACTTTGCCATTGCATTTCTCTTCATATATAATCTCTTCATAAGGAGACCTCTAATTGTCTCCAACATTGATATGATTGGTTTGTTTCTAGCCCCAAGTATGTAAGCATTAAAGCACTCACACATATTGTTAAGTAATATGTCACATTTACGATGTGTGCTAAAATGGGACCTAGACCAATTCCTTGGGTGTTTATCATCAAACCATGCACATGCCTCTGCATCTCCAACTTTCATTTTTTCCATATTCACTTTAAACAAGTTTACATAACTTGATCTTGCAGCAGCCCAAACTAAATCCTTAAGTGCTTTACCCTTGTGCTTCTGGTTGAAATTGTTGTATAAATGTCTAACACAATGCCTATGTTCAACATTTGGGAGCAGTTCATAAATTGCACGTTCTAGCCCCTATATACACAATATCATATATAATTCAGTTCAGTGATAGTATTTGATGTAGACTAGATTAAAATATATATATATATATATAACAGTAAATGTACCTTTTGCTTATCAGACATTATTGTCCATCCAATTGTGTTGCTTACTTGAAGGTCTTGCACCAGAAGGTTTAGAAACCATGACCATGTGCTTGTTCCTTCATTCTCTACCACACACCATGCTACTGGGAACATATTGTTGTTGGCATCTAGTCCCACTGCTGAGAGAAGCTGGCCACCATGAGGACCCTTTAAATGGCAACCATCCAAACACAATATTGGTTTGCATGCCTCTTTGAAACCCTTCTTCAGTGCATGTAAACAAATATACATTCTTTCAAACCTAGGCTCACCTTCCAACTCTGACAACTCATCCAATTTTATAGCTATTGTACTGTTTGGATTAGTCCTCCGCAACTCCTCAACATATTCAAATAATTTGGAGTATTGCTCTGCATGGCTACCTTCAATCATTATCTTTGCCTTTCTTTTTGCCCTGTAAATTTGATGAGGTGTTACAGTAACTTGATGATCCTTCATTATCCTCTCTATGAAGGCATCCACTGGGCATGCAGGATTCCCCCTAATCTCATCCACATATGTATTAGCAATCCAAGTTGAGTTTGCATTCTTGTTGTGAAATGATCTTCCACAAGTGTGCTTGTCATTGAATGTTTTAACCTGGAATGTTTTCCCATCTTCCATGACAGATGCAAATAACAACCACTTACATTTCCCTTTACACACTGCCCTAACCCTACCATGGTCATTTTTCTTGAATATTATTTGTTTTCCCTCCTTAATTGCATATTCCCTTACTGCTGCCTTGAACTCAGTAGCTGTTCCAAACAACATTCCTAGCTTGAAAGATGGGTTTTTCATGTCAGTGGCAGCTCTAAACTCAGGGAACTTTGGCTTCCTCACATTGACACCATCATCCTCTGAAGATAAATCATCAAAACTACATAATTCATCTGAATCTGCATAGTCGGAATGCACATCATCTTCATCTGTACCTTGAAAAGCTGAAGTACCGTCATTCACACCCTTACCCTTATCACCTACACCAGCCCATTCAACATCTTTATCCACGCTTGTCTCATACAATCTGTCATCCTCATCAAGCTCATATTCACTATCATATAACTCAGAATAATCAGAACTGTCACTATCCCTGCTTGACTCCCTGTTTCTCTCCTGAGGCATGTCATTTTCCATTGCCTCACTGGTTCTCTCCTCAGGCATGTCATCTCCTCCATTGACTCTCTGTTCTTCTCCTCCATTGAGTCTTTGTTCTCCTCCATTGACTCTCTGTTCTTCTCCTCCATTCACTCTATGTTCTTCTCCTCCATTCACTCTCTGTTCTTCTCCTCCATTCACTCTCTGTTCTTCTCCTGCATTCACCCTCTGATCTTCTCCATTCACTCTCTGTTGATCTTCTCCATTCACCCTCTGTTCTCCTCCAGCATCACCACTTGCATTAACTTCATAATACTCTAGCAAATTTTTTCTATTACAGTAATCTATGTTGAGGACTTCAGAAACCTGACTATATTCTACATCATCTTCATTAATCTCCTCAATTACAACTGAATGTCTCTTTTCAACATAATCTTCTGCGAAGTCTTGGCCATCAATAACATCCTCGATTGTTCGATGTTCTATGTAAACGTCAGCAACATTGTTGGGGTACAATGTGTTGAATACAGTGAAAACTTGTGAGTCGTAAAACAAACAAATCAAACCAGAATCCAAGTCCTTTCCTGGTATACAGTAATGATACCTCAGAATCTCTCCTTCGTATCCTAACTGCTTAGCCATTTCGTCAAGCTCCAACAATGACATGTAATCTGGGTGCTTGTGGTGAAAGTATTCAACCTGACCACCCTCATAAACCATCTTTGGGTTCTTTCGGAATTCTCCATTATGGTGCAATATTAAAGTAAAATAGTGGGAATCTTTCTCTGCAACACAAAACAAAAAAATGGGGGACCACTGAGTTTTATATAAGTGCATAAAGGACCCACTACACTAACATAACACAGTTCCTTTTTATGGCTATGCATGCAACAACTTTTTTGAAACACACTCAAATCCATAGTTCTTTGCAAGCAACCAGTTGCCATAATATGATTTTTTGAAGAAAAAAAATTTGCAACACCTCATCTTCAACCCAAATTGAACACACTAAATGTTTACCGTAACTGTCGTCCTCCAATTGATACTCATTGAACCTTCCAGCCATCGTTGTCAACCTTCAATTCTCTGAATACGATGCACTTCAGCGAAGCAAAATCCAATTTCCCCAGGTTCCCCAATTTTGCTTAGAACCCTAGACAAAATAGGATGGTTTCTCTTCCATTCTCTGAAGTGACGATTCGATTTCCAAATCGTGCATCGTACGTGACTTGAAGGCAGTTGGATGGGCGGAAAAGAATGGGAAAAGACAGTGATGCCCTTCTGTCTTCTACACGTGCTGCGCACGTGTTGTTTTCCGTCAAACATTTGGACGGCAGTTAGGGAGAAGGACAGCTTTGGTTCAATACCCAAATTTTGAGGACTAAATTGACTAAATTGGTACTTTAGGGACTAAAGTTTAATAAGTTGTAAACTTAAGGGACCATTAGTGCAATTAACCCTAATTTTTAATTAACTCTTTCTGTTAGTTGATCACCATTAAAAATTACTTAAATTAATCAAACGCTCACAACTACTCTTGTCTTAATATTGTGTAAAAAAAATCAAAAAATAAAATAAAATTAACTGCCGATGATTTTTTCGGTGAAAAAGCGGACTCCCTCCGACGATTTCTCCGGTGAAACCGAAATCCCTCCCCCTCCACTAAAACTGAAATCCACCCCCACTCTCCCCTCAACTCCCTCATACCCCACCCTCCACTAAAATCGAAACTTAAATCTCTCCCCTTCCACTGAAACCAAAACTCAAATTCCTACCGACAATTTCTTCGGTCAACTTTTTTCGGTGGTTTGTGGCAGGGTAGTTGGGTGGTGGTTACGGTGGTTTGTGGGTTGGTTGATTGTGGCTACGGTGGTTAGGTGGTGGTTGCGATTGTTGTGGTTGGGTGGTGGCTCCTAAGGTTTGTTGCTATTGGCGTTGGAGTTTTTGGCTCAATTGGGCAAAGAGAAAAAAAAAAATGGAGATGAATAAAGGCTAAGGATACTGTTAGATATTAGTTGGGTCATGGACCCGAACCGGGGCGGCCATGGTGGGTTGACCCAAATTAAAGAATGCCCAAATAGACATGTCTTTTGGAGGTATCCTTTACCAAAAGGTATCCTTCACCCAAAATACATGTCTGTTAAATATTAACAGACATGTCCCTATATGATGTGTCTCTTAATGACACTTATTGGTTGTCTATATAAACCAAAGACAATCCAATAGATGAAAGACTTTAGTCTCCTACTTTATTTCTCTCTCTCTCTCTCTCTCCCTACATAACGTTGAAAGACTTTTGTGCTGTGGAAACTTGGTGTTGATTCCTATTGCGTAACAATACTATACTGCTCGAGCAATCGAAGAAAAGACAATTTTCAGATTCTGAAGTACATGGAATATCCTCAAACGGTATTTAGGATTAAAGCGAACAAGGTATGTCTTTGAGTCTATACTTCCGCAATATGTTATACAATTCCCAACATTGGTATCAGAGCCATTTAGGGTGTTCTCGTACATTTGGAATTAATAATTAATTGTTTAGAAATATTATTTTTGCGTAAAAACATCGAACGAACTTTAATGGTATCTCAAACAAACGGTCTTCAAATACCTTAAAATTTAAATATATGGTAATCAGTATAAACATGAATCAATCTGAAAAGTATCGTGAGAAGCGATCTCACAGTTTGACAGTACCAATTTTTTAAGTTTTTCAAATTGGACATGAAATTGTGGTGTCTATTGCTGTGGGTTTTTTGTCAAATATGATTTCTTCCGCATAAGGAAGGAATCATGTGTTGTTGTGGACCTTCTGTCAAATCTGGTTCCAAAGAATTTTGTTTTTACTCTCTGCTATGATGACGTACAAAAGACAAAAGTAATATTACAATTTTGTTTACACATACATATGAGTATGTTGAGAAAAAAAAAATTAATTGAACAATTGGTTCAACCTAACGACCTCGCGAAATGCAAAGTTATGACCCCCGAGTTGCGACATGATGCTTGAACAAGATAATTTATGAGAAATTTATCTTGGACATTATGTTTAACGGTTAAGATCGTTAAATATTTAGATTTCAGAGACTATTCCGTCCATGAAATCAAACCACCCAAATTTTTTGGTCTATGGGTTTAGTACATATGACTTTAAGAAAAAATATTATTTATTTATTTATTTTGGTATTTATGGACACATACGGTAATATATGAGATCGAACATTAATCGGTTGAAATTATGAATATTGAAATAATATATGTTTATGAGATATACCGATATTATGCATAGAGTAATGTTAGCATAATGGATATGCTAGTTGTATTTATTTCGTTGTTTTGTATGATCTAAATTAGAATTTCATATCTAGCATTATTTAAATTGCATATTTTTTTTTATTTAAAGTAGAAACATGCATGATATGAAATTAGAGATGATCAGTATGCCTAGAGATACTATATCTAGTGGGAGTTTTATTTTGTTCGGTATTAGGAAACCAAAATTTTGTGCATTAATTAAATTAAGTATTATTAATAATCACCTGTGGTGCGGGAGATGATTGAGAACTTAGTGAACTTTCGATCTCGCGACTTGTGAAAGTTGTTAATACTTGACTTTAGATTTTAGCAGCAAAATTATAGAATGTGTTGTGCTAATATCCCATACGCATTATCTCTGAATGTAGATTAAATCAGAATGACTACTAAAAGCATAATAATGGTTGAATTAACTAAAGGCGACAAATTCAACGACGATAACTATGATATATGGCATCGTAAGATTCGATTTGTCCTGTATGAGCAACAAGTCTTGGATACCCTTGACTCTGTGCTACCAGAGTTTGAACGACCTCAGACCCGCCAAGAATAAGAGAATTGCTAGTCTTGGCAGAATAAGAATCGACTTGCACACTTTACCATGCCTTGTGGAAGGCCCTTAAAGTGAAGTTTGGTATTACTTCTCTTGTTAGGATTTGTAGTTTGACCATGAGGTTTGACTCGTATCAAAAGAAGCCAGAGCATACAATGAAACAACACTTGAGGGCTATGGCCTCTATGGTACATGATTTAGGTGTTGTTAGTCATGTGTTGACTAATGAACAGAATGGATCACGTCACCTTGAGTTTGAGGCTGAGTGCTTGGAGGCTGCAAAAAGTGAGAGTAGCTCTTATGTGGCTAAAGTTGGTTTGCGCAAGACTTTTTTTGGTCCAAGCGCAAGAGAGGTGAAAAAAAAATTATGAGGCTCAAATTGAGATTGGTCACGTGCTTTAACAAGCATAAGTGAGACAAAAGATCATTAAGTCTATCATGCTGACATTATAAGGGAATCACATTTTATGTATCTTGTCATATCAAAAATGGTTTTATTGTATTAGATATTAATCATTCTAGCGATGAATTTTATTCTTATATTGCATCTATGGATTATGTTGATTCTATTAGATGACATGCTAGATTAGGTCATATCAGACAAGATAGAATGAATAGATTAGCTAGAGAGGGACTTTTGGGCCCACTCGCTAAAATCAACTTGCCACATATGAAAATTGTCTTGCAAGCAAGGCAACTAGAAAACCATTTAATAAGGTCAAAAGAACATTTATTCCATTGCAATTAATACACTAAGATATATGTGGCCCAATGAATGTGAAGGCAAGACATGGCGCATCCTATTTCATCACTTTTAAAGATGACTTTACGCGTTTCGATCATGTCTATCTGGTTTCTCATAAGTCCGAAGCATTAGATTGCTTCAAACGTTACATTAAAAAGGTTGAGAATTAGCGAAACAATAATATTAAGGTTCTTAGAACCAATCGAGATCGCAAGTATCTATCTGAACAGTTTAAAGAACTGTGTGAAGAAAAAGGAATAATCAGACAATTGACAATATTTGGCACTCCGCAACAAAATGGTGTAGCGGAGAGGCGAAATCGCACCTTACTTGATATGATTAGGTCTATGATGGCGCAGACTCATCTTCCGATTTCATATTGGGGAGATACTTTATTGACTGCTACTTATATCATTAATCGAGTGTCTTCTAAATCAGTTCCTTCTGCCCCCATATGAGCTATGTACAGACACAAAATCTGACTTAAATAATTTACGGCCATGGGGTTCAGCGGCTTATGTACACAATACTTCTCATAAATATGGGAAGTTAGGTCCTAGAGGGAAGAAGTGTATCTTCATCCGCTATTTTGAGCACTCTAAGGGATATGCGTTTATAGGTGAACAGCTTGATGGAAGGGTAGCTAAAATTGAGTCACGAGATGCAATTTTCCTTGAAGATGATTTCCCTAGTAGAGGAGATGTGTCTAAAGGAATAGAACTCTATGAGTTAGATGATCCCCAAAAAAATATACTCACTAACCAAATAGAGATCGAGAAAATTGTTTCATCACCTCCTAGGGACAGTAGGAGCGATATACTCAGTGGTGGATTAGTTCCAATGGATGTAGATCCATACGACACAGAGTTACGTAGAAGCAAGCGTGGAACCATCCCTCAACGTCGTTGAAGGGGAAGCTTTCATGGTTGCTCCACATGATGATGTCGAACCTAAAAATATTAAAGAGGTTCTATCATCACCTGCTAGTAATGAGTGGATAGTTGCAATGAATGACGAGATTGAGTCAATGAAGGCTAATCAAGTCTGGGACTTAGTTGACCTTCCGCCTGGACGCATGGCCATTTGGGAACAAATTGATTCTCAAAATTAAGCGCAAGGCGGATGGATCCATAGAAAGGTATAAGACTCGCCTAGTGACAAAAGGTTACACCCAAAGAGGGTGTGGATTATGAGGAAACCTTTTCTCCAGTTGTAAGGTTTGCCTCGATTCGCATGATTCTAGTTATTGTCGCACATTTGGATTTAGAACTATATCAAATGGACGTTAAAACTGTATTTCTTAATGGAGAACTGGATGAGGAAATCTACATGGATCAAGCTGAAAGCTTCGTGGTGGTGGGTCAGGAGAACAAAGTTTGTAAACTCCAACGATCCATTTATGGCCTGAAGCAGCTATCCAGACAGTGGTATCTAAGGTTTCATTGAGTTATCACTTCTAATGAGTTTACGATGATCGATGAAGACCATTGTGTGTATGTTAAACGGTGTAAAGATAGCTTCTTGATTCTATCTTTGTATGTTGACGATATTTTATTGGCTGAAAATAATAAGGAGATGATTATCACTACTCAAAAGTGGTTGTCCTCAACATTTGAGATGAAGGACTTGGGCGAAGCAAATTATGTGCTCGGAGTTAAGATCCTAAGGGATCGTTCTAAGAAACTTCTTGGTTTGTTTCAAGAGACTTACATTAAGAAAGTTCTTGAATGATTGCAGATGCAAAATTGCAAATCCATAGACACCCCTGTGGCGAAAGACGAGAGCCTAAGCCTAAGGATGTGCCCTAAGACTTCGGAGGAAAATGAGAGGATGGATTGCGTTCCCTATCTCAGTGTTGTAGGTAGCTTAATGTATGCTATGATGTGTACTCATCCCGATATTTACTATATGGTTGGCTTGGTTAGTTGTTTTCAGTCAAATCCTAGGTTAGCTCATTGAAAGAAAATGAAAATGATACTACGATATTTCAATGAGACTTTATATTATATTTTATGCTACCAGTCTTTAGATGTACAGATGGTTGGTTCTAGTGATGTGGATTGGGATGGTGATATAGATGAATGCAAGTCCACATCAGGATATGCTTTCTTACTTAATGATGGGGCCATTACATGGAGTAGTAAAAAACAATCATGCATATCCTTATCTACCATGGTACCAGAATACGTTACTTGTTCTGCTGCTATACAAGAAGCTGTTTGGTTAAGAATGTTCTTTCAACATCTAGGAGTTGTCACAAATACATTGGGCCAAGTGACGATTCATTGTGATAGCATGGCTGCATTAGCTTATGCTAAGGATTCTAAGTATCATGGAAGAACCAAACACATAGATATAAGATATCATTATGTCAGAGACATGATTGCACAAAAAAGAAGTAATCTTAAAACACAAACTTACAACTCAGATGGTTGTAGACCCCCTAACTAAGCATATAGCTAGAGATGTGTATATGGCTCATGTTAGAACTCTAGGACTTCGTAGGTATTGATTATGTGCTAGAGATTGTATGGATCACACAGTCATTTGTATTGACAATTTTTGGGATATTAATACATGGTTTTAATTGCAATTAAATGTTATATTTCTTGATTACCTTGATATTTGAGAAAGCACAAACATTAAGTATGTCAGCGGGCATGATTGACTCACTCACACGAGCAATCGCCTTTGGTGCTTGATATGGCGAGGAAAGATGAGATACTCTAGCATATAGTATCGCTCTGTTTTGTACACAGAATGAGATCTGACATTTGAGGATCGATAATGGACACAACTCCATGTCCATTATGCCTGTGTTTGTTGATTAGCCAGATGCGAGATCTTAATTTGGCGTCTTTGGAGGGCGAGCAAATAGAGAACTCGGGTTAGACGCTTGTAAATCGACTAGACTAAGATATGTACGATGTCTGAGTATGACATACACTCTTATTAGGATTGAGACACTCCACCATAGCATGTATTTCATACTACATGTGCTTGGCGACAATTAAGGAGGTGAAGGAATGGATCCCTGCTTCTTTACTGTGTGAGCCCTTGAGTCATTTTTACATGACCAGGTTATTTTGTTTAACCAAACATTCTATGTACTCTCTGACTTTTGACTATGTCATAAAGTGAAATAATTAATGCTCAGCTACTTTGGCATGTTACTTACGGCCATGAGTGATTCGGCCTTCCGGGACATTGCTGGTAAAGCGGTTAGTTTTGAACTAAGTGACATGAGGGCGAAAGGAAGACCATTTGGAACATCCCGCGATGCCCATTAGCCTGTATGAATTGATGTTGATGTATATAAAGGATTGAGAGAGATGATAGTGTCGTACCCACCACGTGCGAGTGGGAGATGTTAGATATTAGTTGAGTCATGGACCCGAACCGGGGCGCCCATGGTGGGTTGACCCAAATTAAAGAATGTTCAAAGGGGCATGTCTTTTGGATGTATCATTTACCAAGAGGTATCCTTTACCAAAAGGTATCATTCACCCAAAATACATGTCTGTTAAATATTAATAGACATCTCCCTATATGATGTCTCTTAATGACACATTTTTGTTGCCTATATAAACCCAAAACAATCCAATAGATGACATCTCTGGAAAATAATCAAATGTTAAAGTCTCCTACTTTATTTCTCTCTCTCTCTCTCCCTCTCCCTACATAACGTTGAAAGGTTTTTGTGTTGTGGAAACTTGGTGTTGATTCCTATTGTGTAACAACACTATACTGCTCGAGCAATCGAAGAAAAGACAATATTCAGATTCTAAAGTACGTGGAACATCGTCAAACGGTATTTAGGATTAAAGCGAATAAGGTATTTCTTTGATCCTATACTTCTACAATGTTATACAATTCCCAACAGATACAAAAGTAATTTTAAAATTTTTGTCTAATTCATCAATCAACTTGCTAATGTTGGAATATTAAGGGGAAAATTGTTCAATTTTAAACCAAAAGGGACCTGATTGAAACATGATCTAAAGTTTAAGGGTGCATTTTATAATTAACACAAAAAAAAAAAAAAAAAAACAAAATCTCCGCATCAGAAAAGATTTCGCTTCGGACTACGCTGCTAATAAGTTTTATCTATTTGCATCATCTTCCCTCTTTGACTCCTATATTACATTTTGCTCCCTATTGTTTATCATTTTGCCCATAGTCATAGATCATGACAAAATGACGAGAAGTCAGGTACAACTGGAGAAGTTTACAGCGAACGAGGAGAGGACTTCATCCAAACATGGAAATCCCACTCTGCCTTTATATCTCTATGACATTGATAATGAATGGAATTAGTGTCTCAACCAATGATGGAAGATATTTCAAGTGGAATCCTTAGTGTAACAAGAGAATCTGGTGTTATACTAAGAAGTGTTGATGCTCAGTGGACATTGAGATTAAGGGCGTGTTTGAATTGCATTTCAAAAAAATAGTATTCAAAAATAATTTTTGAAAAGAGTTTTAAGAAAGTGTGTTTTGATATTTTTATATGAACAATACTATTAAGACCTAATTTATTGACCTAATTTACTATGATCTTTGAATTGACTGTGGATCCCATCAAATATTGGGACTTAGTGTTACTCTAAGGGCTCGTTTGGTAAACGTATTATGAGGGGATTAAATATTGGATTGCACTATTTTTTATTTAATCGGGCATAATACTTTGTTTAGTAAGCAAATATCATACCGTATTAATTTCAAAAACGTATACTAATCATATATTTAGGGCTCGTTTGGTAGACGTATTATGGGGGGTTTAAATATTGGATTGTACTATTTTTTATTTAATCGGGCATAATACTTTGTTTGGTAAGCAAATTTGATACCATATTAATTTCAAAAACGTATACTAATCGTATACTTATCGTGTATTTTTTATACGTTAGACATGTATTATAGAGGTATTTTAATACCACAAAAAAATGTGGTATTATAATCCAACTCAAACGTATTATTTTACACATTTACCATTTTAACCCCCCAACTGATAAAATCAAACTGTCATCACTGTAACAAACACTTATTGAGGATATTTTTGTTAATTCAACATTACTACGATAAAATAATTCCTTAATCAAACAACCGATTGAATTAAATAATTACTATCAAACGTTTATGTTGTGTATTACCAAACACTAGATAAAATTACGTATTATTCTAATATCCTATTTAGTCTTGTCTTTTGTCCTTCTGTATTGTATTAGACCGGATTATTTTATTTAATACATCAATTTCTAATACAGCAACCAAACGAGCCCTTATCGTATATTTTTATACGTTAGACCTGTATTATTGAGGTATTTTAATACCACCAAAAGAGGTGATAATGCAACTCAAACGTATTATTTTATACATTTACTATTATAACCCCCCCAACTGATAAAATCAAATTGTCATCAATGTAACAAACACTGATTGAGGATATTTTTGTTAATTCAACATTAATACGATAAAATAATTCATTAACCAACCAATTGGATTAAGTAATTACTATCCAACATTTATTTTGTGTATTACTAAATACTAGATAAAATTACGTATTATTCTAATACCCTATTTAGTTTTGTCTTTTGTCCTTTTGTATTGTATTAGACCGGATTATTTTATTTAATCCATCCATTTCTAATACGGCAACCAAACAAGCCCTAATAGTTCTAATGAAACTACATTATTAAGTCAGCAAATTATGTCAAATTTTTAGATTTAAATAACATTACTCTTTTTGTATTACAAAACATGTTTGATTATATATTTTTTAAATAGTTTTAAAAAATAAAAAATAGTAAAACCTGTTTGGACAAATGATCCACAAACCCTCCACCCCAATTTTCATCTTATCTCTTTCTCTCTCTCTCAATCTCCATCCACACACTCACATCGCACATACACATGCGCGCGCACACACACACGCGCGCGCACACACACACACACACATATATATATAAATCTATTGGAGAGAGAGAGAGAGAGAGAGTTGTGAGAAGAGATGGCATCTATTGAAGTTTTTTGGGTGAAACTGCCTCCGACAAAGTTTGATGTCAATACCTCATTAAATACGTTAGTGTGTTTCCCATGCAGGGGTGGCCTAACAAATTCGGAGGTCCTAGGCGAGACTATGAAAGTGAGTCCTTTTAATAGGCAATAATTATTAAAAGATATTCATTTAAAAGATATTTTTTTAGCTTTTTGAGATGCAAAAATATTGATTAAATTTTTATATTCAAGTTTTATTAATATATCTTTTTCAATAGATAATATAGTTAATACATTTAATCTTTCTTGTGACATAGTTGATCGGAGATAAGATTTTATTAACTTAAGTTTTGAAAAACTTCTCTCCGCCGAAACAACTGTTACAGGTATTGTTAACAATATTCTAAAAGCTATACATGCATTTGGAAAAGAATCTAATCATTTTATATAAGTTAGGGTTTCAGCTAGAGTATTAATTTCAGATTATAAAAGTTTTCTTAATACAGTCAATTCTTGAAATAAATCTAAACTATCAATATCAAAAAATAAGTCATGCTTCAAAAAAAATTCAAGGTTAAGACAATAACTTTTCAAACTATCATCATCTAAGGATTTTAATTTTTTCAAACAAAATAAAAAACCAAAAATATTTTCATATATTTTGAATTGTTCAAATCTACTCTTGATCGAAGAAATAGCTAGATTAACTATAAATAAAAAAAAAATACTCAATTCTAAAAGATTCTTCAGCTGATAGTGTTACTGCATTCTCAATTGTATCACCAAATTGTTTTTTCCTAAAAAATTTACGTTTTTCTCGAAATGCTGGTTATATTTTAATTTTAAGTGTAATCTCTTTTGATGAAATCAAAGCAAAGTAAAATCCATTTTTTCTATATGATTCCAAAAAAGAAATAAGTCCTTTTAATTGATCAATAGCAACATCAATATGCATGTCTTTGGATTGTAAATTTTTATTAACTGTGTTAACAGCAAATAATATATCATACCAAATATTCATACCCAATAAAAATTTTCAATCTCATATGTAGCTAAGCATGTGGCTTCACTCCTTGTTTTATGATCTTCACTAATTTTTGCTAATTGAATTAAAACATCTCATATTTTCAGAGTCTAATACTTGATTGCTTTAACACTTTCGATATGACTTTCCCATCGCATTTGAGATAATGATTTAAGAGTTAACATAGATATATTATCTTGTAAAATTTTATATCGTTTTGTTGAAGAAGAAAATAATGAGTATATATGTTGTAATACTCCAAAAAAAGATATGGCTTTAGGACAAGAGTTACAAGGTTAAGATTATGATTATGACAAAGTACAACGTATATATCACAAAGTACAAGGTTAAGATTATGACATCCAGATGGTGTGTAAAACGCTCTTGGATTTATATCTAGTAGTCTTTTTTTGTACACCTTGGTATTTTCCTTTCATATTAGATCCATTATCATATCCTTATCCTCTTACATCATTTACATCAAGTCAAAGTTTTTTAATTACATTTCTAAGTTCATCAAAAAGGCCTTTCCTAGATGTGTCATCTATTTCCAAAAATTCTAAAAAATATTCTTTATTTTTATTGGACTTGTTGAAATATCTACACATCGCAGTATAAGAGTCATTTGTTTTTGATAACTTGCATCAGGAGTACAATCAAGTATTACTGAAAAATATTTTGCTTCTTTAATCTTATTAATGATTATACTTTTAATTTCAGAAGCTAACATTGGTATTAATTCATTTTGTATCTTATGCCTGAGATAATGATTATGAATTTCACCATCTTTAATTCGTCGAACATGTTCTTGCATTATTGGATCAAATTCCGCAATCATTTCGATTAAACTTAAAAAGTTTCCATTGTTGTCTAGACATATTTTCTCATTCTTCCCACGAAATGCCAAATTATTTTTAACAAGATTTTTTACTACAACTAAAATTCTTACAAGTACTTTTTTTTTCCAATAATCTTTCTCTTTGTTAATTTGTTCTTGAATATTTTCATCAATAGTATTATTTTTTGACAATCTTATTTCTAAATCAACCCATGAATTCATGTTAGTGATATGCTCATTAGTTGTTTCATGAGTTTTGAGCTTATAACTAAGATTATTCCAAACTTTAGTCCTTTCATTAACTAATTGACTTGTGCTATGTTTTGAATTGAATAACTTACAACAAAAGCAATATACTCTATCTTAATCTTTTAAATATATTAACCATTTTCTATCATGCTTTTCTCCGTTTGGCAATTTTCGAGTGTAATATGTAATAGAAAAATGTCTATTATTTTCATCATTAGGAAAGTCTAAATCATTTTCCCTAATAGGACCTCTTTCAACTAATAAGTCTCTTAATTTTGTGTCAATATTTGTCCATTATCCTGGATCATAGATATTTATTGGAACATAATCTAATAGTTCACTAACATGTTCACATTCTTTATCACTTTCTACTTTACTAGCAAGTTCACATTTTTTACCAATTTCATTTTCTTTTAAATCTTTTTGGCATTCCGTTGATTTTGCTATATTATCTAATAGTTCAATCGTTGAATCATCATTTGAATTTTTCGTTGTAGTTGGTTTATCACTAATAACAAATTTATCGAGTGCTCTTTTTTGAGATTCAATAAATTCATCTTGTTTTCTCTTTTTTTTTTACGTTTTTCACATCCAGCATCTAGAATCATATCTTCGAGTAGACATACTAATTATATAACTTGCAATTACAACAATGAAAAATTATAACACAAAATTTATAAAAATTAAATTAAACTAAAATAAAAGTTAAAGAACAACACAACCTGGTACTATGAGAGAGCAAAACAGTTGGCTTTGTCACAAGACTCACAACATCAAAATTCAAGGGCAGCAATCAACTATCAAGATTGAAGCATTTAAGTTTCTGTCAAAAAAAGAGACATTCTAAATCAACAATAATATCAAAAATATGAAATCAACATATTAAAAATTCTAAGTACACTAAACTTCTAAAAATTTCTAATAAAAAATGAGATAACAATTGAACAAACCAGTTTAATATAGTAGATTGAGCCTAAAAAATTCTGACTCTTGCATCTTTTTTTTTTTTTTTTGAAGAAAGAAAATTCTATTGAAAATGAATCACAAGCTTACAAGAAGCAAAGAATTAATGAAATACAACCAGCCACAAGGCTTTAATCCTTCAAAATGCTTAAAACACAACATTATTACACTCAGCTCCTTATCCTCCTTTCCAGAATCATTACCTTCTTCCTTACTATTGGCAGAAAGGACTGATCCTTTTGTAGCAACAGCCTTCCAGCAAATGGCAGAACTACAGATACCGAAAAATCAGTATATCTCCTCGACTGCACTGCAAACGAAGTCAGGAAAACCCTTGAATCTTGATCACTGTCAATTAATTGATGGTTTGTTGAACTACAAGAGATTATAGAATAGAGAGCTTTGGTGTTCTTTCTTTGTTCAGATTCAAACTTCAGAGAGAGAGAGAGAGAGAGAAAAAGAGAAAGAAAGAGAGAGAGGGGCATGAGGGAGTGGCGTTAAATCTGTGATTTGCTTAATTCCTTCACAGACGGGAGAGAGAGAGACATTATCCTTCCTTTTTGTAGAAGTCTAACAGTCTACTACAGCTAGCAAGTGGAGAAATTTTCTAGATAAGTTGTTGAAGTGTTAATGGACCTATCAATAAAATTTGGGCTCTCTCAAACTAGCCTATCCAAAATGAGTAATGCTAGATGGACTTAAAAATTAGATTTGATAATCTCAACTATTGAATAGGTAGTGGGTCCCAATAAATACTGGGACCCACAGTGAAATCAATAGTTGTAATTACTAAGTGGCCTAGGCCTAGGGCCGGCCCTATTCCCATGTTTTCTTTTTTAGCTTGAAAATACAGATAACATCATTTAGATGGTTCTAAAAAATGACTCCTATTGAGGTTATATTTTCAAAAAATTGAGAATGAAAACAACTGGTCAAACAATTTTTTTTTATTTTTTGTTGTTTCTCATAACAAAAAACTATTTTCAAAAATATAACCAAACAGGTCCAATTTCTTTTTCTTCTTTTGACTTCTAACTTCCTAACGAAAATGAGCCAATGGTTAGCTTTATGTACTGTGAGCAAATAGAACTTTAATGCTTTCGCTTTGTCTTAATTAATTAATCTGTCCTGTGGAATGGATTCAACAACATTAAGTCCCAGTTACTGAACCCATCTCAAAGGAGATATCTTCAAGTCTGATTTATTTCAAACTAGCTCATGATATTAGTGTAGATCTGAAGGAGCGTTTCGCACAAGTGAAATGTCTACATAGGTTTTAGATTGAGCAAGAAATTTACCATCTAATTTAAGGCACCACGCCTAAGGTGACTGACGTAAAGTGGTTATGGAATGAACTATTCACTCTATGTTCTATTTCTTCTTGTCGAATAAAGTAAATCCTTTTATATCACCAACATCAAAAGGACTTTGAATTTTCATATGGGTTTCAACGTCATATTCTATTGTTCGGTCATTATCTATTGGTGGACCCGCTTTTCTTCGTTAATTTAGATCTTCTCTATTACTTTTTCACATAATTTCATTCAACAGTAGATCACCCATCGTGTATAGGTGAGGGTTCCACATATAAATAATGAGTCCCTCGTAAACACATGGTAGATCTACCATTGAGTAAAATTGTGTGAATATTAGGTCTTCTATCCCAATGAAAGATTGAACTATCAAGTTAGCAAATGGCTCACTAGCATCAATCACGCAAATTGGGCCTATTTCATTTTTCTTCTTGGTTAAATTCAACCAATGTTTTGTGTTCTCTTTCGTTCAATTGAAGTTGAGTTTTAATCAGTAAATTTTCTCGAACCTCACACATTACTTGATGACCTTTTTCTTAATGCTTTTCCTCTCCCACTATGGCCTTTGATTTGTCTTTGAGGGTTAGACTCTATTGTCATTTTTTATTTTACTTTATTATTTTCATGATTAATGACTATAAATAATTTAAAACAAGATCTATGGATTAAAATTATTTTCTAGTATAATACTGAAAAGTAATATGTGGGCATCATAGACTCATCCGATTCCGGTCCTTGAAAACTCAACAATAGAGGAGAGACATCGACATAATTTCTTCTTGATAATTGTCTCGAGTTATTGCATTTCTTTTATCATAAATGCTGCTTCATTTTGTTCAACTAGGGGTAACTCATGCTTAAAGGCATGATGCAATATAAATGGTTTTGAGAGGAATGTTGACAGCCATTTGATGAGTCTATTTAAGACCATCAGATAGGCTTATTGAAGTCTACCTTATTTTATATTATAGATAATTTGTACCAGACTCAAAAAAGGATAGTATATAAGATTGTGTCTGGTGGTATCTAGCTTCCTCATTAGTAAGATGAATCAGAGTATTGTCCTGTTAAGAGGAAGGGTAGCTCTATTGGTAACAATAACGAACTGTAAATCTAGACGTCCTGAGCTTAAATATTTGAAACTTCTTAGGGCCAGGCTGCGAGCGATTTATCAATACCTTAATTGTGGCGTAAATATCTTGCTTTTGATCGAACATAACAGAAAATTAGTCAAAATGTGCGTAAGTTAGTCCTAATAACCCTGACCGTTGAACTAAAGAAAAATCAGGGAAATGAAACTTTCATTACCATATATATATATATATATATATATATATATTCAATACAAAACTAGATGGGGACTGTTTTACAATATGATCAATTACTGAAACAGAATCTTCAAAATCTCAAATCTATTCACGTATTGGAATGAGAATCACAGTCAATTTCAGAGTCACCCCAAAGAAAAATGAATGCCTACAAAGAAAAACAGCTGATTTACACTTCAAAGATCTACTTTAATGCACTGGGAACCTCCTCTACATTGAAAGCCTGAGAAATTCCATGGATAATAAACTTCTCAGATGAGGAAATCTCTGGCCAGTAATTTCCACCCCATGAATTGCCAAATTTTGTGAAAACCTAACTCTACTAGTAATCCAAAGATCTTTGTCAGGAATCAATGTCCTCAGAGATGATTTCTCTGGCAATGAAGCCAATTCCATGTAAGAGAACTTGTGTGGCACAATATGAAACCTCACAATTCTATCCAGAAATGGTGAAGGAGATGCCACAAACATCAAGTTTGGGGGAGCAAACATGGTGACAGAACTCAAATTTGCATGATCTTTGAGAATCCCATCAAGAACAGAATGCAATCCGATCGCGAACGAAATGAACCCATTAGAGCTTAGCACTTGCACAATCCGAGGCCATTCAATTGGGTTCTTGGGTTCACTCATTTTTGAAACTACCCTGTTATTCGAGTCACAAATGGTGACTCAATAATGTTCCAATCGTGAACAATGCCATGAAGGTCTAGTGAAACAAAAGGCCCAAGAACACCATGAATCGAAATGGATCCTTCAAGAAACACATCAGGATGAGAAATCAGCACATTATTGATCCCGATTGATCGTTGGTTTGCATTCGTCGTCGTGATTGCTGTGTTCTTGTGCTGAAGAAGGGTTGGTAAGCAAGTCCCTGTGGGTTTCTTGAACAGTTCTGGAATTGGGAGGTTGGAAGGAGAGGTGTGGTATTGGAGGAGTTGTTTCATGGCCCAAGGAGGAAGAGAGAGATTGGAGACGACAGAGTCTTGGATGGCGAAGATGGTTGATTCGGAAGAGGAGAGGAAGAGTTCGGGAGAGATTTGGAGGAGGGTGGCGAAGACATTGAAGCCATGTGTCCGGAGAGCTTGACAAGCATTTATGGAGAGAGAGTACTTGATGGAGTTGTTTGGTGGGATTGAGTTCTTGGGAGATGAATGAATGGGTGTGGTGATTGCTATGACTGCGAGTGTTACAGACATGGCGAAGTAGAATGGGGCATCCACCAATGCGAGCAAGATTTGGCCATCGTGGTATTGTGCAGTTGAGAGAGAGAGAGAGAGAGGAAGACTTGTATTAGCAGAGAACGAAGCAAAGACAGATCATAAGAATACATATTATTTTGGCTGTTTCGTGAGTTAATTTCTCGGAGGGAAAGAGGATAGATAAACCATGATGTTTATTCAGGCATATACTATTCACTAGAGGTAACCCAAGTTATGCATCAGCAATTGACATAAAATTTACGGGAGTAATACACTGACTAAATTTTGTGACTAAATTTGAAGCTCGAATGACATGACAGCATATTATTTGGAGTTTTTATTGAGGCTCAAATGACATGACACCAAATAAGAAGCCCAAGTCAACTGCCATGTCATTTGGACTCCAAATTTAATCCCAAAATTTGATCAATGTAGTATTACTGAATTTACGGTGATCGTACTTACGAGGAGTGACGTCTATTGGGAGAATATTAGTTCCATGGTTTAATAATAATTCAAACTTCAATTATAAATTTATTAATCAATTAAGAAAACTGTTGGAAATAATGGCATATTTATTTAAAAAAAAACTATTAAGTAGTGAATGAGAAATTATTAAAGTGTTTGTGACTTTTGGGAGCAATTGAAAAGGTTATTAAAGTCTTTGTGATTTTTGGGAGCAATTGAAAAGGTTGTTAAAGTCTTTGTGACTTTTGGGAGCAATTAAAAAAAGTGTGAAATGAATATGACATGAAAGCCTACTAATTTAAAATTGGTGACTTTTGATTAAAGATATCAATTCAAATAGTTACATCTTTTCATAAAATCACCATTAACACATTTTGATTAAAAGACACCATTGCAAATAGTCACAACTTTTTGTAAAGTCATCATTGATATCTCTTGGACTAAAAGACACCATTTCAAATTATTGTACATTTTCAGAAAGTCAAAATTGATACATTTTGGATTAAAAAGTATCATTACATATGGTTACACCCTTTATAAAAAGCTATTAGAGAGTCTATAAATAGGTGATTCGTTGCACTCCCAAAAAACACCATTGAACAATTTAAGAATTTATCTCTCATTCTAGTTCTCTCAATTATCCAAAATATTGAATTAAGTATTCAGTCTTTCTTCTCTATCTCTCTCTGTATATTACTGCATTATTATTTCAAGTTCAGTTCAAGTATAAATACAAGTTGTGTTCGTTGAAATCTTGAATATTAAAGTGCTGCTTCTTCAAGAAGAAAAATATGTTCTATCTTGGGAGACAGTTGCTCATTCATATTGAGCACCGAGAGGAAACAAATCTGTTTTAAGGAGATTGTGTTTCACAAGGCTTGGATTGAAGTTCTGATTTTTTCTTATTTATTAATCTTGTTGATCTGCATCCCTGTAAGTGCACTATTTTGATTTATATACAGTCTGTCTAAATTGGTGCATGATTTATGATTTATACAGTTTAATATAATCTAAGTATGTGCACATTTTCTATAACAATCTTAAGACATATTTGTGTTTTATAATTAAATTAAGTACTGTTATAAATCTAAAACAGAACCACCACCACAACACTGCTACACCAGAGCCACAACCCAAAACCACCACCACCAACTCTCATCTCTCCTTCTACCACAGCACCGCCAGCGCCAGAACCAGAACCACCACCATCACACCAGATCCATAGCCTAGAACCACCACCCCAACACCGTCACACCAGAGCCACAACCACAGCCACTGCCACCGCCAACACCACTTCCACCAGTGTCATCACCATCACCCATCACAACACCGCCACACCAGAGCCACATCCATCACCAACACCACTTCCACCAGCGCCATCAGCATCACCTATCATAGCGCCATCACCATCACCTATCATAGGTATGGATTTTCTCCTTTCTCTCTGTTACACCCAAACCCAGATCCCAAAATCCCCCCATATCTGAAATTTCCTTTAAATCTGAGAATTCACCAACCCTAACTCTCTGTCAAACGCTTCCTTTTACCACCGTTTACTCAGCCACCACCCTCCTCCTCTCATCGCCATCGTTTACCTATCCACCACCACCCTCCTCTCATCACCACCGTTTATCTAGCCACCAAGGGGCGGTTAGCGATAGAACACAGAGAGAGAGGGTCGGTGGTGGGCAATGGAGAGAGGTAGAGGGGAGAGGTTCCACGTTGGTGGGCGGTTAGTGATAGAACAGAGAGAGAGAGAGAGAAAGAGAGGGGTCGGTGGTGGGCAGTGGAGTGGAGAGAGATAGAGGGGTAAATCAAATGCAAGGGCAAAATAAGGGTTGGGTCAAGTCTGGGTTTCGGGTTGGTCAGTTCAGGTCTAGTATTGGGTTTGATCTAGACTGGTTTTATTTATTTTGAATAAGGGCAAAATAGTCCTTTTAAAACTTCCGTTAGATGTGTTAGTTGACTATGATTGACAGGGGGTGTCATTGTAATATGTCGTACCTTAGGGGGTCTATGTGTTTTAGTGACAAAGTTTAAGGGGTGTCGATGTAATTTACCCAAAGTAAAATGTGGGCACCATGGACTTATCCGGTCCTTGTAAACTGAACAACAGAGGAGAGACATTGACAAAATTTCTTCTTGATAATTGTCTCAAGTAATTCCACTTCTTTGATCAGAAATGTTGCTTCATTTTGTTCACTAGTTTGTTCCAGGCTCCAGAAAGGGTACTATATAAGATTGTGGCCGGTGGTATCTACCGTCCTCATTAGTAAGATGAATCAGAGTAGTGTCCTGTTAAGAGGAAGGGTAGCTCAAGTGATAATAATAACGAAAAGCTCATACGTTTTGAGTTTAAATCTTTGTAATTTTTTGGGATCAGACCACAAGAGATTTATCCCTTATGAAATCCTTAGTCGTGAAGTGGATAGTCTGCCTTTGACCGGACCGAAGAGGGAATTAATCAATGTGCGTGTAAGTTAACCCGAACAACTCTGCCCGTTGAACTTAAAAAAAAAATTAGGGAAATGAAACTTTCATTACCATATATGTATTCAATACAAAACTAGATGGGGACAGTTTTACAATAAGATCAATTACAGAAACATAATCTTCAAAATCTCAAATCTATTCACGTATTGGAATGAGAATCACAGCCAATTTCAGAGTCACCCCAAGAAAAATGAATGCCTACAAAGAAACACAGCTGATTTACACTTCAAAGATCTACTTTAATGCACTGGGAAGCTCCTCTACATTGAAAGCTCGAGAAATTCCATGGATAATAAACTTCTCAGATGAAGAAATCTCTGGTGCAGTAATTTCCACCCCATGAATAGCCAAATTTTGTGAAAACTTAACTCTACTAGTAATCCAAAGATCTTTGTCAGGAATCAATGTCCTCAGAGATGATTTATCTGGCAATGAAGCCAATTCTATGTAAGAGAACTTGAGTGGCACAATATGAAACCTCACAATTCTATCCAAAAATGGTGAAGGAGATGCCACAAACATCAAGTTTGGGGGAGCAAAGATGGTGACAGAACTCAAATTTGCATGATCTTTGAGAATCCCATCAAGAATAGAATGCAATCCGATCGCGAACGAAACGAGCCCATTAGAGCTCAGCACTTGCACAATCCGAGGCCATTCAATTGGGTTCTTGGGTTCACTCATGGTCGAAACTACCCTGTTATTCGAGTCACAAATGGGTGACTCAATAATGTCCCAATCTTGAACAATGCCCTGAAGGTCTAGCGAAAAAAAAGGCCCAAGAACACCATGAATCGAAATGGGTCCTTCAAGAAACACATCAGGATGAGAAATCAGCACATTATTGATCCCAATTGATCGTTGGTTCACATCCGTTGTCGTGATTGCTGTGTTCTTGTGCTGAAGAAGGGTTGGTAAGCAAGTCCCTGGGGGTTTCTTGAACAGTTCTTGAATTGGGAGGTTGGAAGGAGAGGTGTGGTATTGGAGGAGTTGTTTCATGGCCCAAGGAGGAAGAGAGAGATTGGAGATGGCAGAGTCTTGGATGGCAAAGATGGTTGATTCGGAAGAGGAGAGGAAGAGTTCGGGAGAGATTTGGAGGAGGGTGGCGAAGACATTGAAGCCATGTGTCCGGAGAGCTTGAGAAGCATTTATGGAGAGAGAGTGCTTGATGGAGTTGTTTGGTGGGATTGAGTTCTTGGGAGATGAATGAATGGGTGTGGTGATTGCTATGACTGCGAGTGTTACAGACATGGCGAAGTAGAATGGGGCATGCCACCAATGCGAGCAAGATTTGGTCATCGTAGTACTGTGCAGTTGAGAGAGAGAGAGAGAGAGAGAGACTTGTATTAGCAATTTAGCAGAGAACAAAGCAAAGGCAGATCGCAAGAAAACAAATTTTTTTGGCTGTTTCGTGAGTTCATTCGGAGGGAAAGAGGATAGATGAAACATGACGTTTGTTCAGGCATATACTATTCACTAGAGGTGACCCAAGCTATTTACTGTGATCGTGCATAACGGGAGTAACAAATATTAGTTTTATGGTTTAATAATAATTCGAACTTCACTCCTAATTGTACATAAATTAGGATTGAAGAATGGATCAATAGTTACAGGTCAAGTAAGAATTTACATAATTAAAACTAACAAAAAAAAAGTTATTTGATGTTAGAGTGGATCTATAGTAATCTTTATTAGTTTTTTTACATTCGTATATCCATCCCTCTTTCTTCATATCTCAATTCTGTTGTAATTACGATGTCGTGTGCAACACCCCTACTCAATTATAAAGAGTTAAGGCTGGGCTTATTTTAGCTCTATTCCTACCACATTTTGGTTGAATAAATCTGAATAAGATGTTGTCCATTCTTTTATTTGAATATAAGAGTGTCAATCGAGTCGTGTCTTATTTTCATATTGTATCATTGTTGTATAACCATTTATTAGAAATTGTATGTTCAGGACACCCTTTTCTCTCTCGTCCAAACCTATCACATAATAGTTTTCCAAACAAAATTTATCGCACAACAGTTCAACATACATTAAAAACCTACTTGTTAAGCAATCTGGTAAGACCATAGAAAATCATCTAATTCTATAATAATTATATAGCACTTGATAATAAAATGAAAAAGTAAGAAAAAACAAGATATTATTATTATTTTATTTTATTTTTGCAAGACCAGCTAGATGGGTTTATCATCTCAAAATCGGATTACCTATTTTTAATTCTACCTATCATATTTATTAGGGTAAAAAACAAAACAAAACAAAAAAATCTTGAATTAAGTCTCGGTCTCATTTCACCCTCTATACTTTTGTGGATTTCAATTAACCCCCTCCAACTTGTGAACAAACTACAAAAGTAACAATTTATACAAAAAAACTAAGCTACCTCATGATTGTAGTCCAATTTTTTTTGTGATGCCATCATTGTAAAACCCTAATCTTTAAAAAACAAAACTTGCAACTAGCACACTTCTACAACTATAGTCACACCCCATCACTACACCCCCACAAATTCCTCTGCAAGCTGTGGAGAAGGTTAAGGGTGTTCAAATTTTTGATTGTCGACAATTTTCTACCCTACCCAACCCTACTGAATGGCTAGCCACAAAAATCTTTCTGTCTTCCGATTAAATCGGATAGAAATGAGGAATACCCATCAATTTTCGCATTCCTACCCTACTCTACCCGCATTAATTAATTAATTTATATATATATATACTAGGAATAACCCGTGCCTGAAGGCACGGTGCAACTAAAAAAAATCGAACATTGAATTTGAACGCGAAATAATCAAGCATTGAACTCGGACACGTACTAAACTGGAAGTCTAAACTCGCCCTATATCACGTGTCTGAAGGCACTGTATATAATTCTAAAACACGAAATAATCAAACAATGAATATAAACATGCATTAAACTGAAAATCGTTTGGTCATTTTTAATGTCATGAATTTAGTGAAATAAAAAAGGTCAAAACGTGGATACTATGTAAAAAACTTTCAATTTTTCGGCAGAGTATCTTCTGAAAATATGATGCCACAAATATATCAACATTTCTACCGGTAACAGCTGGTTACGACAAACCTAAAAGCAGAAAAATCAATACCGCAATTACCTAAATTAATAATCTTTAAGAATAATGAAAAGAAACTTATTGTTGGGCTTACCTAAAATTAATAAATCATCAATAAAAATTTATAATCCCAAACTTCAATCACACAACAAAACGATATAGACTACATATATCAACCAAAAAAAATACACAGAGAAACAAAAATAACTATGAATTAATTAAAATAATCCTCGATTAAAGATTACTCTTAGCAAATCCTCCAAGCAAGGACTAAACCAAACCAAACAATCCACAACTTTCAAGAGTAAACAGTACCTAAACAACAACAAAAAAATTATAACACAACCTAAAGTTAGAAATAAACAAATCCGCTGATGAAATTGCATGTGTGGGTTGTTTCATGAAGTATTTTTTTAATTTCAATTTTCAGGTGGGCATCCATTGTTGTCACAACTCTTTTGATTCGAGGGCTAACCGTTCCACTTATGATAAATCAGTTTTGATACCTTTTATTGCTCTTTGCTTTGTTTATATGCTGAAAACTCGAAGCAATCTTCCTTTTAAATTAAAGAATTCGATATATGTCATCAAAATTATGTCCATCCCTAGGTCCACCCCCTCCAAAAAAAAACCGAGAGTGGGCTCTCGTGCATTGATTGGATTTACTGCTACAAATAAGCATTTAAGTATAGAACTAAGGGGGGGTATACTTCGCTTATTTACAACGCTCTTACAGACGTGAAAGCAAAATTAGACTGGATCCGGTGAGAAGATTTGGGTGCTAGAAAAGACAAAAGAAAAGATTGTAAGCTTCCGTAGCTCCATTTATTAAATCAGCGTAGCTGAAACCACCAAGCAGGCAAGCTCCATTCAGCTACTAATAGTCTTATTGATATGATTCATCAAGTTCTGTTGATATAGCATTTCTTGGAGAGGCCAAACAATTGTAAATACTACAAAGTGCAGTTTTAATAGATGGGAAATCGTGGATTTATCTTGGAAAAGATCCAGAGCTGTAGTGGATTTATTTTAATGGTTCCAAGGCCCAAGTTACTATACCTCCAGTAACGGTTAAAGCCTCGTCTAAAGTATGGGGTAATAGCTTTTGGAAAGATTAGTACTTGCAATTTGTGTATGAGAAAGGTAGAAGGAGGGCGGGAGAGGGAGGCAGAGAGATGTGCTTGCAGACAACAGTAGGTGTGGGTGTGGGTTCTCTTAGGCATTTCAACAAACACATCATGGGCATTATGATTGGTGTCTGGGTTTTGAACATTTTCAGTGAGAAACAGAAAGAGGGGAAGGGAGGGGATGGAGAGAAATACCTGGAAAATGAGGCTTTAACCTTGTGTTGCTTTGCTGGAAAGAACCCGTGTGTGCTGTAGCTGTAGAGAACCCGTTGGGAAATAAAATTAACACACAATCTCTAAAATTATGGAAGTAAAATAACATTCACATCATACACACACACAACACTCGGCCAAGTTCTCAAGGAAGCAATGTGAGCAATGGAATCATTTTTTAACTTGCTCCTGACCGTAGCAAAGTCCATAACACAAAAGTATGAATGGAACATGCAGACATACCTCTTCAGGATCAACCGGTTCCGCATAAACACCATAAATGTATTTCCTACCATAACCAAACCAAATCAATTGAACACTGAAAAAATGCTCTAACCAAAAAGGTAACAAAATAGAACACATTTTCTTTTTCGTTCTTTTCTGGGTTAGGAAAACTAAATTAAGACATAAGATTCAACTTCTTCTATCAGTTTTTACCTTCCATTTTTTCTTGGCAACCAAACAGGGGACTGACCTTGGAGATGAGAAGGAGAGAGGGTGGGGTTTGTGACTTTCCAATAGAGAGGTTGAGAATTGGCGTCAGCGGTGAAGATTCAAGGCGCAGAGCAAAACCCTTCTTGGGTAACAGCTACTCTGAGGAGACCTGAAATATTTCGAGATTCATAAAATGTAGAAACTTCATCAGTGTTCACAGATAAGTTCCTAATTATCAAAGCAGTACCTGAACCAAACACAGGTTATCTGAAGACTCAGGAGGTTACATCCATGACACAGGTTGATGCATCATTTATTCTCTAAAAAGGAAAACATCTTTACCATTTCAACTTCCTGAACCATATTGCTGGATATAGATCAAATTTCATAACTCGAGAGAGTCATCAACATTAGAATTAAGTAAAAGAATAATAATACAGATGAACTTTAAACTAAGCAAAAGAAAAAACAGCATCCTTTAATGAACATTCTTAAGCATTTTACGTACAGTCCAATATGGCTCCAAATTTGTGACGCCCCAAAATCCGGGGGTCCTGTATTAACCGTTGACAACCCGTCAACCCGCGGAATATACCCGTGGATGTCGCTTAACCCGACACCGCGGCACCACATTCCCTTTACCGAGATAAAAGAAAATACAAGTCCAATTTCTTTCGGTTGGTTGACCCATCCGAGACCCAATATACCACCATTGGTATCCCTTTATTATCCATTTGTAACATTAGGAGGGAGGAAAACATAGCCCAAGAACTTGGCAAAAGAAAAAGAAAATAAAAAAAAAATTCTGAAGTTTGGTGAGCGTACCGGTACGCGTACCGGTACACTACACCTTCTGGACCTGATCGTACCGGTACGCGTACCGGTACGCCTGGCCCAGAATTTCCCTTTTTACCTGTTTTTCGTTTCCAAGCCATTCCAAACCTCCCAAAACTCATCCAACATATGTTTAATGAGATTTTCCATATAATACATAACTCATACAAGTTCCATTACAATTAATTCCATAATTTACACATCAAAATGGAATTTTTTTTACAAAAGTTCAAACTAAGGCCACAAGCCGGCCCCCTTCATGCTTGATGCTCTCCAAGTGAGCCATCCGCCGGTGCAAACCCCACACCTGAAATGTTTCCCGTATAGGGTGAGCACAACGCCCAGTAGAGATAAACCTATAGAGGTTACTCTTCCCCTAGATGCACATGCTCATGTAATCATCACATAAACATATAACTAAACATTTCTCATACTTATGCATTCTATGATGGAATGCAACAATGCTATGCCATGGAATGAAGTGACACTCACCCATGCGTTTCAACCCGAGTCATCACCGACTCACACAACATAATGTGACGCCAAAGTGTAATGCAACCCGTCTATTGACAGAAAAATCCTTCCAACGATCGTTATGAAACCCGATCATTATTGGAATCTACCCATTGAATGGGTGTTTTTATACAACGAAATCTTGTGTCTTCCTGGGCAACGGATTTTGGAATTTCACCCCGGCTCCGTGGGCATGCCACTTTTCTAGAATTTCACCACCGGCAAAGTGACTGAACCAAGTGGTTCCGGGTTTTTCACCCGAGGGAGTGTCTAGCCCTACTTGCTTTACCCGACACAAGTTTTCCTTATGCAATGCAACCGTGCAACTCAGTCGGATCTTTGATCCCGACTTTCCCGAGCTCACATACCAAGCACCAAACAAGGTGTTGATTTAATCTATGCATCTCCCACACACCAACACTCATGCAATTGTCCCATGAATGTGATGCCATGAACATGCTCAATGTACAATGGTGTAAAATTAGCAATATATCCACATACCATGGAATTTAGATCATAAGCATATAATTTCCTTACATCATCGTAACTTCATGGCAATTATATCAAGTGCATATAACTACCAATATCATATTCATGTCAACTTATCAAAGTCATGTCTTGACAACATAGAGTATAAATTTAATCATCTCTATACACATAAACATGTTATCACAATAACATTGAAAGAATCTCATTTCATCAACCAAGGCATTTAACAAACACCTTAAAGGCATATAACATATTTTCTCATTTTAGCAAAGCAACAACTTCCAACACACAAGGCATTGCCTTCAATATCACCAAGTTTTATAGTGAATCACATATAACTTCCACATATCAAAATTTAGCTAGCCACAAGCCTAAGCCAAATTCATGCTCACCTTTTCATTCTCATAACCATAAACACATGTATACATCATTACACATGCATATATATATATATATATATATATATATATATATATATATATATATATATATATATATATATGTGTATATATCCTTAATCTAGCTACACCTAGGGTAGAATGATCCAAGATAGGAATAACCCCTACCTCAATAGAAGTGTAAACAACCTCTATGCACCAAAACAAGCCAAAAGCTTTGGTTTCCAAAATTTCTCCCTTTGAAGATTCGGTGAAACGCCTTGTTTTTGGTACGTAGTCGAAGCCCTCGTCGAGAGGATCGACTTTAACTCTTGGCTCGACGGATTCCGAGCGACGGAAGTCCGGGAATCGACGGAGAAAATTTGAAGAAAATCAATTTCCTCTCTTTTCTCTCTTCTATCTCTCTTGGCCGGCCAAACAAAGACACAAGTGGGCAAAAATCTGATTTTCTAAGATATTTACCCCTATTTATAGTTTTAAATACTTGGCCCACGTTGCGCCACGTGTCTCTCGCTTAATCGGGTCCGATTTCGTCCCAAAACGATTTATTTGATCCCGGTGTAAGTTCAAATTAATTTTATTTAAACTTTAACTTAATTTTAAGGAAATTTTATAAAATTTATTTATGGGGACGTTCGTGAGGTCATTCGCCACGCAGTCGCCTCGAACGACGTGCAAAATCCGACTACTTCGGAATTCGACGAAATTTGACTGGGTGATTAGATTTCGCGATACGAATTCAACGGCGAACTCCGTTTCCTCATCCGAGCTCTAGAGTATGAGTATTTTAAATACGCATTATAGTGGCAAATTACTATTTTACCCTTTTTGGAAAAAGTTTAAATTTCCCGGGTTTCACAAAATTAATGGGCCAAAATTTCGGTGCGTGGTGAAAGAGAAGAAGGGAGCAGTGTGTTCTCTTTCACTATGTGCGTTCTTTGAGGAATTTGGTCGAACATTTTGAATGCAACAACAACAAACAAACATTTTGGTTGCACTGCCAAGTCTGCTATCATCAAGAACATACTCAATTCCAAGAAACTATCCAAGCCATACAACAGGATTCGAAGTACAAAACTAACGTTATTGTGACAGTTTGAAAGTAACACATGCATATTTATAATTGCATAATTTCTTCATATAAAAACAAAACTGATCCGTCGCACCAAATATGCAATATTAAAGGGGAAGGAGAGAGATAGCAAAACCTGGTATCGTCGGTGGCAGTGGAGGTGGCAATGGCGAGGTCGCTGGCAATGGAGGTGGCAGTGGAGGTGGCAATGGCGAGATAGACATGGTGGTGTAAATGGGAGATATGTATTGTGGGTGGAACTGAGTGAGAGACGTACATGGATAGAGGAGAAAGAGGCGTGAGAGAGAGAGACGGGGGAGAGAGATAGGCTTTTTCATGGGCGGGAAAAAAAAATTTAGGACTAATCGTAGACCATTTGATCAAACTTTTTAAGATGATATGAACCGTCTTTTGTTTCAAAACGATCTGGACCTCTCTTTGTCTTTTGGATTCAAACTTCGCTCTACTTTATTATATAGATATATATATTTATAAACTAAAAAAACCCTAATTGCTAACCAACATTATCGTCTACTAACTAAGCGAGCGCCTCACTCCATTCATCTCCTCTTGCCTCCATCAGCTTTCATCCCTCAAACCTCTACCTCCATAGCTCAGGCCTTCATCGTTCAGTCCCGACCTCCCCATGTACTCTCTCTCTCTCTCTCTATTTGGGCACAATCTGGTGGCCTTCATCGTTCAAGCCTTCATCTGCAGATCTGATTTTTTTTTTAAGCATCAAGTTAATGAACCTCAAAACTCTAACTTTCAAGCATCGTTCAGGTCTTCTGTGTTTTTTTTAAGCATCGTTCAAGCCTTCTCTAATTTTTTTTAAGCTTTCAAAACTTATCCAATTAACATCAAATTTGAAAAACTTATGTAGGTTACATGATTTGTGGTGAACTGGTGATCTATTGGAGCAGTTATGATTTTAATGTGTTTCATATGGTTTAAACTTAAAATAATTGTTATTGTATTTGTGTAACAATTATGATGGATTGATGTTCATGTTTTCTTGTGTTTTATTGTAATTATTGTTGAAGTTGTTTTAGGTTTTAGTGTTATTGATTTATTGTGTTGTTAAATTGGTGCATGTTATTTAATTGAATTGTTAAAATGATCCAAAAATTAATAGCTACAAAAGTGTTTACCCGACTTCCTACCTGATTAATCGGGTAGGAATACCACACCTGATCGGGTAGGGTAGGCCAAGAAAAAATTCTTCCGCAAAGTATCAGGTAGGAAGATGGAAGACTATATTTCCTATCTGTAGGGTATGGTGAACACCCCTAGAGAATGCCATAGCAAAGGGGGGGGGGGAGAGAGAGAGAGAGAAGTTGAAGAAGGAGAATAGAAAGAATTTTGGATTTTTGACTCAGATGCTTACAATACATAAACTCAACCTAGTTAGGTCTTATTTTTTCATGAGGATTTTATTGGTGTAATTAAATTTAAGATTCATGTTGTGTGTGTGCTCAAATTTGTGTTTAAAACTTAAAGTGGTTATGAATTTTTAAATGGGTTACATAGTGATGGCGTTATTCTATCGAGGACGAGCAGAGCGTATAGATGTGTGTGAGATCAAGTGTGCGTGTCTGAGCTACAAGGCCCGTGCAAGTTGCTGATAAATGCTTAGGGAATTAAGGAAAAGGAGAAGTACACAATGAAATTATAGTGGTTCACCGGTCTGGGAGTTCGGCTAGTTCACTCTTCAATGGAGGCTCTTGCTCCTGTTTTCTCATTGATTGCGTTGGGTGTATTACAGTGCAGCGTGCAGGAAATTAGGGTTCTTCTTGGCTCTATAGTCTCTAGGGTTCCTCTCCCTCTAAATGGAGGCTTACCCTGCTTTTATAACCTCTTGCTTACCTCTAACCCGGATTTACTTTCTATAATCATGGGATCTTTCCACCCTACTCTCCCCAATGGAGGAGTTACCTAATCTCCATAGGGCTGGTTCAGTGGACTTTATCCCGAGATCTTTGTCTTCCATCCGTGGGATCCACCTTAATCTTTGGAGAGGATCTCGGTTGGTTAAGGGTTTTGTGCCTTAAATTCAGCTTGGCTATTGCTTCGGAGGTGTTCACTATCATCTAACTGTCCCCTCATCGTTTCCCATATTATCTCGCTTGGGGAAGTTTTAATTCTGGCTCGACAAGCTCTGCGTGTCTTACCTAACCTCCCGAGCTGAGTTCATTTCCTGGGCTCGTGCTTAGGGTTTATTTTAGGTATCATCACATAGCAAATGTCTCTTTCTTCCTCAATTGAGGCTTAGGTTATGTTATGGAGTTTTAGTACAATGTATTAGAGTATTTGGAAGTCATGGTTGAGATGTGTGTGTGTGGTGAAGAAACCCACTAGGGTTTGAAAACTGGGAAATCAAAATTTTGAAAAACTTGTTAAAGCTTCAAAAGGGTGGTTGTGTCTAACTAATTTGGGGTCAAGGAGTTAACAAATGACCTTAGATTTGAGAAAGTAGGTCATTTAATGAGTCAAAAATAAATTTGTAGGTCTAGAGAGAGAGGGGGAAGTGAGAGAGAGGAAGATGAAAAGTAAAATTGATAATTTAATTTTTTAATTTAAGAAAAAAAATTATTTATTTTATAACACCCGTACAATTACCGCGGGCCCTTACAATAAACGAATTCTGTTATATTTATAGTTTGTTTATAAGTTGGAGATAGTTAAGTGCAACCCGTAAAAGAATAGGAGGTGAAGTAAAATCAAGGGTCAGTTCATGCAAATATTTTGTTTTTTATCCTATTTATTACTCTTATTAATTTATGATTTCATTTAAATCACGTCGTGCCAAATTGAGTTTGTTAACATATTGTGTTCAAAGTTGACACCCTAACTAAGAGCAATGTTGTGAGGACTTGATTTATTGACATAATTTGTTGACTTAATTCACTTTGATATTTGAATTGATTGTAGGCCCTATTAAACATTGAAACTTGGTGTTGATCCAATAATTCTTATGAAGGCACATCATTATATCAACAAATTATGTCAGATTTTTAAGTTCAAATAATATTACTCATTTTATAATTGTATGAAGGGAATGTTTTATTCTTTTTATTTTATGATATTTATTTAATATTATAGTTAATATTTAATAAATTGAATTCTTAATTTATAAAAACACAACAATGATTAAAATTAATCTAATTTTTATCTATTTTGATCTAACAATATCAAAATTCATCTCAAAATAATTTTCACTACATGTCTCCCGATGTCAAATAGCTCAACCAAGAAAATCTCATGTGAAACAACCCCATTAATTCTCCCATACTTGCCTCTTATTTTATCTTTAAGTTATGTAATTAAAAAATTAATTTTTTTTAAAATATAAATATTGCATTTTCAATACTCAATCTTTTGTATTGTAGAATCTTTTGTATTGCAGAGTGTGTTGGGCTAGTTGAGGGATGCAACTTGGATGGGTGGGTTGAGGAATCAACCAATCCTAGTCCAATCTTAAGTATAAAATTTTTAACCTTAACTCAACCTGAGATATTCAACCCGAGTATTGCCTGAATTAATCTCGGACAAACTCGAGTTGAAATCGAATTACCCAATTCGGGTTGACATTTCAAACTCAACAAATAATAATCCTAAATTTTGGGTAAATTTTTAAACAATGTCGAACTATTACATAGGTTTATATGACTTACTAAGACGAAAATTCAAAACAACTAATTAAGGAGGTAAGGATAAGCTTTCTTTTTATATAAGAGAGAGAAGAGATTAATTGAGTTGACTATATGATGTGAGATGACAATTTCTTTTTTTTTTTAGAATCTCATATCAGTTGTTTAAACTTATTTCACTTATAAATCACGTTTCACTCTCCCTTTAAATGATAATAATTATAAAATATGTATTTATATTTTATTTTTATATTATTTATATAAATATAATACATAAATGCTGGTTGAATTCGAGTTGATTACAAGTTAAGTCTGATTTTATCAATTAAGGTTAGGTTCAAGTTAAATCCATAAACCCGAATTCTTAACCCAACTATTAATCGCATTCAATTCATGTCCAAACTTTTCAATCCTAACTCTAAATGCCTTAACCCTACCACTATTTTTTGGAGTTAAATTCAGGTTGGTCAACCACTATGGGAGTTACGAGCAAAAAAAACAAAAACCACTATGGGAGTTAAATTCAGGTTGGTCAATCACTATGATGCAGGGGTTATTGCTAGTAGTATGTGCGGAAAACCAATTTTTGACCCGTTTCTTTTCTACCCCGAGTTTATGGGAGCAAACGGAGTCTTCAAAATAATTTAAAAACAAAAAAAACTCAAGACCATGATCAAATGCGGTAATGATGCAAGTGTGGACAAAATAGTCCACAAATTAGGGAGCATTTGACAATAATTTCTTCATTACTTTGTATAAAATATGATAAATGAACGGTCTCAAAAGATTCTCACTTTCTATCATCTGCTGTACTAACAACTACTTCCAAACTATTACATCCACCAACAAAACCAATTCCAAAACCCACCTAGAAAATTTAAAACTATATGATTCTAAACTATTATTCACAAACTTTCTGGGGTAGAAAATGGAGAAAAAAAAAAAAAAAACATATTCAAACTCAAAGAGGCTCAATAGTAGTGTCACCAGAACTCTTAATGCTTATTATCAGCCTCTCTTCTTCTGGTAACCCGAATGTAGCAGTAAACAGCTGCAAAAATGGCAGTGACAAGTCCACCAATGATCACTCCCCCACCAGCCACTGACTTATCAGAGGAGTGATGCTTTCCCATCCTTCTGTTCTCAGGGGCTTCAGCTATACTTGACTCTCTCTCCTCCCCTGATGAGGATGATGAAGCCTCTGGACCACCACTTGATACAGGCGGATCTGCTGTTCTAATCACCATCTTTTCCGACTGAAGAAAACTTCGAACCCTCAGTTTTGGTGGGTATGGTTCTGAACTTTCAGATCTAACAGCCATTGTTCGGAAAACCAAGATCTGAGCTAGAATGAAGCAAGCAAACACAAACCGACCCATTTTGAGATACTGCAAGAAATACAGTACTAAGAACTTTACTGATGTTTAGAAGTCTTGGAGATCTGGTATGTATCTGCTGTGTAAGATGTGGTTTTCAAGTATTTATATAGGGGAGGGGAGAGAAAGGAGGGTCAAGTATTGTGAGCTGCGAATGATCGTGTGGTGTGAAAAGATTGGGAGAAGTTTCATAGCTCAGTTGTTGTGGTGGTGGGGTCATACATAGGAGAGAGAAAAAGTTGGTGACAGGTGGAGGAAAGGTCTCTGAATGTCTTGGGTTTGTAACTGGACAGGTGAAGAGCTGTAACGGCGGCACCTTCCTGTGTGGTTACACCGCGGTAAAGGAAAACAACTGGATTCTCTTTCTTGGGTTTCCAGATCTTTCCCTTTCGGCCTCGTGTCTGCTGCTTTTGCCTATGTTTTAATTTGAGAGTAAAAAAATAATCTCTCTTAATTTAAATAAATTAAATTTTTTTAATCCAAATTTAAATTTTGATTTAAAAAAGGTGAATATTAGAGATGCTCTTAGACCATTTCCAATGGAGTAAAAAAATAGGTAAAAAACTAAAAAAATTGATTTGGTATAGACCTCTCCAATGAAAAATTTTAAATTTAAATGAGGACAAATCTAAATTTAAAAAAAAGTAAAATATAATCATTTGGTCTTTAAAGGAGGATGAAATTTCACCATTAAATATTTGGGTGTAAATTTGAGTCTCTTTTTAATTTAATATTGGTATGAGTCTAACATTAAAGAAGATTTTTAGGAATTTTTTATCCAAATTTAAATTTGAGTTTAAAAAAAGGCAAGGATGAGAGATTCATCTAGCTTTTACAAAATTTAAAAGAAGATAAATTCAAATTTAAACAAAAATAATTTTAAATTTAAAGAAGTGTGAAATATGATTATTAAATTTTTAAAAGATAGTAAAATTTGATCATTAAAGATTTGAATAAAAATTTGAAACTCTCTTTATTTGATATGAATTTGAGTAAAATACTGATATTTATTTTTAACCCGTTTTTACTAAAATTTATATTTTGACTCAAGATTTTAGCAAGGGTGGAGATGCTCGAGCATGTCTAAACCTTATCCTTTTTTGTACCTAAATTTAAATTTGAGTAAAAATGATCTAAAATACTTCTCTAAACTTCAACCATGACTCAAACCATAACTCAAATTTGAGTATAAAACTTAATTTGATATAGAAGATTTCAATGAACAAATTCAAATATCTATTCAAATCTTTTAAAAAATACTCTTACTATCCCAAAGCTCAATTTTTTTAATGTTTTCCACCAAAACATTTTATCCTCTCTCATTTTCTTGTCTTCATTCCCTGCCCAATATTAAAATAGAAAAGAAAAGGATCCCCAATTTTAAAACCTATTTTTTATAAACTTCACCAATATTAACCAAAAGAAAAATCAGGAATAGTAACCTCTTTGAGTGACAATCTCGTATGAGAGACCAAAGAGAAATATATTTTTTGAGAATTAGAGTTTATAAAAGAGAAAAAAGATAAAACGAGAGAGAGAGTAGAGAGACAAAGATAGTAAAAGTTACCCTCGAAGAATAGAGATAGGGAGAGGCAGTATGGTCGGCGGCGACGGCAGTGACTTTGAAGATAAAGGCTGGAGATGTAAGAACTTGTTCCGTGCAATGAGTTTTTTGGGTTTGGATAAGATAAAAAAAATACTGATGAAATTTTGATGTAAGATTTGAGACTTCTTCAATTTAGATTTAAGGTTGGAGAAGTTTTTTGGGTCATTTTGACTCAAATTTAAATTTAAGTCAGGGTTGGAGATGGGGGTGTCAAACGTGTCGGGTTAATTGGGTGACGCGTAAAAAACATGTAAACCCATACACAATCCGTTTAATAAACGGATAACACGACACAACTTATTTAACCCGTTTAATTTTAAAAAAATTATATCAACAAATTTTAATACCCCACTTTTTTTACTGCAAATTGCATTTACCTCAAAAAAGAGGAATTTCTAGCCAAATTTCACATAAAAATCAGATTTGAAGACTAAAAAAAAAGGCAATATGTCACTATCTTTTATAAGCAAGACAACCCTCCCCATCTCCCCTTATTTGCCGATGTGAGACAAAAACAAAAAGGGTTGGTTTGCCTTTGTCATAAACTGCTCTCATCTCCTCTCATTTGTCTTTGAACTACTATTTTACTTCTTCTTCTTTTTTGTATTGATTTCTTTACTCTTTTTTTTTGACTAATTTTTTAAAATAATTATTAATTTATTATTATATTAATTTTATTTAAACAGATAAACGTGTGATAAACGGTTTGACATGTCTCATCCGAACACGACCCGTTTATTAAACGTGTTTGACGGGTTAATCCGTTTACTACCTAAACCCGTTAAGATCTCACCCAAACCCGCTGAATTCGTTTCGGTTAATCGTGTCGTATCGAATTTTGACAGGCCTAGTTGGAGATGCTCTAATGTTAGACTCATATTCATACTAAATGAAGGGAAACCCTTTTTTAAACTCAAATCAAGGAAGACCCTTTTTTAAACTTAAATATTTAATGATGAGATTTCACCATCCTTTAAAGATTCAATGGTCATATTTTGCCCTCTTTTAAATTTGGATTTGTCCTCATTTAAATTTGAGTTTATATTATTTTAAATTTAAGTTTCTCCATTAGATAAGTCTATATCAAATCAAGCTTACCCTAAAAAATTGTCTTAATTTGTTGGTATAATAATGTGTGAATGACATGATTCAATAATATTTTTGTGACTGTAATTCTTGGACTTTTTCAGTGGGACTTTATCACTTGTTTTGTTGAATGATTCAATAATATTATATGTCAATTTGTTTCTTTTGAATAATTTTTTTGCTATATTTATTATATATTTTTGTTTCTATACAAAATTGTTTTACATAAAAAAAAAAATTACACTTAATTTACTAAACAGACTGCAGTACTATTTTTTTGTATAATTGAGGGTACAATATAGAAATTTTAATCTTTTAAGGTATTATTTTAAATTTTAAAAATATTTTAGGGTGCAAAGTATCATTTGTCCTAATGCAAAATATATCTTTTGACCTAGGAGACTTGGAGAATATAAAAATGTATTATTTTAATTCTATATTACAAAGTTGGATTCTCATACTAGGATTCGTAATATATTATTGGGCCAAATGATTGTTTGTCATTGTTTCAGGTCGGATTTTTCATTACCACTTCATATTTTCATTACCTTATTAATAAAAATTACATGTTAGTTAACAATTTTAATTTAAAATGCATCGTACATATCCAATTTCTGATTTAAAAAGTGAGAGAATCATTTATTTTTTTATGTAACGAAAAAAGATAACGTCTTGATGAATGAGAAGTAATAAAAACAAGGGTGTTTCTCGATTGAGCTTCCCTTCGATACTAATTCTTTTAGGATCACGACCTTTACTTTATTTAGGTGATGCCATATACCTCAAGCATATCCAAAAAAAAAAGGGTTTTAAAATTAACCAAGTCTAATTGCTCATTCAGCTTCTCAATAGTTGTGAAAGATGATTGAAAACAATAGGTTGTGCTTGTTAGCTAGAATGTCAATTAAAAAGGATAAAAATATGTCTAGAATGCTGTTAGAATGGAATAGATCATGATGGACCACCATATGCTGATGTTTAGTTGGACAAGGAATACATCCTAGAATGAACATGTTATTCCAATTTAGGTGGATTTCTTTTCTTTTCTTTTTTAAATTTGAGAAGGGGAAATAAAAAAGCAACAATTTTACCTAAAATTCTTGATGATTAAAAATTTTGTGTAAAAATTCAATAGAATTTGGCAGACACTCTTAGCTTCTTACACACAAATTGATGGGTAATATAAATAGTTTGGAGTCGAATAAAAAATATCAACTCTTATCCGTAATAACGGTAAATCACCCAAAACGGGTGGTTGAACTTGAGCATTGCTAAATAATGTCCATTTTGACTCCAAGTGGAAAATCAAAAGCCTGAATGGGCACTCTTTTGAAATATGCAAAGTGAAACAAATGAATAAATCCATGTTTTGTGGTAATTTCGTTCATATTAGATTTTATGTTGTTATAAAAACGCAAAGTCTCATAGAGAACGAACAAGTTGGCCATCCGACCTATAATTTGCTTAAACCTTAACCATGCATTTTGATTTTAGTTGACTCCAAAATATCAAAGATGTGATCGATCTAGCTAATTGCTAATTGCTAATTGCTAATTGCTAATAGCTAATTGCTAATAGCTATAGGAGATTGACAGAATTGGTTCTCGTACCCATATGCTATAAGTTGGTATGACCAGTCAAATCACTGATCAAATGCATGGCTGGCTAAGAGGGGATCATAACCCATCCAATTTTAATGGCTCAATGCTCATCGATTAGCATATTTTACCAAACATAGATCCTAATCTTAACAATAAATGCTAGTTGATTTTGATGATACCAAAATCAATCTGGATACCACCTGTAATGGGTCCGATTACGGTACTAAAATACTATTTTTCGGTATTATATCTTTAACTTTTCTCCAATAAAATTATGAAACTATGATTTATTGCTAAATGGTTGAAAATTATGTAAACCAAAAGGAACGATCAAAGATAAATTTCGATACAGTACCAATTACCCTTTATTAGGGGTGATAATCGTATCGTGTTGTGTTATTTCGGGTTCATGTCGAGTACTAGTCAACTCTAACTCAACCCGTTTAAGTAATCGTATCGTATCATGTTGACTTATTTATTTTTGTATTGTATTCGTGTTGACCCATATAACGCGTAAATAAAAAATTTAACGCTCAGTTTTATGTCTAAAATTTTATAATCACTTAATCAAACTTATGCTCATAATTTTTTTATAAAATAAAAATTAACTTAATAAATATAATAATAAAAATGAGCAAAAAAAATTTTTTTTACAAGAATTAGGTCACTACTTGATAAAATATAATAAAAATTAGTATTTTATTCTTATAATACTACTTAAACATGTTAATCGTATTAATTTCATATTATTCATGTTTGACAATAATTCAACCCATTTTTTATTCGTGTTAATGAATTGTATCATATACTGGTTCGTTTCGATAAATGATTAATTTTAATCTACTAATTTCATGTTAATTTCAAATCTTACTCTCGTGTTTTCTGAGCTATTGCCACTCCTATACTTTTTATTATATATTAGAAAATACTATGTATACCAAATTTGAAACCCATCAACTTTTTTAAATAGGACTCACTGATCCAATGACCCCCCCTTCATTTGAAATGTAAATTTAAGTTGCAGATTTAGGTTACATAGCATTACTGTTATACATTTGATAGATGGAAGGCTCCTCTCGGTAATCCAACTTTTGGGTGCAGCAATAAATACTGCTGCTTCTTTGGTCATTGTAACATCCACCCAAATTAAAATAGATATAATAATTAAAGGAAACATTGTCCATGGGGTCCCTGTTGATCAAATCAATTAATTTGCCCATTTTCGTTTGAAAATGAAGTTTATAGTTGGCATTACAGCTGGAAATTGGAAGGTTCAAAGGTCGGGCATTCATTTATTTTCAATTGGTGCTACCATTCATTTTCATAGGGTTACATCGAGCATTTTCATTCCAACATATATAGAGACGGATCTAAGATTTTAGTATGTAATGACTTATTGCCCATGTTCACTCGTTCTCTAATCAATCATTATGGATATTGATGATACCATAAATCACAATCGAACTTAACCCATTACAGTTCAATATTATCGAGTTAAGCTACATTAATCTGTCCTGGACAATCCTGAGTGAGTAGATTAACTCCTAGGTCATCAAGTGATATCCAAGTAACTTGGCTAATACTACGTCAGCTCGGATTTAGCTACTAGAAGAAGAGGAATAGTTCAACAAGCCTATCCTACCTTTTGGGTGGGCGGGTGGGTGGGTGGGTGGGTGGTGGGGATGGGGAGAGGGGGAAACTACCACCTCAAGAATGTCACCAAATTGCTTCTAGAAGTCCACGGGTCCTATAGATATGATTGTCTTTAACGGTTAAATATTCCCTAATTATTCTAATAGATTGAGAGGACAACACAATCATGGAAGAAGACAAAAACCTACTCTTGTATAAATAGAAAAAAATGCCCTACCGCAAAAGGGATTCAATCCTCTTTAGTCACTCTCTTCTTCTTCCCTAAACAATATCTGACATAATGATGTGGTTTCATAAGAATCATTTGATCAACACCAAATTTCAATATTTGATGAGACCTACAGTCAATCCAAATGTCATAATGAATTATGTCAACAAATGATGTCAGTAAATTAGGTCTCAATAGCATTGCTCATACAACAAACACAAGAGCAATAGACTCTATTGACAATGAATTAACTTAACTATTCAGCTCGGTGAACTATTTACACTCTTGTCTTTCTTCCTTACTTTGTGGTTGATTACACGAGCAATTCACACACACAATTATTCGGTACTCGAAATCCTTTCACTCACTGAGACTCTGAGAGGCTTGATGAGTGTATTTTTTTTAAATGGCAAACAAGCCATATATCCACAGCATTTCCAGTTGAGGTCTCGTGTTAGAAAAGTTAAAGAGTGATAAAAAAAAAAAGGAATTTATATGTGAGGGATGTCATTTTGATTTATCTTTACATTAGAAATGCTATGCGTTAGGGGTGTCAATTTTGACACATCCACACAAACATGACATGAATCCAATACGATATAATTTTAAAATTAACACGGTTGATAAATACGCATAATGAGTGAATTAATGGATTAATGTTTGGGATATCAAAGAGGAATTTATATCCTCCCAACTCAAATTTTGGTCAATTTGGGCCAAATTCATATCTTTTATCTTTCAATTATTAGGTCTCAATTTGTGATGGTGATTGCAGCTGACAAGATTGAAAATTGAGAGATTTGGATCCAGCTAGTAACACCCATCTACCTAAGAGCAACTCCAACAGGATAGCTAAAGGAGACCTGTTAGCTATTTTAGATAGTCAATCCATAAATTTTTGTTCCAACGGGCTATCAGTCTCACTCGATATTACCCATCCACCAATATTGGCTCACTAGATCTGGCGACCGATTATGGCCAGCTATTCCTCAACAGAAGGCATCGTCTTCGTCGCCAAGCTCAGTCCACAAAAGACTCTCTCAACAGAATGCATTGTCTTCATCACCAAGCTCAGTCCACATCATCGTCTTCATCACAGAAACTTCATCGTCTGGTAGGCTCTCTCTCTCTCTCTCACTCACTCATAGAAACTCCATTGATTTTGATCACAAAAAATCGATCAAAATGATCAAAAAATGAGATTTGGGATTTTCAGGAGGTGGATTCTGTTTTTGTGGCTCCTTGGGGTTTTCACAATCGATCTCACTCTCTCTATCTCTCAATCAGCTCTGAAGCTCTGTGAATCAATCAATTACAGTACCCTTGTGTAATTTCAAGGGATTTTGTTTTGGATTTTTTGATTTAATTTGATAGAATTTAGTTTGGGAATAGTAATTTTTGGGGGGTAAGTTTGTAGAAGTGTTTGATTTTGGGGTATTGGGGTGAAGTTGAAGACGTCTATTTTGGTGTTTTGATGGGTTGGGTTGAGTTTTAGACTGTAGAAGTTGTGGTTTTTTTGGGATCATAGTTGGAAAGAAAAGAGAAATGAGGAAATTTTATGGTCTGATTGAGATGATTTTGGACTTGGATTCACTTGTTTGACTACTGGTTAAGTGCTGACATTTTGGTTGAGAATTTTTACAGAATATTTATGATCACAAAATTTTTGTGGTCTAATTGAGATGATGTTGGGCTTTTGGGTATTCTTACATGGTGGTAAGTGCTGGCATTTTGGTTAGCATTTTTAAAATTAGTTAAAGTTAGTTGAAGTAGTTAGCTAAAATAGATAACGTGGTTGAAGTGAATTTTAAAAAGTAGCTAGTTAAAGTAGAGAATTTAATATTTAAATATATTTTGAGTAACTATTTTACTGAGTGTGGTTGGAGATGCTCTAAGTACTAAATTGGTAGTAACCAAGAGTAAATAAGAAAAAAATCAATTTTAATGGTCTGCTTGGTAAGATGAATAAAAAAAATAGAAATTGTGAGGGATAGACATTCCATCCTTTTAGGAGAGAATGAAAATTTTCCCCTTTTTTGTTTGGTATAAAAGATGGAAAATAAGTGGAATAATTTTTTTATTATTTTATTTAGCATGAAAAGAAAATTCAATAAAAAAACTACCAAAAATAATCATAATTGCCTTTTATATATGGGACAAACCTTTGAATTTTTTATGTGGATCCCACTAATTTGGTCCACTTGTACATAGAAAATTACAAAACAAGTGGAGTCCACAATTATTTTTTCCCAATTTGTGATCATATAATGAGTCACTTGGAGGGTAAAATGGTAATTTCAAGCAACTTTTGCACCATGCCTCCATTTCTCCTTCCACTTTCCGCCGATTTAAGGAGTCACTAAAAATTGTGGGCAGAAAGGATGCCTTTTCCACCTCTTTTCCCTTTCCTTCCAATTATTCTTCTTCACCAAACAAAGGGAAAAAAATCATTTTTCATCCACCATTTTCCATTCACCTAATTTTTCATCAAACCAAACATTCCATAACTCATCTAATTTGGTGTGGAAGCGTCGTGAACTGGTTGTGGACACTAATAATAAATAAGCCTAGGAAAATTCAACACCAAAATTAGTAGCCGACATAAAACTAAAGTGTTTGGCTTTTTGATTTTAACGGATTTCGGACAGTTGACAGTTATTACCCATTCACCTTTTTAATAAAATAATATATCATTTTATTATTTGTTTATCACACGATTACCCATTTATTACTTGATTACTCGTTTAATACATGACCCAATTCATTACAAACTAAGACTTTTAATTAAGAAATTTTCGGTGTTGTAGAATTAGCTAATAACATTGGTCGTTCATGTAACCTTTTTAATAAACGAATCATGTTCTATTTTAAAATTTGCACATGTTTAATAAATGAAGCCCTTACCACTGGCTTTGATTGGATGTCAACTTGTGGGCGCATAATTTGTTACTGATCTCTTTTATTTTTTAAGACGAGTGAACAAAAAAAAAAAATTTCGACCTTCAAGCTTCTCGTAAGATATTGAAAAACGTATAATTCAATCAAATCAAGTTATAGCTCAAACAAATCAAAGTTATAACGCAATGATTTAAGACTGGTCTCAGATTCTTGGGATCGATTTCACTTTAGCTTAACATTTTCATAATTAAAGGTCAAAGATAAATCAAAAAAAAAATTAAAGACCAAAAATCATTTGAATGTGTGGTGTATCAAAAAATAAATAAATTCAGTAGCATAGTGGTATCCTTTAATAAAAGCCCAACCGTCCACATCCACCAAAGTGGAAGTAGTCTATGAGAAAAGTTCAAAATCACCAGCATTTATGGGTTGGTAATAGTTGCTACCAATAGACCTTTTCGAATGGATTTTGACCGTTGAAACTTGAAAGTAAAAATCCAAACACGCGGGAACCCAAGTAACATCGTTCTTTTCTTCTTGATGTCAGGGTCCAATGTAGAGTTAGTTACTGTACACACTTAATGCTAGACTGAACGAATTAAATTCAGGCCGTATTGTTATTTCACCCAACAGTATATTGACCAATTTTTGAAGTTGACTTAGTTTGATTTAGGATTGACTTAGAAACGTGTCGGATGACTCGACTAAGTCGTGTGAGACTTATGATTGATACAGAATGTGTAACGATATCAAAGTAACAGGTATTAAATCGAATAAAATTGGGAAAATTTTAATCACACTTTTTTTTAGTTTACTATATCTTTAAGGACACTCTCTCTATTATCAAAAATATCGCTAACACCCCTTCTAGTTTATATTTAAACATCACTGACATCCCTTGCAAATAAACCACAATGCCCTATATAAACATCAAACAATCTTTTTACATAAAATTCGAGCCGATTAAAATTTATTTGTTTTCATATTAAAATTCGAGTTGATTAAAATTCATTTTTCTACATATTAAAATTTCAACCTATTAAAATTCAATTCGAGCTGATTAAATTTTTTTTAAGCATTAAAATTCATTTTTAACGTATTAAAATGTGAGATGATTTGAGTTCTATCTGAGTTTTTAGCGCCGATTAAAATTTGCTTCGAGTCGATTAAAATTTATATTTTTTATGTATCAAAATTCGGGCCGAATAAAATTCAATACGAGTTGATTAAAATTTGATTTGAGAATCGGTTCAAATCTATATAATAAAGTAACTTACAATTCAAATCTCAAAAGATAAACAAAATGACTTTTGCTTTTCGCGGTTGAGATCGCTTTAAATTTTACTGTAAAGTTAATCTAATGGCTAATATTAACACCTTAAATTGAATAAGAAAAATATGTCCCTAAGAATGTGTTTGGAGTTATTTTTTAAAAGTACTTCTAGAAATTATTTCTCATAAGTACTTAAAAAAAAAAAAAATTAATGTTTGAAACCGTTCCACCCACCACCACTACCTCTACCACCGCCACCGCCACCGCCACCGCCACCGCCACCACCGTCGTCGCCGCCGCCATCACCACCACCATTGTCGCCATCGACGCCACCCCTATCACCACCACCACCACTATCACCGTCGCCGCCACCACCACCACCACCACCATCGTAGCCACCGTCGCCACAGCCGTCGTCGCCACCACCGTCGCCGCTGTCGCCACCATAGTCATTGCCACCCACCACAACCATCACCGTTTCTTACCACCGCCACCTCTCACCCCCACTACAACTGATGCTTAAATTCATTTATCTCTCATCTATGTTTGTGATTTGATTTTGGATATGAATACAAATATGTTTATTGTTTACCATTTTTTATTACTCTGTGCCTTCAGGCACAGACAATAACTAGTATTTAATACGTCAAAAAATATAATTTTTAATCGACTTGAATTTTAATACGCAAAAAATAAATTTTAATTATCTCGAATTAAATTTTAATCAAAATTAGGGGGGCACTTATTGAAGATATGCTTATCTAAAAGGGGTGTGGATGAAATTTTTCCTTTAATATATCATTAACAATTTAATAAAATTTTATTTTAATTAATATTTTTAATCTAACAGGAATGTCAGTGAAGATTCAAAAAATAAAGAAGGTGTTCTTAAAGATATAATAAATTAGAAGGGAAGTAATTGAAATTTTTCCAATAAAATTCGGTGTAATCTTATTGATATCAGCCGATATTTTGAACTGGGACTGTTGGATTCGAGCTATGTTTGGTACTTATCATGATGAACCCTTTGATTTTAAACTGTCATTTTTTGCTATACCACTCAAAGTTAAATTTAAAATTTTAGGAAATAAATTGATAAAATTGAAATAATGAATATAAAAGTTATATGGAACACATTATTAACAAGCGTTTATCATATTTTATACTGACAAATTTTTATTTATAATCATTTTATTATTATTATTTTTTACTAAACATCATCACTTAAACTTGGGGTACATCCAAAACTCTTTTGACTTTCTTTATATTAATGATTTTTAAACTCTTTGTAAGTTGTATATAGATTACTTTTCAATCAAATTTTCATTATTGCAAAAATGACAAATAAAACGTTCATAATAAAGAGGCTTACTATATGTTTTTGGTTTAATCTCTAAAGTGAAATGCTCCATATGCAGCACAGAGTAGGCCCAGCCCATCCCCAGAAGGTTATAGATTCCCTCACTTGGGTTCATGAGACATACAAAGCAGAGTGGCCATTCGGCCCAAAACTCCATGGGTTTGCTTAAACAATACCAGATTCAAATTGACTTTGCAATAAATCATTTATGGGTTTTTTTTGTGAGCAGTTACTTAGATAGTATTTGATAAAACTGAATGCTAAAATTTAAGTGCTAAATGTTAAATTTTTTAATTCGCAGATTATTTGGTATCTACTGAAATTTAAGTATTGAATTGAATCAAATTGTTTGACAAATATATAGAGCTGAAATATAAAAATTATTATTAAGTTTGTCTTTTTTTTAACCATCTCACTATCACTACCTCATTCCTAGCACCATCATTATAATGGTGGTGGCAGCTATGGTGATGGCACAATGGTGGCGACGACGGTGATGATAGTGGTGGTGGTTGTGGCAGTGGCACAATGGTGGTGGTGGCGGTGGCAACGGCACAATAATGGTGATGGTAGTAGTAACAGCAGTGGTGTTGGTGGCGTCAACACAATGGTGAAGGTGGTGGTGGTGAAGGGTGAGTATTGAAAAGTTAAGAATGTAAAATGTATTGATGGTATATTTATCCATTATGAGAAAATTTTAAAATCCTTACTGACTAAATTTTTTAGCATTAAGTGATAAGTAAATAGCTTGTTACTTAAAATTTTAGCCTATTTTTAAGTAGTGCTTAAAATATTAAGTAGTATGAGTTTTAGGTTATTAAACGGATTTAATTCATTAAGTGCTTAAAGTATTCAGTTTGAAGCATTAAGTGGTGTTATCAAACAACCCCTTAATTTACCACTTAATTATGAAAAAATACTTAGTACAAAATATTTTGTATAGAAATACTTTCTTTTTTTTGGATGATAGAAATGATCTTAAGGTAACAATTACCTGGCGCAAAGAATGGATAAAGAAACTATCATAAATAATCCAACAATCCCATTAAATTTGGCAACTGTTATATCCCTCAAAATATGGGTTTTCAAATTTACAAAAAAAAAAATTTGATACAAAATTATTCATTTTTCAACAAAAAAAAACACAAATGTTGAAGCACCATTGAAAACCGATCTTCTTTCTATTTCGATTTAAATTGCCGATGATGTGACATTACAATGATACATAGCAGTGTAACATTTTAATCAATAAAAAAAAAGTTGTAAAATTACATTCATTGATGCATACACAATTTAAATAATATGCATCACATAACGTAATATCACAAATGTGACATCCATATATATTATTTGTAATGAATGACAATTGTACATCACAATGTAAAATTGCAAAGTAACATTGTTATTATATTTGAGAACCATCAGAGCCGTTTAACATTAAAAAATAATATAAAAAAAAATAAATTTCAAAATTTGAGTCAAGCCGTTAAAGTATATCGCATGTGGTATAGTTTTAAATTTTAAATATGTTCAATCTCTTAAAATATGAAACTATTAATATAATAAATCAAATCTCACAAAATATGGGACTGCCAAACTAACGGGCCTTTAAATAAGAAAAAAAATGTATTTTAGTGAAGAAAATATTTGAAAATTTGCCAATGATTACCTAACTATAATACATTTCAAGTCAAAAATATTTTTTCATAATTAAGTAATTTAAAAGGTACCAGCTCACAATTTTTTGATCATTTATCATGTATAGTTGAGGGATTTACTTATAAGTAATGGGCCACATATAAATGAATGGTTAGTCATCTATTTTGGAGTGAAATTAAGAACAGATATAATTGAGAGAATCTTAATTCACGAACATTTACGTCACTTTCGAATGAAATTAAGGGAGCTGCAGCCCATCCCCCTCAAATACTGATTTTCGTGTTTGTGCAATGATTATGACCTAATAATACATACAAAATTACGATGGTTTGTAGACTTGGTTATAACGTAGTATGCATTTGCTTTTATTTATGACACATCATGACGTTTCGGTCATTTTAATAGTTGTCAAGTACAATTTTAATCTGTCATTAACCAAACAGTGGCAAGAACCTAGTGAACTGGACACACTTTTGTAGTCTTTTATCTTATGAGTAACACCGTTGCTAGTTATAATTCAAGCTTTTTCTTAACCAAGATTGAACGATAGCCGTATAAGGAGTTCTAATGCTATGGTAGGACCCAAACATTTAAGGATTCTAATGCCAAGGTACAACTACGATTAGGTTTTAATTAACCCATTCTTTTTTTTTAATTATAACTTAACCCCAAAAATATCTTGATCCAAAAACATGGAAAACTTTAGTACCTTACCTCCTTTCGTGCCCAACTGCACCTCTTTGCTCTTTTTTTTTTTTTTACCCTTGAAGTGAAATCTTCTATAAAGGGTTGTATATCCCCACCTCAAGCTGTCCCTCAAAATTCCTTTCACCAAAGTGATCATTTGGTCAAATCTTGGTTGATAACTCAATAGTTATTGACACTAAAAGTCTCCAAGTGCTGGGACATGAAAACAGAAGAGTGAATGATTTCCAGTCAAGGGAGATTGGAGAGTAGGTGGGTGTCGGTCTGTTTAATTTGTTTGTGTTCATACTTTCTCTCTTCCCCATACCTTTTCAAACCTCTCACATCTAAGTGAAGTTTTTGTTCAAATTTCAAGTGATGTGGATGTCAATAAATACTTAACAAACAAATAATGGGTTTTGATGAGGCTGGCAGTGCAGCACTATGCAAGAATTCAATAAATCATGTATGATATTTAGAACATCAAGTTTAGATTATACATGTGTGAGTCAGTATAGTCGATCTCCGGATTTCTATCGTAGAAACACAACGATATGATCTTCATTCTATCCGTCTATGTAGGGGCCAAAATGGCACGAATTGAATACTTTAATGACCAAATTGATACATTAAGGACTAAATTAATAAAAAATACATACTTTAGGAATTAAAATGTTATTAACCCCTAAATTAATTATCAATTAATGAAACTCAATTTTGGAAAAAATTATAACACGCTATTGCCAAGGCTATGCTCAATGATGCTTTGAAATCTCAAATTGGAGAGACAAAATGTTTGTTTGGTTGCTTTTTCTTTTTCCTTTTACCTTTTTTTTTCACCAAAGTAACACAACAAAGGTGTGTTTCTTTTCACTTCGGTTCAGCTGGATATGCACCATCGGAAAGACCAGTTTACACTACTCCAGGGAAGGACGTACAACCAAAATTTAGGTCCATTAAAACCAAAGATGCTTAGATAGTGCCATGGCCCAAGTCTGTCTTATCTGGTGTCTTGAAAGAGAGCACGGTAAATTTTTGGTACCATAATGTTATTTAGAAACCGTCTATACCAAGGTGTCATGGTGCAAAGTCTGATCTATAGTTACCAGAATTCACTATACTCTTGACGATTCATAATTTAGATACATCGATCTCAAATGGAGTGATTTTGCGATCTAGATCACTAAAACGTATGATCCTAAATTGTACATGTAGTACAAAAATAATATAAAATACATATTAATCAACTACGCGTATATAAATTTCTAATTATATATTATTTTAGATAATAGAAATCGAGCAAAAATGAATTTTCTTATAATAACCAGTGAATTCAAAGTTCTCTAAAAGATTTCCTTTTGGCGCACTCTAAAATAATGTTCTACAGTAGTGAAAACGATCTAGATAAAAATTCCAAAACGAATTGAAATCCAAAATACCATACCAGTTAAACTTACTCTTATCGTATCGTGTATCTAAAAAAGTGTCGTATCAAAGCGACTTACAATTCAGATAACATTCTAGAGCTCTATCTCTCTATGATTTTGGAGACGTGCTGGCTTTCCATTGGCAGGGAGGTTTAGATATTTTATTGGGTCCACAATTGTTGTACCAGTTTAAACTCTACAGCTGAAGTTGGATTAACTCGTTATTGGGCTAGTGATACGAAATGGTTAAACATTCCGTGGCTGTTTGTCCTCACCAATTTACTCCAAACTCAAAGAGGCTAGGGGTCCCCCATGCGTACCATTTGATTCCCAATTGAAATCTATCACCTCTTTTTGCCATTCATCATTGATATGGTCCAGGTGCATCCCTAGAATAAGATAAACATCTCCTTCTCACCCTTCCCATGTCCTCTCTCTCTCTCTCTCTCTCTCTCTCTCTCTCTCTCACACACACACATTCATTCATGGGAGCTGTGCATTCAATTATTGTTGCCAGTAAGCACAAATTTAAAAGTAGTCGGTTGTCCCATCCCGGATGGAAGAGATTGGAGGGAAGTTAAAAAGAGCTGAACCAAAAGGAGCCTCTGTGAACCATTAACATCATTAGGGTCCACCATTATGGGCACCTAGCTCCATCAACCTAATCATTTTAGTTGGTAAAAGCCCAAGTAATCAGTATCACTATACTGGTTACCCTTGCTTATTCATAGGAATCAAGGTATTGTTAACAGAAAATCATCCCAACCATGCACCCTAAGGAGTCTTGGCTGCAACGTATATCCTTGATGCATACAATCAACCGCTCATTACACGCATCGATCCATGTCTGTGTAATTGTGCCTTTTGGAAAAAAAGTATAGTCCGATATGCGATCCCATCTTCTCCTTTTACTCTGACAAAAAAAAAAAAACTAGGGAAAAGAAGTTGAGAATCCCATGATATTAACTATTAGAAGGAAGCATAAAGTAATCAAAGCTGTAAATTACCCATCTTCCAAAGAGAGGCAAGAGCTTTACTGGAAATAGATAATCAATGCTAAAAGCCTTAATTATATTCATAACAACTATACATATTATGCTTTGTGGGCATTGATTAAAGTTGTGGTCCAGTTATGGATTGGTTGAGCATTTTCTGGGTATTCAATTGATTTGGTTTCACTTTATGCATATTGTACTGTGATTTGATTCTCTCATTACTGTTCTATTGGTTTGATTAACTACTCTAATGCGTTTTTGTTTAAGAAGCTGATGCAAGAATAGTTGTACTCCACCAAAAAAACATTTAATACATGCCTCATGATTAGTTAGTTTATAGTGGAATTATAGCTCTAATGCATTTTTTCTTATGATTATAAGATGATTCGGGGATTGGTATCGCTTTTTAGGCTATACCCAATAAACAAGACTCGCATCAATCGTTATTAGCGAGGTATGGAAGGGGTAAATGTTATATGAAGTTCTCGATTTCATTATCCTATTCTAGACTCAATTATTGATATTAAAGAGTGCATAAAGAGTCTTTTATAATTTTTATCTTGAATCGTCTCCAGTAGTTGAAAGGTGATTATAAGAAATGACAGAGTCAAACGGAAACATGCATGTGATAGATTGGTTGAAACGGTGCAAAAGGCTAACTTGAAGCCTGTACAAATCACCTTGATTTGATTTGATTCCTTTTTGTATGATTTGAAGACTGTTAAATTGTCATCCTTTTCATTTCTTGCTTAACCCCATGGACCCTCTATCCTAACCAAGAAAGATACATGTCACACTACTTGCCCTAAGTCTCTTGTCCAATTTGTTCATTTGAAAATACACTAGCATTGACAGCTTATTTATTTCCCTTCTTGAATTCAATGTCCTTCAGGCTTTGATCTCAAGTCTTTTATCTTACTTATCTTTACAAGGAATGCTAAGCCTGCATTAAAATCAGGCTCAGCATGTTTGATATTCCCCACCTCCCCCCCCCCCAAACAAAAATCACAAAAAAAGTTGGCCGACTGGTTATTCGTCTTTAGCACCAAAAAGATCGTACCCAATTTTCAAGTTTTTTGTCTGCAGCGAAATTTGTAAGATGTAAATATAAGTAATCTTACCCTCATTTCAAAATTATTGATTCGTAGAGTTGACACGATACCTACCACTTGAGCCAATGAACATTTGCAAGCGATTATTTCCTTGGATGGACATTAAAAAACACATTATTGACAACTTCATTTCCCCAAATATTTCTCTAATGTCTAGTTTATCCTCACACATGGTAATTCAGAACTTATTGACACAAATTCTCACCGACACATGTTTTGGACCACTGTCCTGAAATCTACCTACCCATTAAGTAAATAAGCAGAGCTAATGAAAATGCAAAGCAGCTCTTGGCTCATCCCCCTCTCCTACAAGGAACACAAATAAACTGACCCCACAAGCGATGTAACTCCATCCTCCACCACCGCCTGGGCCCTACCATGCCAAAGCCTTTTCTTTTGTGCTTTGTCACCATGGCCCACCATTACTCGAGGTTCTTTCCTTTTGATGGTCCCCGTGAAGCAGCCCGTGAGTGGGTGAGAGAGAGCACAGAACTGGGACCCATTTAAATTAATAATATAGTAAATGACTTCTGCATATATTTCACATGTTTTGCAGGAGGATGCAATGCTCCTGGGCCTCCTGGCTGGGTCCGGATTCAAACACCAATTTTTAAATGAATCTGGGTAATTTCTAATAATTTTTTTATTTCGCAATTTATCGTTATTCATATCAACCATGAGTTGAGCTTATTGCAAAACACCATTTTATTGTTTTTTTTAATTATTGAATTTTCCACATTGTCTCGCTAATTATTTTTGATTATTTTGCACGCATTTGTCATTTTTTTTGGACAAAAATTGCTGATATATTGGGTCAAAGTGAAAAAAAACTATACAATTCAAAGAACAAAATAAAATAAATTTTTATTAAATATATAACAGACGTTAATAATTGAAACAATATGAAATTAATTACATAATTGATGGTGCACTATTTAAAAATAGAATAATTAAGGGATAAAGTTAAAAAAATGTCATAATTGAGGGAGGTCAAAGTATAATTTATCTTTTTATATAAACATAATCAAATTAAGATATAGCTTGAAAAATAGGAAACAAAAACAAGGCTGAAAAATCATAATAAAATTTTAAGTAAAAACCCAAGTATAGCTGACCGACAAGTTCCAAGTTCGTCCCTTGTATCAATCAAATATTATAATTGATTTAATTTTAAGAGCAACTCCAAACAAACAACTCTAAAAGGAGTTGTCATTTTGGGGGTATTAAATAATTTATTTGTAATTTTAAACAGTGTTTTGATATTTCTGAATTATAAATCTGTTCCAATAATATGTGTTAAAATGGAGTATCATTTTAATATTTTTTATTAAAAAATAAACTTAATATTTAATATTCATTACAATCTCTCTCTTTCTCTCTCCAAATTTGAAAAATTGTCAACCAAAAACATTGTTACCACTTTCAAACCCAGTGAAAAATTTAAAATTTGAGATGACATTTTAATGGTTATGGGGATTGCAACCCCTGATGCCACTCACATCGAAATTGCTAACTGTGTCAATTTTTTAATAACATTTGGAGACAATTTATTAGTGATTGCATGTACTTAGAGAGCCTTTAAATTTGCATGATTTATAACAAAAAAAAATGGTCTGGACTCGATAGATAAAAAAGTAGAGAAAATAAACAAAGTAACCAAATTTAAGAACTCTATGTTCTTCACAGCAATAATAACAACAATCATATTCTGCCACTGTCACCAAATTTTAACGTAGAGAAAATAAAGGAAGGAAATAATATTTGTCCAACAAGATATCTTACATTAGGCAAATAAGCAACCAGAATCACGTAACATGGAGTTCATGTCTCTAGATTTTTTTGCAATTTGTACAATGATTGAACCCCTTCCCATGACCATGAAGAAACAAATTAACAACCTCACTAGTGGTGGCGGTGCAGGCATTCAACCGGAGTGGCAGGAAACCTAGCGGTATCGGTGCAGTAATCGTACACCATGTGGTTGGCCCTCACCCATATCAGTTGGTGGCTCTGATGCAAACTCAACTCAGCCATCGTGGGCTTATCCCACCAGTATTGCTTCTCGCCGCCACTACTGCACCGCCTTGCATTCTCAGCGGCGGTCACCGTAGCCGGGCACTCGCAGGCGTTGATGTTAAATCCTGTGTAAGTGGCAATGAATGGTGCATGGGACCAGTCGGTCTTGACCCTTCCGCCCTGTGTGGCCCAGTCATCAGCATTCCATATTGAGCTGTACACTCCCATGGGTTGGTCCTTAGGGTAAGGTATTCCCTTGTGCTCCAAATTTGAGTGTACACGTATTGGTGTCTCGTCCACTAGAAAACTGATCACATAACACAAAAAAGGCCATTAGGGTAAATAGCAAAAAGCATTTAATATTATGTAGTGACAAATTCGAATGCAGATATTGGTGGGACATGTAGTTATAAGGTTTAATTTTAAACCTTATACTACATGCCAAATACATGTCCTCTTTCAATCTCAAACACGAATAATTTTATTCTCACAGGACAAACTCCCTTAACTAGTATGTGAAGAGGAAAAAATCAAGTTTAAAAATGACTTAATACTCAGCATTCTCTCTGAGCCAGTGTAACTATGAGCCCCGTGACTCTTGCCAAGGTGAGCGTGACACCAAGAACATGATAGCTTCTTCTCTCTTATCAGGCAGCAGCATAAAAAGCTTAATCCAAAATGAATGGCTGTTCAACTTGGCCAGTACTTTTTACTTTTCAGACTCCCTATTCAAGTTGGCTGTTCACAGCTCAAACCATGGCCCGTTTCACCACTTTTAACACACACACAGAGAGAGAGAGAGAGAGAGAGAGAGAGAGAGAGAGAGAGAGAGAGAGAGAGAGAGAGAGTAATATGCTGTAAAGAGAGTACTTACACAACTTGACGCTGGTTCCAGAGGATGGAATAGTAATGAAAGTCCTTTGTGGGGTCAAACCAGAGGTTCAACCTCTGCTCCCTATTGCCCACACCATTGACATACACATTGGTCTGAACCAGATAGGGCTCGCCAGTTGTGTTGCCCAGAAACTCAAAATCGAACTCATTGTGATTTGCACCATCCGATGACATCTGCCAAATGAGTAAAATAAACCCAAAATTATTATATTACTATCACCATCACATTAGTGTAGTAAATATAGTCATCATCAGTAGATAGTTGAATGAAGAAAGTGCTTTCATGGTACAGATAAGATTATTATTGGCTTTGGAGCCAATAAAACAATATCTTTGCTACAAGAAAGTATAGTTCACGGACATAAAAGTTGGTACCAAGTCAATAAATTTGAAAAAATGGTTTTAATCAAATTCACGAGATAGACAGGAATAGCCAGCTGCAACTATCATCCAATGATTCTAAAGTTCTAATTTTTCTGATACTAGGAAGCTAAATTGTATACATGACTTCAATGAATGACTCCAAGAAGAATAGACTATTCAATCTGAAATCCATACTGTATGAGAACCAGCATGAAAACAATATTATGAAAGAACTTACATAGAAAGCGGTGACAGTTCCAGCAGAGTCACCCTCTACAAGCTTAATCTGAATGGTGACCTTCCCAAACATATACTTGCTCTTGGAGGAAAACCCAGCACCTGAAATTTCAAATATTTTCCGTTAAATTCATAAAAATAGAAACAGTAGTAACAAAGCTACATAAATCACCAAAAAAAAAAACTGATGAACAATGAGCTGCTGGAAACAGAGTATCCATGTAAAACAAGAAATACCCAGAAAACCCAATTTATAAATCCATGGTTTTATTGAAGAAAGGGATTGGAATAGTACCAGAAAAGCTATCAAGCTTCATTTTCAGCAGCTCTCCCTCATAGGCAAAATGGTCCTGTGCCCACTTTGGCTGAAACAGCTGATCAAACTTAGATGAGCTAACTGAACCCACAAACAGAACCAGACCAACAGTGAAAGCCAATAACACACACCCATTTGACAACTGAACACCACGAGAAAAACCCATGACTCAGAGATTTCTAGCGAGAGAGGAGAGAGAGGAGTTCAGTGAAGCTTCTACTCTGCAAATGCTATGCAGAGGCCAATACAAGCTCGAGTGGTTTTTATAGCCAAACTTTGTCTGGCTTATTTGACAAGCCACACATGCCACGAGTTTGAATTTGTACACATCAGCGTCCACGTAGGATTTTGTCTCGATTAACGTGGAAAATTAAAATATTATAGCCGTTTGCATTTCAGCTTAGCTGTGCCAAAGCTGGTTGTGTGTGGGGGATGCAGCACAGTACGAGTAGTCGCTGTTGGGAAAGCGTTAGTGCGTATTTCACCAATAGTAGATTGACACGTGGAATATACAGCTGGGTCACCGTACCTTCCAGTTGTCTCTGGGCAGTAGCAGTTAAAAAGAGGAGAGAGCCATCTCTTTCTCTCAAACAAAACAAACCTACATCAAAATTCCATTCCAAAATGGTGAAAATAGCCCAAACGTTTTTGTTTTTAAATAATCAAAATTGCAATATTTTAAAATTTTCGGGATGTTTAGAAAGGTTTCAGCATGTTCTATCAATATTATAGAATATTTTAAAGTATTTCAAGATGTTTATGTATGCTTTGTAAATAAATTCTTAAATTTTTTATCAATTTCTATTATATGTTTAAAATATTTTTAATATAAAAAGAGAGAAGTTTTGAGAAAGGCTCTTACTTATTTTAGAAAGAGATTAGATTTGCTTAAAAAAAATTACCAAAATAATATTTTTTTTCTGAAAAAATGTTAACTCGGACATCTTTGACAATTATACTAAAAAAATAAAAAAGATAATGAGATTATAAAACATCGTGCATAGTCTAAATCGATCTATAGTATGGGAAACAAATAGCATCGTAATGAAAATATGTTTGTACTTGAACCCTGAAATTATTAAATTTTTCCAATTTTTATTCTCAAAATCTAAGAATAGATTAAACATGCTTTTGACTCTAACAATATTTAAATCAAGTCTTACATATGCGTAAATTATCTCGAATATCCTGATGATTAGAAAAAATTAAAAAAAAAAAACGACAAAAACTATTGGAGCAGTGATTGAGGATTGGGAATGGAGAATGGTGAGTGGGGTATGACTTTATATTGCTTTTCATATTTGTTTCACTTTCGTGACGCAGTGCCAGCTGGACAGTACAAGGCGCACTCAATTGATCATCAGTCATCACACTGTGCCAACCTCTTTATTTATTCCCATTTAACTCCTGAGTCCTGATAGAACTTACTCTCTCTTGGAGTCTAGAGATGTGTGCCAGCTAATTGGATATTTTTTATTTTTCTTTATTCAAATAAAAATTAATTGTAAAATCTGAATAAGGTTATTGAGGGCAGGTAAGATGTCGTACAGACAAAGTCCCAGAATATCTTCTTCCGGAAGACAAAAAAGTCTCCGAACAAGCCATTATTTGCTAATTAATCTTACCAGAAGACTACTACAGTGCTGAAAAAAATAATTTGGTATCTTATCACCATTATAAGTTTGATATTTTTCCTTTTTATAATTTTTTTTTAGTTTAGTATTGATCATAATATTATTAACTTTTGTTATAAGTTTGGAATTGATGTCGTTTTACACATGAAACGACGTCATTTTATGTATAAAACGGCATCTTTTTGAAAGATAACAGCCCTGCAGTAGAGCATAGGATCCGAAATATCGTCCTTATAAGTTTAGAACCACAGCACAATCAGACGTGTAATGAAGTCCTTGTTGCTCACTCTGAGCTGAAGCAGTCCATTACATTAGGCAGATGGAAAATTGATGGTTATAGTGACATTTCATGGTGTATTAATCACTCCTTTTTTTCTTTTCTTTTTTATGGTGTTCAGTCTTGTATCGATTATTTTTTTGAATTTTGAGATCGACAATCATAGTTCAAGTTAGTTTAAAGACATATCTTCTAAGGAACAAAGATCGCTGACCCTTAAGGGGGTATAGCAAATATCAAACTTGAGATTTTTTATTTAACAAAAAGGCAAACTTGATCACTGGACCACCAAGTATTCTGTATCAATCACTTTATAAATGCTATTTTTGGTACAATTATTGCTTTTGTGGAGATAGACTTTGGGCCATTGGATCTGTAGTGATGTATGTGGGAATGTACCCATCATGACAAATGCATCAACCAAAACTTGGGGGCTATTCCTCAGTTGTTTTTTTTTTTGGTGGGGCAAAAGAAAACGTTCAAAAATTACTCCGATAGAATTTTATTGGTGGGATCATGATGTTCTTCATCGAGTCTGTTACACCTTTCAGGAATGAACTTAACTAAGCTAATATAGCGGTCAACCATTGAATCACAATTTAGATTCTAAGACTTGAACCTCCAACTTCAATATAAAAAATTCGATCGGTATCCCATTGAACCACCCCAGTCGGTGGTTGGGGCTATTCCTTAGTTGCTTTGATGATTATTAGGTCCATACCCTGCTCTCTTTTGAAGCAATTACACTTTTTGCTTAAAATTGTCTATTGTTTTATTTGTCCACAAGTAATGAATCATACATATAAGAAAGAGACGACTATCAAATGAATTTATTGTTTTGGGAAAAATTTCATCAACACTCCGTGTAACTAATCATATCTTTAGACATTTAGGGGCGGAGCCAAACATCTTCTCCAATGGGACAACAATTAAAATTTTAAATGTTCACAAAAATATAATTTTATTAATAGAACATCAATTAAAAGTGCAACCCATATACATGAGCAATATATAAAAAGAATAAAAAAAAAAGTTCACTCTAAATTTATCTATAAGACTTAACAAAAAAAAAATTGAACTAAAAAATTGGGCGAGAGAATCCAAATTGTCGAACATCCTATAAATATTCACTATTATTCCCGATGAGTTTTCATATTTTGAAAGCGATGTATAATAATTTCATTATTAATGGTACTAAAAATTTCTTTTTGTCATATGTAACTAAACAATTGTTTATCCATTGACCTCTCATTCAATTGTGCAATTAATATTTTAAAAATTAATTTGTTCAGTCACAAACTTAGTAATCATAAGTGAATTTTAACAAACAATAAAAACTAACTTAAATTATGAATATTTTACTATACTAAACCTAAGTATAGGAATTACTTAATCTATCACAATAAAACTATTCAAACCGACAAATCAAAACAATTTAATCTAGCACATAATAGAGGACTACAAGCTCAATTCCAATTAAACATCTATATAATAAAACACATAAGAAGTTGAATTTTATCTCCTACACATTTTTCCTCCCAAAACTATCACATCACTCATTTCTATTATATGTTCAATCATTTAATATTTGATTAATTTTTTGTTTATCATAATTTTTATTTTAGACATTATCCATACACGATAATATGCACATGTTGAAAAAAAATTATCGAATTACATATTTTGAGAAAATTTTGTCAATATTTGTAAGAAAATAATTGGTAAACATACATTTTGAATGATGTAATCAAAGAAATGAAAAAAAAAAATTTATTATTTAATATAGTGAGATCGATTTTTTAAGGTTCGAATTTTATGTTCTATCGTTCCTTTAAGTATGAGTTATGACTAGTATAAAAATAAATTTTTTAAAACTTTTCAGTAGGGACAAATGTTTAATAAATTCTAAATTTTTTAAAATTATACTTACATCCCACAGTTGCCCCCACTATGAATTCGCCACTAATTGAAACATTCCCCGAATATTTTGAAACTTCATTATCACCTCTTGTTTGTATTTTATCTTCATTTACACCCCAAGCTCTTAACAGCCGTTTTTGACACTAAAAAAATTGTATGACATGACTGAAAATACTTATAAAATTCCAAAATTATCCTTTCATGGATAGATAGACTAAAATATCATCACTTACACTGAACATATTTATAGCTTTGGAGACCATGTTTGATCAGTTATATAAAAGTGGAGAACTCCAAAAAAAGTATTGTAGAAGTTCAACACTACGTACAGTTAGCAAATTTTATGAAAATATTGAACTAAGAATTATTCAGTAGGAATAATGTTGAATTTATCATAATTTAAGTTTGTCAAAATTGTATATTTGTTAAGTAATGTGAATCTCTTGTAATGTGAACCTCTTGCAATGTGAACCTATCAATCCCATGGTTAAACACAGGTTAGTTATGTATGTATTAGCGATACCCCATGACTGAAGTCACTATATACTAAGTTATAACAGTATGCGTGTATTATAGTGTATGTACAGCTAGAGTGTGTATATAATGAGTGTGTGTATATATATAATGTTTGTATGTTGGAGTGTGTGTAGTTGTTTGTTGTGGAGTGTTTGTGTTGGTTTGTGAAATTTGGTGGGGGGGGGGGGGGGTGGAGTGTGAAATTTTGGAGGGAAAATATATTTCCATAAATTCAAAAATGTAGTTATCTTATTATATAGATATACTAGCAATTGCCCGTGCCTGAAGGCACGGTATTACTCGTAAATTAGTTACAAATATTTGTCCATACATAAATGTAAAGTAAAATAAAACATTGCAGTAAACGACGAAAAAAATGTGTCCGCTAATATTTTTTATAACATCAACCTACATGCATAACATATATTTTCACATTAAATTGTTACACCACGAAAATTATGTTATAACTACTGAAACATAATAATTCAAACATCTGAAAAAATATATCAGTCGACAATATTCAATGTTCTGTTTTTGATTCAAAATCCACGATTTCTACATTCATAATCAACTTTATCTAAATAATAACATAATTCATAACTAATACAATGAAAATTAAAACAATACTCCCACAAATAAACTAAGTCTGCAGATGTTGTCAAATGACCAAATATAACTATCAGAAATTCAACCGACTTCTAAAAGATACGACCTGAAAAAAAAAGGATTATAGTTAGGTGTTTATTCATTCTCTAAAAACATACATTTTTTCTTTTATCCACATTCAAATAATAAAAAACATAGGGAAATAATGTTTACCTAAAAAATATTGTTTCATCTGTGTAGGTCTTGTTCATAGTAGGTTCAGTTGAGCCTCCACGTCTTCTAACGCTCGTGAACAGAGTATGTCATCTTCGATATCTGCCAATGTCTCCTCCAATTCTATCATATCTATGAAGCCATTCTCAAACTTCTTATTGATTATGTCAATTGGTCATGTAGATGGAAGCATGTTAACAACAACATATAACATAATTGGATTATTCAGCATAAAACCTTCTTGTTGCAGTTTATAAAATAATTCTTCTTTCTTTTTTTATATAATCTAGAACATTCGTCCCTGGACCCATTTTTTCTTACTCAAATTGTATCCATAATGGATGGATATCGCGTTCCGCTTCCGCTTCCGCCAATAATTGTACAAACCGTACTACATTGGTTGGTTTGTCGTCTAAAAAAAAAATTTCCGTTGCAGAATTCCAAGTTATGGAAAGGGTCTCCGTTATTTTATGTATAATATAATTATCACTTATATTTTTCCCTGTCATTTGTAACATGCGACCTAATTCAACATTTTCTATCCCAAACTTCGAGATTGTGGTTCCATTTTCAAACGATTCATTTTCAAAATTTTCTTGTATGTTTGATAGAGCCACATGCTTACTACGACGTACAAAGATTGGAGGTCGTTCCATTATATCTGTACATAATATAAAAGATACAAATTAAAATTATAATAATCAAATTTGCAACGGAGTAATAAACATTACAACAAACAAAATAATATTTTTTCACCCATGTGATTTAATAAAAATAATAACACACCAACAGAAAAATTTGGAATAATGATTAAGAATGCAAAATTACAATAAAATCAAGACACCAACAAAATATACCAAATCATATATGAAATTCATAGAATAATTATTCAAATCACCATATATCATAATACTGTCACAACAGACATAATAGTAGGAATTACAACCATGCAAGTAATTAAGTATCAAGTTTATATTAAAAATTCTAGAATCAAACATATGATCTATCTTCACGGTGATATAGTTAATAGATCATTCTTCCGGTAGGCCTTTAGAAAGAATTCCTGACAAAAAATATTGCAGTACTCTCTTCCCTTTAGAAAGAATGATCTCCTCATTTAGAAAGAATGCTTTTAAAGTGTTGTCTACGCACAAAGTGTTAATAGTTAATTTGTAGATTCTTGCTTTGATCTATCTTTTTTTTTTTTTTTTGATGATTTACGGCTTCAATGAATTACGCAATTCTTATGTGATCTGAGTTGATTTATGAAATTATTTGTGTATTTATTTGTTGAATATATGGACGACTAAGGGATTATTTTGTATCTGCATAAGTAGCTGCTATCATTCTTTAGTGTGTGATGATGATTTGTGCCTTTGTGCGCTTTGGATGTTTAAATTGGTTAAATTTCCCTGAAGTTCTTTTCCCTTTTTTTAGATATACATAATACGTGTGATTATTTTCATGCCTAGATATTGTACGTTTCTGAATATGGTATTACTGAGTTAGTTTTTGATATTGTATCTTTTTTGGCTGTTCTACTTTTTTTTTTTTCTATTTTTGAGATGATGTCTTTTTTAGGCAATGAATTTTGGATCTTGAGCTATTAGGCAACGAAAAAACTGAGAAATAAATTAGGCAATGAATTTTGGAGCGAGAAAGAGAGAGGGAGAGACCGAAGATATTAGAAAAATTAGGTTGGGTAGTTAATAAAACTTAAAATTTTAGACAATCAATTTTGGAAAGTAAATTTTTTAATTGATTACGGTAAATGTGGTACGTCGGATCGAAACGATCTGAGACGTCAATAGCTTGAGACAGTTTAGGATAACGTCATCCGCTGGATGATGCCTTTTTTGGTTACGAAACGATCTGGGTCGCTCTTTGTTTCCAAAATTCAAATTCGTTCTACTTTATTATATAGATAATATTTCCTGGGCATTTTAATAAAATTTTATCTCTGTTAACACTATTAGCCAGCATCAACTGACAAAGGGGGGTAATAAAGTTATAGAATATACAAGGGGTGTTCCTGAAGATATGATTAATTATAGGGGGTGTAGATAAAAATTTTCCTACTGTTTATTATTTAGAGTTGAGTTATATTTAAAAAAAAAAATCGATTATGATGAAATGGGATCAAATTTCAATTAAAAATTGAGATTTATTTTTTCCATCAAATTTTATTTTCTTGTGAAGCACGACTTTTCAGAACTGTAGCTTTTCCCCAATCACATAATTAAAAAAAAAAAAAAAAAAACCAAAAATTAACAATAGCAAAAGATTAGAGATAAGTTGTAGTGTATTGTTTCAAAAGTTCGTATGTGTTCAAGTCTTACCACAAAAAGAAAATATTCTAAAATTTATAATATAAAATAAGGTAGATTTCAATAAATTCATTCAATGTCTCAAATAGACTTATCCAACGACCACCAACATTCATCTTTCATTGCACTGTGCCTTCAGGTACGGAGTTACCCTTAGTCTATAATGTAAAACATGATATGCTTTAATAAGTCTATCTGATGGTCTCAAATAAATTCATCAAACGATCACTAACATCTCTCTCAAAACTATTCATATTGTACCGTGACTTCAAGTACGAATTACTCCTAATAAAAAATTATAATAAAGAGGATCTTAATTAAAACTTATATAATATTATTAGCGTAGAATATCAGTGGGATTAGCACATTTTATAAACATTTTTCATTTTCCACACTTATTAAAAGCCAAACATGCATTTCAAGAGGTGAAACGTGAAAGAGAACATTTGGAGCAGGCAAAGTGTGCACGCATAACTGACGCCAAACATGTCTTATCGGAAATGACGCCTTTAATCTAATCTCATCCCCCCAAACAGAGTCTCTGTCTATTACCGTACAAACAATAATTCACTGGATCCCACTACCTGATCTTACCAACACCGTGCTAAATTAATTTTAAGGAGCAGGCTACGTAGTAAAGGACTAGGCTACAATACATCCATTGGAATTTTCGGTACCATACCGAAAATTTTCTTTTACAACCTCAACGGTATAATTTATTAAATTTATGGATTATTTACAATTTTAATGACATTGAAATGACACCGAACAAGACATTGAAATGACAAGACAAGACATAAAGAAAAGCCGTCATTATTGACTTGAGGGCAAAATTACAACATTAGTGGAAAGTTTACGACTATAGTGAACAAAATTACAACATTAATAAAAATTTTACAACATTAGTGAATAAAATTACAAAATATGTGGAAATACTTACCAAATTTGTGGGAATATTTATAACTTTAGTCGTATATTTACAGAATTTGTGGGAATATTTACAACTTCAGTGATATGTTTACAAAATTTGTGGAAATCTTTACAACTTCAATGGATTCAAATATTTACAACTTCATGGGGAGATTTGATCGATCGTGGGGAGATTCGATCAATACTGGGGACATCTGCAACAATTTGATCGATTAAATATGATTTTGATCGATCAAATCCAATTTTTTAAAAATTGAAAAAAAATCCATTTTTTTAAAAAATTGAAAAAAATCCATTTTTTTTAAAATTGAAAAAAAAAACCAATTTTTGTTTAATGGATTCTTTAAAAAATTGGTTTTTTTTCAATTTTTAAAAAATTGGATTTTTGATAGATCAATTAAACATATTTGATAGATCAAACATATTTTTGATCTATCAAACATATTTTTCAAATTTTTTTTTTCAATTTTGAATTTTAAAAAAAATTGATAGATCAAATGTGATATGTTTAAATATTTTTTTTATTTTTTTATTTTTTTTTATAAATTAAATATAAATCGGATGAAATTGATCGCTAGTCTTCATCGCTACCCTTGATCCCAATCTTGATCGCTAGATCTCACCTTGATCGATCAAATATACTAAATGATCGATCATTGAGTTACAGATTAGAAGTTGAAGGGGCAAGTGGGATTGCGATCGATCGAAAATAAATATGATAGATCATGAATCCACATCAGTGGTAATGAATCCACTTTTCGTTGTAAAGATTTCCACACAAATGTGGTAAACAAACCACTAAAATGGGAAATATTCCCATAAATGTCGTAAAGAATAAATATTCCCACTAATGTTGTAATTTTGTTCTCCTTTTCGGTATGGTACTAGTCCATGATCGATCAAAACCATATTTGATCGATCATGGACTAGTAATGAATATTTACAACATTAGTGGTATGTTTACTAAATTTATGGTATATTTACACCAGTTGGTAGACAAGACAAGAAATTGAAATGATAAGACAAGACATTGAAATGACAAGACAAGACATACCGTCTAGCAGCCATTAAGTCAATTGAGGGCAAAATTACAACATTAGTGGGAAGTTTACGACTATAGTGGACAAAATTACAATATTAGTGAAACTTTTACAACATTTGTGGGAATATTTACAACTTTAGTGGTATATTTATCAAATTTGTGGGAATATTTACAATTTCAGTGGTATATTTACCAAATTTGTGGAAATCTTTACAACTTCAATGGATTCATTACTAGTCCATAATCGATTAAATATGGTTTTGATCGATCAAATCTCCCCAACACATACCACTGAGGTTGTAATTATTCACATAAAGAATCCATTGAAGTTGTACTATATTTACAACTTCGACGGTATATTTACCAAATTTGTGGGTATATTTACAACAAAATGTGGATTCATTACTAGTCAATGATCGATCAAATATGGTTTTGATCGATCATGGACTAGTACTATACCGAAAATGAGAACAAAATTACAGCATTAGTGGGAATATTTACAACTTCAATGGATTCATTACTACATTTATGGGAATATTTACAACTTTAGTGGATTGTTTACTATATTTGTGGAAATCTTTACAACGAAAAGTGGATTCATTACTAGTCCATGATCGATCAAAACCATATTTGATCGATCATGGACTAGTTCCATACCGAAAAGGAGAACAAAATTACAACATTAGTGAGAATATTTACAACTTCAATGGATTCATTACTACATTTATGAGAATATTTACAACTTTAGTGGATTGTTTACTATATTTGTGGAAATCTTTACAACGAAAAGTAGATTCATTACTAGTTCATGATCGATCAAAACCATATTTAATCGATCATGGACTAGTTCCATACCGAAAAGGATAACAAAATTACAACATTAGTGACAATATTTACAACTTCAATGGATTCATTACTACATTTATGAGAATATTTATAACTTTAGTGGATTGTTTACTATATTTGTGAAAATCTTTACAACGAAAAGTGGATTCATTACTAGTCCATGATCGATCAAAACCATATTTGATCGATCATGAACTAGTTCTATACCGAAAAGGATAACAAAATTACAACATTGTTGGCAATATTTACTACTTCAATGGATTTATTAGTACATTTATGGAAATATTTACAACTTTAATGGATTGTTTACTATATATGTGGAAATCTTTACAACGAAAAGTGGATTCATTACTAGTCCATGATCGATCAAATATGGTTTTGATCGATTATGGACTAGTACCATACCGAAAAGGAGAACAAAATTACAACATTAGTGGGAATATTTATCCGATTTATATTTAATTTATAAAAAAAATAAAAAAAATATTTAAACATATCACATTTGATCTATCAAATTTTTTTAAAATTCAAATTTGAAAAAAAAAATTTGAAAAATATGTTTGATAGATCAAAAATATGTTTGATCTATCAAATATGTTTAATTAATCTATCAAAAATCCAATTTTTTAAAAATTGAAAAAAATCTAATTTTTTAAAAAATTTTAAAAATCCAATTTTTTAAAAATTGAAAAAAAACCAATTTTTTAAAGAATCCATTAAACAAAAATTGGTTTTTTTTTTCAATTTTTTAAAAAATGGATTTTTGTCAATTTTTTAAAAAATGGATTTTTTTCAATTTTTTAAAAATTTGGATTTTTTTTCAATTTTTAAAAAATTGGATTTGATCGATCAAAATCATATTTAATCGATCAAATTGTTGCAGATGTCCCCAGTATTGATCGAATCTCCCACGATCGATCAAATCTCCCCATGAAGTTGTAAATATTTGAATCCATTGAAGTTGTAAAGATTTCCTCAAATTTTGTAAACATATCACTGAAGTTGTAAATATTCCCACAAATTCTGTAAATATACCACTAAAGTTATAAATATTCCCACAAATTTGGTAAATATTTCCACATATTTTGTAATTTTATTCACTAATGTTGTAAAATTTTCATTAATGTTGTAATTTTGTTCACTATAGTCGTAAACTTTCCACTAATATTGTAATTTTGCCCTCAAGTCAATAATGACGGCTTTTCTTTATGTCTTGTCTTGTCATTTCAATTTGTTGAGATGTATATTTAAGTTACAAATTTAGATTACATAGTATTTTTCAAGATATATATGACACTCGTTGGAGTGTATACTATCCACTATTATTTAGCAAGTATGCTTTTATTAAAGGATTAATATCACAGAAACCCAACCCTCCAATATCCTATTGATTTTGAAAGCTCCTCTCCGTTTCTCCAATGAATTGCTGTTTTTTTCGCTACACGTGATTGGATTGGATTAAATAGGATGAAAACTTAAACATTTTTTTTTGGATTAATTATAAAATATCTTCCTTAACTTTGGATAGTTTGTAATTCAGTCTTTCGTTTTAATTTGAACAAATAGTCCCTTTTAAATTTGAATATTTTTTAATTAACTTCAATAGTTATTTTTATACAATAAAAATTAACAAAAGTTAGACATGTCAAATTCACGTGATCCTTACTTTGTAGAAAAAAAATAACTACCCGTACACTATTTTTTTCTCCTGCACCAAATATCCATACTCCCCTTTTACCCTTTCACCCTTCCGGTAGAAACCCTCCTTTCTCTATGATGATGCGGAGACGAAGGTTTCCTTATTTTAGTTTTGGCTTCTCCATTTTCTTATTTTTTTTAGGGACTAAATTAGTATTTCAAAAAAAATTGAAAAATAATATACAAGACGGAAGATGTAATAATTTTTTCAAAATGTTCAACCACTATTATTAGTTAATTTCATCTACTTAAAATTTAGAAGAGTCAAATTACAATATTTAAAATCAAAGGGAACTAGTTGCAACAAACAATACAATTGAAAGTAACCCTTTCTTTTTTCCACTCAGAGAGATTGGATTCGATGAGATAGTCCAATCTCATCTTTTTGGCAAAAGGGCCACTTGAATTGTGTCCAAGATATTAAGGGCATTAGTGTATTGAGAAGTCTACGGTACTAAAAAGAAATTTAGTATTATTTCGTCATATAAATTTTATAAATTTTTTTTTATAATTTTTGAAAGTTATTTATGAATGAATTAAGATAGATGATGGGACATTTTGTGAGAACCTTACAATAACGACACGTGTCCTCGGAACCAAGGTACTCCCGATTGTTAGGGAGACGACACGTGGCCTCGGCATCAAGGAGCACTCCACTTACTCCACGGCGACACGTGTCCTCGGCACCAAAGGATTTCGGTGTTCCACCCGGCGACACGTGTCCTCGGCTACAAGCCTTCTCAGGATGAGGGGTTCTGACTACGTGTCCTCGGCTCCAAGTCGCCCTCCTCCGCCTGACTCCGTGGCGCCGATCCATCCTCGTTTCAAAAGGCTCCTTGATGGGAGGACGATATCTCGGCACCAGGGGATGCCCCGACGCCATCAACCTGTTGGAAAGGGTCAAATCATGAATCATTAGTTCGCTCTTCCCATTAAATCAGAAAGACAGAGTGAACAGGGCTGGCAACCAATATGGTATAAACACGTGGCGTTGTGAACAGAGTTGTACACAGCTTTACAGAAGGGTCCCAGCCACTGTGCGGCTATGTAAGGGATCATTTAATGAATTCCCAGAATGATGAGACATCCATGATGACTGATGAAGCCCGGAAAGGGGCGCATTAAATGCGTCAAAGGCCAGACATTTAATGTTTTTACATAGAAGCAAGAGCATTAAGTGCTCGGGCGCCAGGGGAAGAGATCATTGATTGTTTGGGGTGCCGAGCATTAAAGAATCGGCAGTCATCTCTGCAAAAGAAAGAAAGTGCTTCCCCCTGACTGGCACAGCCTACTATTCACTAGCCTGTAATGATTACTACCAATAAAAGTATAAATAGCCCTCTAAAAAGCCAGGCAAACGTACGCAAAATACAAACACGAAACACACAATCAGTGTGCTCTGGATATTTCCCTCCCTGAATATACTACTGACTTGTTCGTCGGAGGGGACACGCCGGAGACACTCCGGTGCCCTTCTAACTCTTCTTTTTGGTGCCAGGTTATACCGAAAAGCATGATTGTCTACTGGGGTTGATCCAAATACTCCGGTCTTGAGCCGTTCTACCTGACCCAGTTCTCTTTGATTACCTCACCCCCGTCTCTTCGCCACGATAGTCGTTGAAACTCAAGGTAAACTCGAGGTCACCTGTGTCCTGTTTCTCCTCATACATCTATTGTGCAAAAATCGGTACGCACAATAGACAATACATGATTAGGTCATTTAATGAGTACATATGACATAAGCCGCATCACAAAAAAAAAAGAGTGCCTCCGTCTTAGAAATTGTTCAATCAGTCAAACTATATTAAGGTTAATCGAACAGGTTGATGACTTAGCCGAACAATTGATGAAGCTGCTCGATCAACATGAGAACCGAGCAATGAGCCAAATCGAGCAAGAAATTACTCAAGTCCGATATTCGTTAAGAATGAAATCGAATTATGGGGTAGTTAGGCAACTTAAGTAAATAAGGGTGGTATAAAACCGATAAGAAAGTTCTAAATCATAGGTGAACATTATGATCGTGACCTAAATAATAGGTGAATCAGAAAAGAAGCTGAATTATCGGAGTGTCTCCGACCGGTTCAAGCCTAGTATTGGAAGTTTGTTCAGTTTGCATGAAAAAAAAACTTTCTTGTTGGTTTCTCTCTAGAAAATCGTATTTCAAAATTTATATCACCATTAATCAAAAGTACGAGATTTTTTACTTGTACAATTTATAACTTTTATGTTAAATATTGCGATTGATTTTAAAAATATTATAATGACCAAAATGATAATTTAGCCCTAAAAAGTTGTAATACCCTAAAATTTGTAACATGACTAGAAGTTATAATTTTTTTTATTGTAAAAAAGCTCAAAAACTTGTATCAAAACCTATAAGAGTATGTTTGGTTGAAGTATTAAGAAATTGAATTAGATTAATTTAATCTGGTGATGATGTAATTCCAAGTTTTACTTAAGTTATAATGACTTGGTTTTAATTTTTTATTAATCTCGACCCGGTTCATTATTGTCATTTAACACTTAATATTATATATTAATTAATACCGTGTGTTAAGTGGTATTATTTTTAACAACTCCGGTGATAAAAATATAATGACTTTATTATCGTCGCAAACTTTGATCAACACTTTCATCTAAGAATTATACATTGTGCTAAAACTTGTCCTCAATATTTGTTTTGTCATTCTCAATTTAATACCGTACATTATTACTTGATATAAATATAAATTTGGTATTATAATTATAAATTTATAACTTATTACACAAAGGATATGATCAAATAGTACTAGGTGTGTTTGGATTAGGTATTGTGATGTATTGGATTAGACATCCCATCCATTCCATACCCATCAAGCAGGAGAAGAAAGACAAGTTTAAAATTTATGGCTCCTCGTCCCATGTTTAATTCAAGTATTAAGAAGTGGTGGACTTCCATATTTATCATATCTAATATTTTGTTTGGATAAAATATTGAATGATGAAGGACCCTCAAGATAAAAAAGTGATATTTATATCATAGAGATTCTTGAAAGTAAAAATTTATTTTATCCAAACACAACTCAACTGGATTATTTAAATCCACCAATATTTAAGAAGGTGTGCGTCTATAAATTACTATTCATCCAGGCTTTAGAATATTTATAGGTGATAATATAGGACCCAAAATGTGTATCTAAATATGAGTGTAAGTGGGATAAGGTGGACCCAAACATTATTCCTTTCAAGTGATAATTGGTGTGAGAGCATTTTCAACTATGACTCAAATTTAAAGAAGGAGAAGCTCAAATTTAAATTAGGACAAACCCAAATCTAAAAGAGAGTAAAGATGGTCATTGAATCTTTAAAAGAGGGTGAAATCTCACAATTAAAAATTTTGGTAAAAATTTGAGTCTCCCTTGATTTGGTATAACTTTGAGTCAAATGTTAGAGCAAGTTTTTTGAGGGGTTTTTATTCAAATTTAAATTTGAGTTTAAATTCGAGTCAGGGTTGGAGATGCTCTTAAGGTTTTTTTTTTTTTTTTTTATGAAACTTATAATGAGTTAAGTCTATCACTTAAACATATTTGGTGTTAAGTCCTATTATCTTTTTAGTAATTAGTTCAGTCCAAAATTTTTTAATAAGTCCAAAATGTCATTCCTATGACATTGAAAGTAATCATCAATGTCAAATTACATTCTTAAACAATTACTCTTTAATTCACGCTCAATCAAAATCAGCAGTAAGATATTTTTTCATAAAATCTAAATTTCAAATTCAAAGTTGACACCACAACCGCTAACTCTTCCACACATTTTATTCTATCTCGCTCGTCGCCTCGTCTCATCCAATCTCCTCATTCCCAATTTTCGTCATAGGGTACATATAGATACAGTGATGTATATGTACTACAGAGAGAGAGAGGGGGAGAGAGAGAGAGAGTGTCTTCAACCATTTCCATCCGATTCACCGTCGGTAACGAGGTCATGACCTCTGACGATCAGAACCTCATGAGACAACTCTTATCGGCCGTGCAGAACATCCAAAACTCCATCAATGTTACAATTCTTCCTTCATTGTTCGTCACCGGAGGTGTCGTCGAGGAGGCTTGTTTTATGCGTTGTTGTAATCGCTGACCCATTGAGGTTTCGAGTGGGTTTTAATACATATTTAATCATTATATCTATATATAAAATTAATATATACATAATATATAATTAATAAATATGATATATAGCAAATAACATATATTTCAAGATACATAATTAACTTTTTTTTTCAATTTTAGAGGGATTGATTTTAGTGAATTGAAAGAAAAGTTAATTTATCTACTTTTATATCCTTCCTAATTTTTTTTCTTACCAAATATAATTATTTTTTATTACTCTAATTTTTTTTATCGTACCAAATGAAACATAAAAATTATAAAATTTAAAAGTGTGGTACCAAAATTATTATTTTTTATACGGTAGCCCTCAGCGCTGACGGCTGTTTGGGAATGAAAATGAACAAGAAGCCAAAAAGGAAGCCATTTACACTGCACGTGAATCATGCACAGCTTCCTAGTCCTCGTATTCTACGTTGTAATTACATGTTTGATCTATAAATTAACATGTCTCCTTTCTATTCCAACCAAACAAAACATTAAAAAGAATTTAAAAAATGGTCATTATTTATGAAACAATTCAGAACTTGATGCTCATGATTTTCTTTCACGAGATCACTTGGAGACAGACAATTGTTCCACTAAAATATAGAACGACTTCGTCGTCTGTTCAAAATTTAATGATAGATCTGATAATGCACAAGATGTATTTATGTAACATCCGTAGTTCGGTCAGAATTATCTACTCCACTGTGAAGGGTTATGATGACTTGAATGTCTTTATTGCCTCAAGGAGTGTAGGGTGCTCAAGTATGAATGATATGCGTGTGATATCTCTCTTGTGTAAGTGAGATTTACAATTTATAGAAGCTTCCTAACATATTGAGACGCCCTTCTCGTATTAGGTGAGGTAATTTGGTGGAGGTGGCGCCCTTCTCGTAACATGTGAGATAATTCCGTGGAGGTGGTGACATGCGCGTCCCAAGGAGATCTCTTCGCCTGTCAGTTATGGACTGAGTCTCTCGCCTTAAGGCGGCTGACCTGCATCTCTCTCAAGATGTCGCGGTTGACATAGCTTCCTTCTTCCTGCAGTGGACTTAACCTGCATTCCTAAACTAAGCCTCTGAATTGGGCCTTATCTGTAATTATGGGCCTAGTCTGTAATTTCGGGTCTGGCTTGGGCCGGGCCCATCAAAATCTATTAAACTTGATAGATGTTGATAAATTTAAAACCGTGAGGTTCCAAATTTATTAGAAAATGATTCAAAACACTCGTTGATCATCTTCGATGCAATCTCTTTTCTTAGTAAAAATGCACCACATTAAAGAACATAGTCCGCTAAAAAATCCAATTAAAATTTATTTTTAAGAATTTGTTATCTAAGATTGATTATGATAATTCATCATATGGATCCATGTATGATAATGTATACAAAGAGATAAGAATATTATTTGTAATCCCTTCGCAATTATGAGCATTTGGTGGACTTTTAGGTTTTATTGAATGATTGATTATTCATATTTTAGATAAAATTCTATTCATGAATTGTATAGTTTTGGAATTGATTTTCGAGTTTTAGTATTTAATTTTTGAAAACTTCATTGAGTTATGATGTTTTAGTTCAACTTACATGTCCCAAACTTCTGTCAATTTAAGCTTGGTAGTCAAGCCCGTTGAGTGGCAATCTAATTGACTCAAGGCCAACAAAATCGACTCGACCAACACCTCTATTTTATTTCAAGCCACCTCAAATACCAACCAATTCAACATCAACTGCTAATTTGATCGGTCTCTTTCTCTTCTCATCCCTTTGAGGAGGTGGTGCATGGCGATTGGTGTTGGTGATTTAAATTGATTGAATATATCAAGTTTTGCATGTTTGAATCTCGTTGTCTGTCTCCCTTGTATGATTTAATTGATTGTTAAACTTATTTATATATAATATGTGCCCAAGAATTCACCGTAGGTAATCCATCAAGAAAAAAAATACATATTTGGGCTCTGATTCCAAAGGTGGATAACATACAGATATTTGAAGAGTTCAAACTTATTTCATTGTGCAACGTACTCGTAAAAAAAAATCTTGAAAATTTTGATGAATCCACTTAGAGAAGTGATTGATGAGTTGGTGGGTCTCCATCAGTCGGCTTTCATTAAAAGCCCAAAATATACTCTATGACCAACCTAATCCACGGGAAATAAAATGGGCCAAGGCCCAAAACTAAGTGGTACACAAAGCCCAAAATCTCCCCCGCTCACCCTTCCACTATAAAATCCTAATTCTCTATCCTCACCGTCATATCCATTCCCTTCTCCACCGTTCCAAAACCCTGACCCTAACCGTAACCCTAACCCAGAGAAAATGGGTAGCGTCAACGTAAAGGTGCCGGGTCCGTCTTCAAGTCTCACACCCACCACCGGAAAGGACCCGCCCGATTCCGGTCCCTCGACTTCGGCGAGCGCAACGGGTACCTCAAAGGCGTGGTCACCGAAATCGTCCACGACCCTGGTCGTGGCGCTCCGTTAGCCCGAGTGACTTTCCGACACCCATTTCGCTTCAAGCACCAGAAAGAGCTCTTCGTCGCCGCCGAGGGCATGTACACCGGTCAGTTCGTGAACTGTGGCAAGAAAGCTAATCTGGTGGTGGGTAATGTCTTGCCTATTCGCTCGATTCCTGAGGGTGCTGTTGTGTGTAATGTGGAGCACCATGTGGGTGACCGTGGAGTGTTTGCTAGCGCTTCTGGGGACTATGCTATTGTTATCAGTCACAACCCCGATAATAGTCCCTCCAGGTATCCAAAGTCTGCTTCTGGGTTTTCCCCTTTCTTTCGAAATTTCTTGCCAATTTATTCGTTTGTTTTTGGCTTTTTAAAGAAACTGCGATTGAAGAAAAACAGAGCAATACTCTGTTTTTGTATCCTGTTTTTTTTTTTCTCGATTTACATCCATGGTTTAGTTCTACACTTACAGATTTAATTTCTAACAAAATAACTCAAGAACATTTGCACTTTTTAAATCTGAGGTTTTAACTGGGATGGTCTCCTCTGTTAATAGCTTTTCATTAAATTAGTTACTGGTTGACTTTTGGTTTTGGTTGAATATGTGAATTTGATGGTTGGAACCTGTGTTTTTGGGGGTGGATCTATGATGTATCCTTAATTTGGGTTAGAAATCTTTATTGGTGAATGAAGTTGGTAATTCTTTTATTTTGGTTTGAGTATGTCATTTTATGGTTGGGAATTACTAATAACGTTTATTTTTGATGTACTTGATGGAAAGATTGGGATTTAGTGATCCTGAGTTCTGGATATTATTTGTGCTTGTTTTTTCTTAAGCGATGATGAAAATTGTGTGATTTTAAGCTCTTATATTTATTTGTTAGTTTTTGGTTTGTATATATTGTTTTTGGTGTGGCGGGAATTGGCTTGTAGTGACATTTCCATGTAGTAGTTGGTGCCAACGTACGTTTTACTTGGACCATTTTGAATTATAATTATAATTTTTATTTTCTACTTTTTATCCAGATTATCTCCATATTTGTAGTTAATGTAGGAATAAAATATGCGTGAACTTAGAAAATAAAAGAGGCATAATAAAGGAACACATCAAGTGTTTGATTACTTATTGGTTGTTTATTATATTTATATTTCAAATATTTTGCTTCTACCATGGTTGTGAACAACACTTACCAGAATTCTCATTAAGAATATAGAGTTTCTCACCCCAAATTGCCTTTGGATTGAAAAAAATTACAATCTTAAAGTAAACATTTGACAATTGAAGACTAAAAAATAGATTAAAACTCAATAGAAGTGAATAAAAATTTAATTAACAAGCAAAATTTGCGTATAGCTTTTGTAAAAATTAACAGTCTAATCTCAAACATGAAGACCATGACAAATCAAATTTTTAAATAAAAACAAAAAAGAAGATAAATATAAAAATAAATCTAAACAGCGAACAAGATACATCACATTCTCTTAAAGTCCTAGATTACACTCAGATTAGATCATCAAAATAACAGTTGATAGTAAGACAACATCAAATGAAACTAAGCACTGATTAAAAAAAAAAAAAAATAGAATTCTTACACTTTGAGTTCATCATCTTCAATATCGTTTACAAGTGCTACTTTCATAAGATCCATGATAACTTGCAAAGTAAAATAAAAGCTAAAGACAAAAGTAGAGAGTGCTATGGAAGTTACGGAGAAGAACCAATAAATTCCAGTAGCCTCTATTATTTAAAGAGAGAAGATTTCTCTACCATATGGAAAGTGAAGATGGAAAGGATAACACTTCTATTCTTATATTGTTTTGTAATTTTCTCTAATGTTATGAATATGAAAGGTCTTCCTATAGGTTATAGTTATACTATATATTCATTGCACTTGTAATTACAAATATTTTTAGAAAAGGAAGGGTCTAAGAGTTAAAGTGAAAAATAAGATATGATTGTCTATTTGTCTTTATATGATTAAGAGTATAATAGAAAATCAAAAGTTTTTCTCATTAGCTTCCTTTTTATTAGTAGTATAGATATTTTGTTTCCTGGCATTTGACTGATTGTAACATGTATGTGATGATGACTAGAGAGTTTGGAGACTTCATGGTTGTATGCTGAAGATCACTATAAAAGTGGGGCTGATCATTTCATGCTTAGTATTTTTGTTTTACAATTGAGTTACCGTTTCTCCTTCCTCTCTAAATAATGATAGTGACACCACTAGGAGTGTGACTTACCTTAACTTTGGAGGGTGGAACAAAGTTCTCATGAAAATGTGTGAAGGCGAAAGAAGAGAACTTGAGAATGTGTATACAAAAGGGGTACATAGAAAAATGAGGAGGGCACAACAATAAGCTTGAAGTGGAGTGTTTTCTTTGGTGGGTGGGGTGGTGTGGGGTGGTTTGAAGGCCCTCCTATTATCTAGAAGCGTCATTTCCTGCCTTAAAAGTCATGTACACATTTAGGAGATGAGAACTTGTTAAATGGAAAGATTCGACACTTTGAGTTCAGAGTAGGTGGTTATGATTCATAATTACACGAGGAATATTTATCATAGTATTTAAAATTAAAAATATAAAGTAGCACAGTCAGCTAGTGTTGAATACATAACTAGCATTGTCCTAGACGTGTTGTTGCTTGACTGATGATAGATTACGACATTACCATACTTTGTCTAGAAGATGGCAATAGTCGGTTTGGTTGTCTATTTGGGTTCTTATTGTGGAACTAGTTAAAACATAGTTGTTCATAACATATATTGTACAAAACATTTAAAGAAATGGGTGTGATCATAGACACTCCAAATATCCCAAGGCTTTAGGTCTCATGATTTGGTGTGGTTAGTGACTTGAAGAATGATAAGATCACCATCTAGGTCTATTCAATTGTTTATGCTGCTTTGGGTAATCCTATTTGTTCCATTTGAGCTTGGACACCATACCCCTGAATTCAATGAATACACATTTTGAAGATTGAAATCTTTATTTTGTGCTTGATTGGCTAGTATTTTTTCTTGTACAGTTATATTGAAACATGTATTTAGCTATACCACAACGTGGTCGATTGAAGAAGCAAGCTTTTTGTAGTTCTTTTGAGGAAAATATTAAAAATATTATCTTGGTCCCTAAAGTGTGCAATGATTGCTGGTCGGTCTCAAAAGTATCAATAATTTGTGTTTAACTGTTCATGTTTTTAGCTTCTGTTGAGATTGGTAAGAGTTTTGTCGCATTCGCTTTTGACGGACTTCTTCTTAGGGCCAACATTGAAAAAAAAAATTTGATTTACGCTGTCGGTCGAGTATAAGTTGTGAGGGAGAATACTAGGCCTTCAAAATCCACCCATTTCTTTCTCATTTTTCTTCTTATTTGTCCTCCCCTCCTTGCATATCTCATCTTTGATCACGTCGCACATATACTTAAGGGCGATCCAGCGCACTAGACTCCCACCACTACGGGCCTAAAGAAGTCAGATGTATACAATTACAACCTTATCCCTTTATGCAAAGATGCCGTTTCTGCGGCTCGAACCATGACACCCATCTCACATATGTGCATAGAGGTTTCAATCACCAATTCAAAAATGAAAGCACAATTCAACACTGTGATTAATGATCTAGGTTACAAAATATAAAACAAATTCACCCTTTCTATGTGATGACTCTCAAAGAAAACCAAAATCAAAATCAAAGTCACAATTGTCCCTTCTTTCCTGATAACTATTTGGATCCATAGTTATCAAAATCGTACGATTCGCGATTCGATTCGTACGATTCGGTTCGATACAGGTACAAAACGATTCGTATCTTATATGAGAATTGTTTTAGAGTTGAATCGCATCTGAATCGTACGATTCGTACGATTCGATTCGTATCGCATGAATCGCATGATTCAATCACTTTTTTTTAAAACTCAATTTTATTGCAAAAACGACGTCGTTTTGTCCGCGAAACAGTAAAACGACGTCGTTTTGTTTGCAGAGAAACCCACACCCTAATAAAAACTCAACATCTTTACTCGTTCTCTCTCTGACGTCGTCTAAAGCTCGTCTTGCGTTGTCTAAAGCTAAAAGTCACGACTAACGCTCTCGTATCATCAATTCTTTCATGGGTTGTTTGTTAGGTTCTAATTTTTTGTTTCAAAATGTTGGCATGTGTGTTTTCTACCAATCAATTTTCTTATTTGTTCTTTTTTCATTCATGTTTGTAACCTAATCTATACTAGGTGTCACTATTTTGGTTCTTGAATAGTCATGGTTCTTTAATGAATTTATTTTTCAAGTTGTTGAATTTAAAAATGGTTAAGCAAAAGATGAAAATGAAGTAAAAGGCTAGCGTCTTTCCATTTAGACGACGTGATTATGTCAATTGATTATTTTTAGAGTGCAATAATGTTCAATATTCAATATTTTTTCTATTTTAAATATGTAGTATTACTTTTTATTTTTATTCAAATTTTGTGTCGAATCTTACGATTCACAATTCTCAAATTTAGGATTCCGATTCACGATACGAATCTCGATTTGACAACTATGCTTGGATCACTAAAATCAAAATCGGATTCAGAAAACTGAACTTGAATCCTAATCCTAAAGTTGACATGCCGGCTGGTGTTGTAATGTGGTGTCGTGGTGCCACCATGTTGGGTTTATGTGGGTTTATGTGGGTGTGTGTGTGTTTGAGATAGAGGAGCTTCTTGTGGGTTTTGAGCCGAAAGGGGATTTAGAAAATCAATGGAACTCACTTATGTATATTCTCTCTTCTTTTTTCCTTTAATTTTTCTATCGAGTAATGGGATGTGAAGTGAGTTAGTCGTTGGTCTTAATGCTGGATGATCAACATGATATTGGGAGATACTGAATTGAATTTAATGTTGTTATTTCTTGAGATGTTATTGGTTTTTTCTTCTTGTTTTGGATTGGGCTTGATATCGGTTGAATTGAAAAGCAGTAAATTTTTAGGTTAAAATATTAAATATGGGATTGGGGATTGATCATGCACTAATATCTTTGGATTAAATTAGGGCTTAAGCGTGCACTGATGAAAACTCATGTGAAGGAAAATTGTGTTTCTAGTTGATGCTTATTCCTTAAATATTGACATGTACAAGAACATGTTCTAATCACTTTATGTATGTTAGCTGTTAAAATTGTATTGTACTTTTGGAAGTCTGTAGCACTTGAATTTTTATTCATATTATTAGTATTTTACTTGACTTGGGTCCAAAACAGTTCAATTTAGCTGGGACTGGGAGACAATCTTTTATTACCTAGCAGGATATTAGTCTTTTTTTGCACTAAGCATAGCATTTGCAACATTGCAACTTTTTTGGGAGATCTAGCATGTGATAACTTCTGGAAAGCTTGTTTCTGCAATTCAACAGAAAATACGTAATAGATAATATGGCTGTATCAAGCACGACCAATCTAGTACTCTACATTTGCTCCATAAACTTATCATTGTATCTTATGTGTCGGCATTTTTTTTATTTGCATTGGTTGTGCTGCTATTTTAGCCAATATATTTTGAACCATGGGATATGGGATTTGCAGCTCCAGATGAGGATTCTTAGTTCAATCTTTTGTCCCTTGCTGATTTCACTTGGTAATTTTCTAAATTATTATTTACTATCAGAATCAAGCTTCCTTCTGGGGCCAAGAAGATTGTGCCAAGTGGTTGCCGAGCCATGATTGGTCAAGTTTCTGGTGGGGGCCGGACAGAGAAGCCACTCTTGAAGGCTGGAAATGCATATCACAAGTACAGGGTGAATAGGAATTGCTGGCCCAAGGTTCGTGGTGTTGCCATGAATCCTGTGGAGCATCCTCACGGTGGTGGTAACCATCAGCACATTGGACATGCCGGTACTGTTCACCGAGATGCTCCTCCTGGGCAAAAGCTTGGTCTCATTGCTGCCCGGAGGACTGGGCGTCTTCGAGGACAAGCTGCTGCCACAGCTGCAAAAGCCGACAAGAGTGCTTAGGAGTATTATTATCAGGATTCATTCATCATTTTTCCATGTGATTTTTGACATCTTGTGCTCTTTATTTTACTGAGCAATTGTTGATGTTACTGAAATATATTGAACTTTCGGTTTTCAATTTGTAAGGGTCTCTCTTCAGATTCCCAGTTTTCATTAGATTTATTATCAGGCAATGGAATAACAATGGGCTTTTTGCAGTGACTCTTTTTCGTAGTTTTTAAATGAGAATAAATATGCTAAAAAAACATAACAAAGTAAACAAATAGCATCTTTAATGTAATTACATCAAACAAAAATTCAAAAATTATTAAACATGTATACAATGCATCTAATTTCTAAGATTCAACCTTACAAAGTTCATACATTCACATATGAAAATAACTAAAGACCTATGCTATAGAGTATAGATTAACGCTCAACTCAATTTGACACTAAAATGATCTCAAGATTTGTTAAAAAATCGTCCAATTTCATTTAATCGTTATATTTGATCATTGGAATGTGCATCACATTGAAAGAGTATCTTGACAATGCAGTCATGATTTCCATTGCATTACCCCTCATAATGTGTTCCTAACCACAGAAAAAATCACTCAAGAGGCGTTAGATCAGATAGACAAGCTTTCTACTGTCATATGCCACTCCTCCAAGCTTGCTCGACTCATGAACGATTTGGGAACATCATTGGTATGTTCAATACAATTTTGTATTTAGTATTTATTAAAAACTATACATCATTGTAGCAAAACCCAATTGTACTCGTATTTCAAGCTTCTCTTTACTCTTTTTTATGACACACTGATGTGCAGGATGAGTTGGCTAGAGGAGATAATCTTAAGTCTATGCAGTGTTATATGAATAAAACTGGTGCATCTGAAGTAATAGCACGTGAGTACATACACAGTTTGGTGCATGAAACATAGAAGACTTTGATTAAAGAGATGCTTGAAAGTCATCATTGTTTTGCATATTTATCAAATAATCTCAATTCTCATCAATTTGGCAATATTAGTCCACCCCGTCTCGGGCTAGGCCTCAAATTTGGATCAAGTTGAATCCTTTGAATTTGGAACCCATTAGGCCTCACAAGAAACCCGCTTATGGAATTGGCCTCTTCGACCATCATGTATCTACAAATATATGAAGCCACACAACAGTGATCCCTTGGAATGATATTCCCAATCTGAAAGGGGATATATAGTACGCCATGTCAAGCATATCATCGTGCTTGTAATTAGGAGAGTTAATCGAGTTATGTCATGTTATTTCAGATCGTGTATTATTTTGGGTCGTGTCATATTCCAATAATAGGTATCACTGTCACTTACTAATGTAAAAACATACGAGGATCACATTTCATTTTTCTGAAGGATTTGAACATCTTGCGCCTTTTATTTTAGTAAATATTGGCATTGAAGAAATATACGCCCACGAGAAAGAAACATTAGGTAATTAACGTGGAGTTGACATGTAGATCTTGCTCGAACTTTTGCAAGAAAGAAACGAGGTTAGAGGGATGCCATGCATTTTTTTTAGAGTAATGTTACAAAACTCAAAAAATTACAACTCAAATGCATATCATCATTTGGATAAATGAGTCCCATTAATTTTTCCAATAGGACCCACTCATTTCATACTCATCCAAAATATGATATACATTTATATTTTAATTTTTAGGTTTCATTTAGATTATATAATATTTTTTTTCTTTTTTTTATTTGGTATTGTTGAGTAACATGTCACTATCCATATAATTACTCAAGTGTCATGCACTGGTGTCAAACGTGTCGGGTTAAACGTTTAATTCGTGTCGATTAATCGTGTCGTGTTGAATTTTGACAGCTTTAGTGTCATGTTTGGGCTCGGATCACGAAGTGGACAAGTGTCCCCTCCTGCTGTATTTTGAATAAATAATGATGGAGTGATGTTAAAGAAATTCTAAGATTCACTGTGAATGTATTGAATCTTGGTTTTGCTTTTGCTGGTAATATTCTTTAGAAAACTTCAACAAGTAATCAAGAAACAGCATATTTGCTCTCTAAATGTTTTTGTGAGCAGTAAATGTCTCAATCGATCACGTTTGAAACATTTTTGATAGCCTTGAATAAATAAATATAGTGGGTAAATCCAAGTCTTTCATCTTCTTCCTCTAACAAAGGCAAAGTTTAAGTGCTAAAAGCAATTAGGTTTATTTTTATTTTTCTTAGTTGATGGTCAATCTATGAATTTTCATATGAAATAGTATAACTATGTTTGACCCGAGGCGGAGGTAGGAAAATTTTTTAGGGTGGACGCACGTTCAGTAAACATAGGAGATTAAAAACTGATATACATAATATTAACAAAAAATAATAATTAAAACTTTTTATCAAAAATACGACTAATTATTATCACTTACAATTGACCATGATATGTTTTTATTATTTAAAAAAATTACAAATCAATTGTATCAACAATATTTTCTTTTATATATAAAATCGTGTAAACAATTTTTTATTTATGATCCTATAGTTTACTACATAACGACACACATTTTTATATAATAACGAAATAACTCTATAATTTAAAAAAATTATAAAATAACCTCAATATGTTCAAAACATATCCAGACATATCTAAAACGTGTCTAAAAGTTAACATTAATATTAGTTGCACATAATTTGAGATTTAGTTAGTGGAGACCCAATGGTTTGCAACAATTAGATAGATAGTGGAGTTTATTAAATATGAAGACTCGCTATTAGATTTAATATCACAATGCATTAGGTCTCAATAATATTGTTCGAAAAGTTAACAATAATTTAATAGGGGTCTATTTAAATCAATATCACCAGAACATAATAGTAAGGTGAACATAATTAAATATATCTACATTTTATTTGAAAAAATACATGTCTAATATGAAAAAAAAAAAAATTGAGGGGAGCATGTGGCCACACTAGCCCAAGGGTGGCTTCGCCCCTGAGTCTGACATTTGTATTGGATGAGCTAGGTTTCGTGTTGAGTATTAATGCATTCGTGTCAAACATTACTCTATTTATACATAATTTTTTTATTCAAACGGGTCCAAATGTTAAATATCGACATGACTCGTTTATTATACGGGTTAGACAACACAACCCATTAAATAAACAAATCATTTTAGAGCCTTCTCAAATTCACACACTAAATCTATTAACTCTCCACCACTTTATCCGTTTTCGATACTAATACAACGACTTAATACTAAGTGAAAATTGAGGGTAAGTTCCCCTAGATGGACTTATAATGACTGTAGTCTTGAAAGGAAACTTATTTGAAGATAAGTCTATATTTAAACTTATATGTAGATACTTAAGTCCACTTAATTTTTAAATCTCAAATTACCTCTAATAGTGTTAGTTTTGTCAAGTTATGGAAAGTCACATAAGTTAGATTATTGAGGTATATATGAAAACCCTTAATTGAATTATATATGGAAAATGTTTATTAAATATTATGATAATTAACAGAAGTTTTATATGGAAGTTATATATTCTGATAGTTGTATATGAGAAGCTTAATGTACGAATAAATTGTTGGTTTATTAAGTCAAAATCAGATTACAAAATTTTCTAAACAACAGTAATGCATAATATAGGGAGACTGAATAATACTAACAGAGTTCAGTAACACAAATGTTAATAAATAGTAACATTCATGTTATTATATGATTGAAGTTACAATTAAGGTCGTGTTACCAGTACAATCGTGTTATTATACTGACACTAATGTTACTATAGTGAATTTTAACATACAATTGCAAACCTTGAGACGTATATTATGTAACATACACTTTAATATTCACAGTAACATTAAAACTTTGTGCTCAGTAATACATCTAATTTTACAAAATACAAGACAATAGTTTTTTTACAGAAACATCAACTTTCAAATGATTTTAGTGAAAATACGATCCACAAATTAAAAATTTACAAAATGACGAGTAGTAACATATAATCGACAGTTGAATTACGACACTCAACACCAATTGTGACCATCAAAACATTGAAATTTTGAACTCTATTTTTCGGTTCACGTACAGTAACATGAATTTTTTCCACAATAACACAACCAAAGAATACTCGATTGTCTTGTGCAATAAAAAAATCAACAAAATCGAAATCTATAACACTTTAATTTAATACTAATGTATGAATTCTCTTGAATCTTGGTTATAAGGTTAATGCCCACTTTGACAGAATTAAATCCCTAATTGTTATTACTTTTTTACCATGTTACTATTTTTTTTGAGCATGTTACTATTTTTTTAGTGACCATGTTACTGTCTTTGTTGAGTATGTTGCTATTGTTATTTTTTAAATATTAATATTTTGTCGATGGAGTCCAAAGTAAACTGGAATAGTAAATTGAAATTGTATTTTACGGAATATAATGAGATTGAAATTTGAATATGAACGGTTTTTGGTAAATACGAGTTTCTTGTTTTTCGGATAAGGAAACACTGTGGTTTGAAAGATTGTAGCCTGATTTGAAGACGATTATGAATGAGATGTATATGGCTGGTTATTGTGTCCATAAACGTTGTTTATAACATTCATGTTGGGAAGAATTACAATAGTAAAATTAACAAAAAACGGACTTAAAACCAAATAAGTTTCCTTAACGGACTTATCTCCAAATAAGTCCATATAGAGGGATCGGCCTCCAAATTTCCCAAAAAATAATGAAACAAATTCCTATTCCACAACAGATTCAGAATCAAAATTGACAAACCACAAGATGAACCAAGGTCCACCATCCACCATTTAAAAGCAAAAACTGTCTAGGCCTTTTTTTTTTTTGGAATTTTATATATCAATTATTAAACCGGTTTGCGGGTGAAAAATAAGTTAGGTATTTCATCCCAACACAATTCATTTATTAGCCAAGTCTAGTCGGTCCATTCGTTTATCATCCAAATATGTTAATTTTATATCGATTCATATCCCGTAATCAAGTTGTGTTTAATTTTGTCAGGCTTAAATATAACGACACTACGAACCTTATTTCGTGTAATGAATCTCATGACAGGGGTACTATGTGAAATGAATATATAAATTATAAGAGAGTGCAGTGAAATTTTAAAAAACACAGGGAACATCCTTGTAATTACACTAATCTCCAGGGGTTTCATTAAAATTTACCTTATTACCAAACCCCAACATTTCTTCTTCTTCTCGTTTACAGATACCTCTTCTTTATTTGATGTTTATATTAATAATATTAAAATAGGGTTATTCCTATTTTTCAATTTTATCAGTTGATGACAAATTTCATCAATGTTCATATTTATATTAACATATTTACCACAATTACTTATTTTCTTTCTACAAGCTAACTTTTTTTTTTTTTAATTTCTAAAATTTGCACAACCAATTGTATACAAGTAGGTGGTCACCATAACTTAAAACTTTTTCTCTTCTATTTTTTCATAATTCAATAAGTGCTCGTAGTTCTTTTTAGTTGTATATAATGGCATAACACAAAATGCATTTGTACCAGTACCATGATATTGCAAACAAAATTAATCTAAATTATTAGTTGCATGTGAAATATTCTAGATCTTAGGGGGCAGAGCTTCCTAAGAAAATGATTCTCAAACTTAAGAGTTAGGGTGCGTTTGATAATCGCTTTGTTTTTATTTTCAGTTTTTGTCAAAATAAAAAATAAAAATACGTTTACATTATGTTTTTGTTTTGTTTCCAATTAATTTGTTTTGAAAATGAGCCCCAAATCAACAAATAAAAAGATGATGTTTTCGAAAATACCCAAAAACATAAACAGGCGTGCGCAGGTGGGGGAGAGTAGGGGTGTCAAACGTGTCAGGTTAAACTGTTACGTGTCGGGTTAAACGGGTGACGGGTGAAAAACATGTAAATCCGTACACGACACGTTTAATAAACGGGTGAAAAATCTCAACATGAATACGACCCGTTTAATAAACAGGTAACACGACACGATTTGTTTAACCCGTTTAGTTTTAAACGAGTCGTGTTGGGTAGGGTCGAGTTAACACGGTAAACCACCCATTAGACCCATTTACCTGTTTTTTTAAAAATGCTATATAACTTTATAAAACTAACATAAAAAAAAAATGTGATATTTAGAGATACAACACCATATTACAAAGTACAAATCACAATCCAAAACAACCAAATTCCACCAACAACATCTATGGGAAGAATATGGTACTTAGAGAACCTGAAGATACTTATTCACATTCAAGGTATGTTGAGGAGTAAAACTTTCTGTATATTTTTACTTCTTTTGATGGTGAGACTCCATTGAAATCTTATAGCTGAGACTCCTAGAAGGCCATAGTGAAAGACTGTGATTTTATTATCTTTTCTTTCTAGTTCTTCTCTTCTATTTACTGTGGAAAAAAAAAAACTTACATGAAATGTTTTTCCTCTTTCTACTTATAGACATTTTTAAAATAATTATTAATTTATTATTATATTACTTTTATTTAAATGGGTGATAACGGGTTCACAGGTCTCACCCGAACACGACCCGTTTATTAAACGTGTATGACGGATCAACTCATTTATCATCCGAACCCGTTAAAGTCTCATCTAAACCCGCTTAATTCGTATTAGTTCGTGTCAATTAATCTTCTGGTGTCGAATTTTAACAGGCCTACGGGAGAGTTTAATGGGTCTAGGCTTTGAACCCCGTTAGCACAAAAATGAGGATTTTTTGTTTTTTTTTCGATAAGTGAGGTTTTTTTGTTGGAAGTGTAAAAGCCCATTCTCTCCATCGTCTCTCTCTCTCTCAGAACCGAAGGCCACGATACGAAGAAGAACCGAAGGCCACGAAGATCATCTCTCCATCTCTCAACCTCAGATCCAATATCATCTCTCTCTCTTTCTCAAGCTCAGACCCGTCCTACGCTCTCTCTGAAAGGTAATTTTTTAGCTTTGGAGTATAGCTATGTTCGGGGTGTGTGTGTTTGTTTGTTTGTGGCCGTGTGTGTTGTGTGTGTGTGTGTGTATGTGTCTGTGTGTTTGTGATTTGTTGATGGCTATCTATACTTGACACAAACATGCACATAGGGTGTTTGAATAAATGCCACCTTCAAGTATAATCTAGCATCTAATGAAAACACATACTAATTTCCTTGTCAATAATGGTGATCTAATGAAAGTACATCCTAATTTGCATATATATTGTTTTTGCGTATGTGGCTGTGTATGTGGGTTTGTGTGTGTAAGTATGTGTCGGTCTCTGGGTTTGTGTGTGTTGTATGTGCGAATTCAATAAAGCTAAATTATAAAAATGGTTTTCCTCCTCTTCTTTATCATATGTATTTAAAAAATAAAACAGATTCAATGAAATTTTAGGTCTTTGTATCGTGTCACTCTTGGTTGTCACACTTTGTTATTATTTGTATGAATTCAGAACCAATTTTCATAGTATGGGTTAAGTGTGAATTTTCTCTTTGTTGTAACACTTTATTATTAACTGTATAGATTCAGTACCAATGTTCTAATTATGAGTTTATATGTGGATTCACTCTTTGTTGTCACACTATTGAATTAGTATGAATTTCATGATAGGGGTTCAATCTTTTTGGTTTTAAAAAGGGGGGCTGCCTACAACTCTATGCATATTTAATTTTAGGGTTGGAAATGAAAGAGATTTGAGGAGTGAGCAGATATTGTAGTTAGCTCCACCTTCCAAACAAAACATACGGCAAAACAATAAGTAAAATGACCTAAGAGCATTGAGAAATTGTCTATGCATTGGATGCTGCTTGATTTTTCTTGATAAATAAAGCATTTCTATCTTATGATCATATGAGATTTCGGGTCATATCTTATTTGTCGTTCATACTCAAATCAGTATATGTAGCACTATCTGGTACTCATATCCATGAATTAAATGATGTTTGATTATTGTGATACTGTGATGTCACTTTATCAAATCGCAAAATATTTTAACAGCAGTCATAACCCGTGCCTGAAGGCACGAAGCAACATAAAATTCGAAAATCCAAAAAATCAATACTACTATATCAAATGGCAAACTTTCTTTCCTTCTATTTTTTTAATTATGTAATTTGAAATTAATTTCTACCCATTATGTTTTTTAAAAAATGAACAAAATTTTCTCAAAATACATAACCTAAAAAAAAAAAAAATCAACAATTGCTCGGCCCTGAAGGCACAATATAAGAAACAAAAGAATCGCGAGCAATTGCTCGTGCTTGAATGCATTCTCTAGCACAAAAAAAATCGACAATCAATATGGACTCACTTTTGGCAAAATTCCCTTAAAAACATTACCCCTGATCAATATGGACCTATGTGCACAATTTAAATAATTAAATTAGCAGTGAGTACAAACCTTTATTTAAAGAAACACGGCCCTAAAACCCAAAGGACAAAATATAATTGGCATTGAAAAAATTCGACTAAGAAATTGGTAGGGAAAGAATCAAGAAACCCAGAACCATGATTTTAAGAAAGCAAAATCAAAAGTGAAACTCACAATGACTTACAGAATAAAAGTTCAAAGAAAATTGAGAAAGGAAACCAATTTCAAGATCTGGGTGATGATGCGAAAGCATATGCAAAGCAAAATTCTTGAATCAAGAAATCCCATAAAGTTAGATAGTGATATCTCAAAGATACTCACCTTAATTAGAAACTTATTAAGTATCACAAATCTTGAAGAAAATATTTTAAAAAATGAACATTTTGAGAATTGTGGGGCACTTAAAATTTGAACATTCAATTTTCTGCTAAGCCAATGATATCAATTAAGCTCAATTGTATGCGTATGACATGTGCCCATTACTATAACATTTCTCAAACCCAAACCAAAGGACACCACACAACTTTTTCATTCAAAACCACCCCCACCTCGCACCACCTCCATGTCAAACAGTGAGGCATTTCAATAAACATGTTCTGTGCAAGAAGGGTTGGGGTTGTGTTGGCAGTTGTAGTCGTCTAATGAGGAGTTGTGGGGTGGTGGGATGGTGGCTAGGAACTGCAAGGTGGGAGTGTTGTGGAAGGGCTGTGAGCGGGGTGGTTGGGGGCCGCAGAAAAAAGGTGATGGCGGCTTGGGGCTGGAGGGGTTGTGGAGGCAGCAGTGAGGATGAGTGAAGACACCATGTAACTCATAAAAAAATTGAAAACATTTATTTAAGCACAAAGGCGATGTATAACAGGATAACACAACTTTTCGACAATCAAGAAGAAATATAAGCCCACTAGTATTTTTAAAAAAATTCGACAAAATATCTTATAAAAATAGGACATTTGAATAATATCAACCTACATACATAACATGTATACTCAAATTTTTATTTTAGAAAAATCACACTACAGTCATAGGTGCATATTTAAAGAAAATTAACTCCATGTCCTTGTTGATGCCAAAATTTAAATCCAATTGACCAATTCAATGGTCCATCAGATGTATCACCCAAATATTGACATAGCTTTTTGGAAGGTAAAAAAACAATATTCTTTTTATGAGGTAAAAAAATCAATAATCTTTTCCTTGAAAAATAATACCACTACCCGTCTAATTGTTGAGCCATTAAAATGAAATTGTAGGAAACAAACAAAAAATACATCCTTAAAAAACTCAGATCTATCAAGTCGCAAAATATTTTAACATTGTTGTCACACTCTCTAATAAATCTATTTGAAGGCTATACCGTTTTGTTTTTGAATGTGTTATTTTTGAATTACTCTTCGTTGCCACACTATCTAGTATCTTTATTTGAATGCAATACCTTTTGGTTTTGCAAAGTGATTACTTTTGAAGTCACTCTTTGTTGTCACATTATCTAGTATGTCTATTTGAATGCAATACTATTTTGCTTGGAATGTGTTTACTTTTTGAAGCCACTCTTTCAATTTTGATGATTGTGGATGTGTTGCTTTCTCAGGCATGACAAAAAAAAGGATGTCGTCAAAAAATAAATATGAGCTCAAATGTAGGGAATCGGTGCCAGTTCGAAGTGTGGGACCATCATCTATGCAGAAGAGTTTAAAAAACATCAAACAGATGAAAAGTCCAATGAAGGAAGAAAAATATGATCCACAGTATAGATCTAACATGCTTGCCATTATAAGGGCAATGAATGAAATTGTGTTGAGAGAGGAACACAAGAGTATGTTGCAAAAAACTCCATTCTGGTTATTCTTTGAAAGCATCATAGTGAATAAAGTGGACAAGTCATGGTGCAGGAAGAGTGACAACAACATCCTTGACATAATTTTGTGTTTCAATGCCGAAACCTCTAAATTTCAAATTGGAGGGCAAGAACTCAAATTGCGAAAAACTGATGTCTCACTTATATTTGGAATTCAAGATGGATGTGAGCCAATAGATGCAACAAATCACGGGAAGGAGAAGACATCATTTGTCAAACGTAGGTTCGAGAATGATGCCAGGTTGACTTCAACATTGATAAAGACTAAGCTGAAGCACGCGGCAGAAGGTACCACACAAGATGACTATGATGACGTAGCAAGACTACTATGCCTATTCCTATTGGTCACTCTTTTATTCACACACACGGGAACCACACTTGGATGGGGGTATGTTCCATATATCGAGAATTTGGATGAGATTAAGAATTATGATTGGTCTCACGCAATTCACAATGCACTAATCTCATCACTTAAAAAAAAAAGTGAGACACCAACCAAGATCACCGGATGCGTCCTATTAATACCGGTAAGTGGTTTATGTTGACATCATCTTTGATTTTTTTTCCCGTAAAGCATAATAATCATTTGACTTCTAATGAACATGTAATTTTGTGCAGTTTTGGTTTTGCGAACACACAACGATGATCAACTCTGAGAAGCCAAATGCATTCCCAAGATTCCTCAAATGGAACTTACCAAGTCTACAAAGAGCTATGAAACAAAAGAAGCTGAAAAAGTTAGAGTCAAAGCATGTAAGTGTACATTTTTTCATATAAAAGTTGAAATTTATGTAAATGTTTCTATTTTTTGTCACAATGTTTTGTCACTCTAACCAATGGTCTATATATCACATCTTGAAATATCTAGTCAATCTTTGAAATAAAAACATTTTTTTATTGTTGTGTTGCTTTCTAAATTCACTCTTTGCAGTCACACTTTCTATTAACTTTATGAAATCAATAAAATTCTGATGTTTGTGTTGATTTGTAAGAGTGACAACATTCTGTGACATCATTGTAACATTTACATTCTTTATTTTTTTTTTTTTTTCAGGTTATGAAAACAAGTTTGAAAAGAACAAAAGAAGAGAGGATGTTAATCAAATCTAGTCGAAGCAAAAAATCAAAAAAAAATCATTCGGATGGGATTGCAACAAAAGAAATTGTTGAAGAAACAGAAGCAAACTACTTGAAGGAATGCAAAGATGAAGGAAGTTTTGAAAAAATACAAGATCAAGAACAAGAGCATGATGAAGGATTTCAGTGGCATGATGATCACCCACTATTTGATGATGATGACGATATAATGGATATGATTGGGGATAATGAGAAGAAAAGGCATCCATTTGAAGCTCTTCTTGATGTTGTTGTTCATGAGTCAACACAAAGACATGCAAAAAGTGAGTTTGAGAAGATTGAAGCAAAAAATTGTTGTCTACCTGAAGATGACATAATCAAAGAGAGAGATGAAGCACTCAAAATTGCTTCAGAGCTGAGGCAGAAAGATGACATCAACAAAGAAAAACTCGAGGAGCTTTCAAAGGAAAATGAAGAGTTGAAAATAATCATCGGAAACATGGTCACAAATGACAACACTGAACAGTATCGAGACATCCTATCAGGTGATGATTTCTTGAAGACACAAATCACAGAATTCATGATGAAGTTAATTGAAAAAGACACACAGATATATGAGTTAAAGATATTGGTCGATAATATGAGGAAAGAAAAAGAAACATTTGAAGCTGAAATTCAAGCAGCCAAGCTAACAATGGAACAACTTGAAGCCAAGAATGGAGAACTGGTAGACCAAATAAATGAGATGTCTATGCATGCCATAACTCAGAGATATCAAAAAGCTTCCGAGCCGGGACAAGTTTTTGAGATGCTACCGCATAGTGTTGAAGAAATAGAACAAGCCCAAAGAATCAAACCAAAAAAAGGCCAAACATTCGTGGTTCGAAAAGTCAAAACAAAAGAGAGGAAAAGAAAAAGAAATGAAGATTTTGAGTACAGTGGGAAGAAAAGCGGAAAGAAGCATAGTGTGACATTAGATGAGTTGCCAACTAAGAAAGGGGTCAGCCGAATAAGCATTGATGACGCAAAAGAGAAGACCACCACAAGTAAAGGAAATAGCCAGAAGGATATCAAAAGGTTGTGGCAAGCTTGCAAATCATTGGATCCGACTGACTACAATAAATTGAAGCAAATTCAAGAAGCAGAAAGTTACATGTAAGTATCACTATTTCACAAAAATAATAAATAAAAGACCATTACAGTCACTCTATTGTATCACACTATCTAGTCACTGTATAAAACATAAAATCAAGTTTTGTTTTAATATACACTGTGTAGTCACTCTTATTTGTCACTCTATGAAGTCGACACCATTTTTATGCACTCTATGAAGCAAATTTAATAAAGCTAATATTCATCTGAGAAAATTATAATATAGATTGTAGAATGAATTTATATGGCACGTTTATTACATTAATTGATTCAAAAAGATGTTCTCTAGAGATCTTTCTTTACAGCCATAAGTGTAAGTAATCGATTGAAATTTTGCAGCCATAAGTCTAAGTAATCGAATATTTGGAACTATTTTTCCATGTTGTTTTTATACTAGTTCTTTGTGATTGTTTGCTAGAGTAGACATATCAGTGTCACTTGTGTTGCAGTGAATATGAATGCTGTATTTGATTTACTGGTTTAGGATGTTACATGGAAATGAGGTACTTATAGGAGTAGAAAAGCATAATGGCTAGGAATTTGTATGGTTACTGATTCTGATATTTTGGATTGCACATCCAAAAGCATTTCCACTGATGAGATCTGAACTTGTATGGTTACTGATTCTGCTTTTGGACTGATACAGCATCTACATAACTGATTTTCATTGATATTTTGGATTTATGTGTTCTTACATAACTGATTCTCATTTACCTAAAACTTTGTAATTCTGCTTTTATGTTTGTTGTGGCAGCGACATCGACAAAAAGAAAAGGACGTGGTCGAACACGAGGCTTGTCGCTACAATAGACGAGCTTAGAGAGGAGATGAGGGAAATGAACCGTACGGTAGAGGCTCTACAAATGCAGCAGGAGAGGCGGATCGAGGAGATGTTTCAGAGTCTTCTTGTGCGCTTTCAAATTCCTGGAAACCCTCCACCTGCTGGCAACTTTGGTATATTTTCAGAGTCTACAATACCTTTGCACCTCTGTTTGTTCAATTACTATTGAAAGACTTTGCTGCATATTCCAAACGACTCATTGCTGTTCAATTTTGTTTTGCAGGCTGCTTGAAGACCGTAATACCTGAACAAAGTGATGATTGATATATTTTCTTTTTCTTTTTGTATTGGTGGATTTAGTATGTACATCAATAGTACAATTTGTGGAGGTCATGAATTGATCATGTATTCCAGCAAATTTTTTCTCTGCTAAAACCATCTTTTCTTGTAGTGTTTGGGAACGCCTATGGTACCGAAATAGATACCATAGCGATAGTTACAATATTTAACGATGAAGTTATAACTCAAAAAGGTTTAAGTTATGGCTCCAAATTTTTTAATCAATTCTAAAATATTTGTGATTGATCATGAAAAATATAGCTTTTAAAGATCACGTTACACTTTGCAAAGGAGAACTTACAATTAATTGAGGTATTTCATGGTTGGTCACAATATTTTATTATTGATCCTTACACGCATGGGTAACCCAATAGTGTGGGGATGGACCTGGAAGAATCATAGACGCGGATGTCAGTTGTTTGATCCTCGCTAGTGTCGTTTAGGCTTGACTGATATATGGAGTTTGTGGTTGATTGCTAATATTTGAAGTTTACTCTTGCAAAGATAGGTTTAAAATGGCCCTGGCTTATACCCAAGGTGCTATATCTAAGGAGTAAGGCTATACAAACTCACAACTAAATTGTTGCTTTTACTCATTGTTCTCCCTGACCATCATGCCTCTGTAGATATACTAGATCCATTTTGACAAATTATATGACAGGTGTAATGTGGAGTTTTCTACCCAATTCAGGCAGTTTTTAAAAAAAAATTCAAACCCAGGCTGTTTTGAAAATATTTCTAAAACTCAAATAGTTTTTAAAAACGCCAGTCCAATTGACATGTGTGAGCAAAGAAGACGTCTTCAGTGCTTACCAAATTTTTCTTTAAAATCTCAAGCAAACCCAAATTTTAGGAATGACAAACTTAATTTTGTGGAAGTCTTTCTGTGACAAACTCTACTAACCCCTTCCCACCAATAAATTTTTTTTAGAAGTATCAAATATTTTAACTTTAAACCCAATCACTTTAATATCCAACAAAATACAGGCACGACTTCTCTCGAAATACTATGAAATTGGAGAATCCTCTAATATTTAGCAAGAGGCTGTCATTTCATTACTTTCTTCTTCTAATCATTGATCCTATTTTTTAGTCCCAAGTGAACTTCTTCGAAGCACTCAGTTTTGGAAGAGTAAAAATACAATAAAATTCAATTAAATTAAAAATGCATGTAACCATTACAAGAAAACAAAAACAAAAACGCGTTTGAGTTTGTGTTTCTGTTTCATATAAAGTAAGTTGTTTTAAAAATAAGACCCAAAAACAAGAAACAAAAAAAAATGTTCTAAGAAACAAGGGAAACAGAAACAAAAGCGCATGGTTGGGGGAGTTAATGATATCTAAGTTTCGAGTTTTGTTAGCAACAAAAACGGTATTTTTTGTGGAAATATTTAAGAGTAATGATGTGATTTCATAGAAATCGATGTGATTTCATAGAAATTATTGGATCAATACACTGTTCTAATATTTGATAAGGTCTACAATGAATGCAAATGTCGTAATAAATTAAGTCAGCAAATTATATCAATAAATTAGGTCCAATATTGCTCAATATTTAAACCCATTTCATTCTCTCTCCTCTCCATCGCCTTTCTCTTTGTCTCTGACCGAAGGTTTTCGCCGGCGATTGTCTCTTCTCCGGTCGTTTCTTCTCGGCGATCATCCAACGAAGTCTCTTCACGGTCGTTTCTTCTCCGATTTTCTGTCATGTATCCAGAATCTTCTTCAATCTCTGCACGTGTCATCACACACAAATAGAAGAATTATCATGTGCAGAGAAGAATAGTTAGTGGAGGAACTGTTAATTAGTTACTTGGTTAGTTAGTGGAGTCCTTAAATTATGTTCCCTATAAGTCAGTTGTTGTAGTTAATGGGTTAGTGGGTCAGTTATTTACTTTTGTTTGTAAGCTATTTAAGTTAACTCTATTAATGAAAAAAGGGATATTCTACCTTTGCAAAATCTTGATATTGGAGCAGGAGGTTGGGCCCCTCGAAGAGCCTATTTTCTCTTTCAGATTTTCCAGTACATTACAGGTGGTATCAGAGCCACCGTTCCTCTATGGCTGAGGGAACTCGTTTTACCCAGTTATCAGAAACTGTTCACCAGCTGAAGAATGAGCAAGCAGAACTCAAAGGCGCCCAAGTCCACCAACAAGAATTGCTTGAAGAGCTTGTACAACAAGTGAGTAACCTTGCAACCAGTTACGCTTCCTTGTCCCAAGCCATTAACCAAGACAAAACCAACCCACATTTCCCACAAAACATCAACCCCAACAGCAGCCAAATACAAGAACCACTCCCAGATTTGCACCCACCACATATTACTCATGAAAATCCTGTGTTTGAAGGGCAAGGTGGAATTCAAGGTCGAACACTTCGATTGGATTTCCCCAAATTTGATGGTCATGATCCTACTGGATGGGTTTTCCGTGCTAAACAGTTCTTTTCTTATTACCACACTCCTGATGCTCAAAAAATCCAAATTGCTTCCTTCCACATGGAAGGCAAGGCACTGACTTGGTACCAATGGCTACTGGATTCTAGCTTGGTAACAACTTGGGAGGGTTTCATCCAGGCTTTGAAGGTAAGGTTTGCTCCTAGCCCTTTCGATGATCCAGTTGCAGCGTTCACCAAACTTCGACAAACAACAACGGTGGAGGAATATCAAACTCAGTTTGAAATTCTTTCTAACAAAATTGCTGGTCTTACTGAAGAATTTCGGGTTAGCACCTTCATTAGTGGCCTTAGAGAAGATATCCGAGTTGTGGTCACCATGTTCCACCCTACCTCTTTAACCACTGTTTTTGGCCTTGCCCGGTTACAAGAGGAAGAAGTTTGGCGTCGCAATCGCAGCCCAAGACCTCCCCCTCTTTCCTATTCTACTTCGAACCCATACCCTGGAACCCAAAACCATTACCCAAGGTTACCTGCGCCCCCTAACCTACCCAAGTTGTTAGGACCATCAAACCCAACCTCAAACCGACAAAATTACCCCAAACCCAACCTACCAGTCCAACGCATATCCTCAGTCCAGATGAAGGAAAGAAGGGAACGTGGTTTATGTTATAATTGTGATGATAAGTGGTCACCGGGCCACAGGTGCAAGAGACCCAAGATTTTCCTGCTTGAAGGTATTGAGCAAGAAGTTGGGGAGGAAGCATTAGAGGAGGTGAATGCCCCAGATGTTACCGAAGGAGAACAATTAATTGCTGATGAAGGGGCCAGGTTACTGGAGGTTTCTCTCCATGCCATCACAGGAGCTCCTGCTCCAAAGACCATGAGGTTAGTTGGGAAAATTAATAATCAAATGGTGGTGGTACTCATAGATACCGGAAGCACTCATAGTTTTGTTGATTGCAATGTGGCAAGGAAAGCGAAATTGTCAGTAGACAAAGCGAGTAATTTAACTGTTATGGTGGCGAATGGAGAAAAAATTCCTTGCCTTGGTTGCTGTGAGGAAGTCCACTTCTCTCTGCAAGGTCAATCTTTTTCCACTACCCTCTATCTCTTGACCTTGGGTGGTTGTGATCTAGTGCTTGGAGTGAACTGGTTAAGCACATTGGGGCCTATTCTTTGGGACTTTGCTCGACTGACAATGGACTTCTCTTGGGATAGAAAAAAGGTGCAGTTACAAGGGCTCAACCCATCGGCATTACAAGTGGAAGAAGGGCAGCAGTTCACCAAAGGTATCAAGAATCATAACAAGGGCCTAATATTGCAAATAATTGAGCCCCAACCAGAAGTGCAAACACATTGCGAGGTACCGGAAGTGCAGAGGCTCTTAGCAGAATTTGAAGAGGTGTTTGGTGAGCCCAAAGGATTGCCCCCTTCCAGGGAGCAAGATCACAGAATTCCTTTACTCAAAGGAACTCAACCAGTAAGTGTACGACCCTACCGCTACCCTTACTACCAGAAAGAGGAGATTGAACAATTGGTTAAAGGGATGCTTGAGACGGGAGTAATACGACTAAGCCAAAGCCCTTATTCCTCTCCAGTTTTGCTAGTAAGGAAAGCTGATGGCAGTTGGCGTATGTGTGTGGACTACCGAGCACTCAATCAAGTCACAATCAAAGATAAGTATCCAATCCCTGTCATTGATGAGCTCTTAGATGAACTCAGTGGGTCTACCATTTATTCTAAGCTAGACTTGAGAACTGGTTATCACCAAATCAGGGTGTGCTCGGAGGATATACCTAAGACAGCATTTCGTACGCATGAGGGGCACTACGAGTTTTTAGTGATGCCATTCGGTCTCACTAATGCCCCATCTACCTTCCAGGGGCTCATGAACGAATTGTTCAAACCACATCTACGCAAATTTGTACTGGTATTCTTTGATGACATACTTGTTTTCAGTAAAAACTTGTCTGACCATCTAGCCCATCTAAGGATAGTTTTGGAAATACTCAGAAAGAATCAATTATTTGCGAGACTGTCCAAATGTAGATTTGGGTGTAGGGAAGTGGATTATTTGGGACATCTTGTCTCAGGCCAAGGGGTTAAGGCGGACCCGACCAAGATTTCTAGTATGCTTAATTGGCCCATACCCACCACCATTCGAGCTCTTCGAGGGTTCTTAGGCCTTACTGGGTATTACCGCAAATTTGTGAGAGGTTATGGTAGTATTGCAGCACCCCTCACAGCCCTCTTGAGGAAAGATTCATTCCAATGGTCTGATAAGGCTACCGACTCATTCAATCAACTCAAGCATGCCATGTCAACAACACCAGTTCTGGGGCTGCCCGATTTTTCAAAATCATTTGTTATTGAATGTGATGCATCTGGAGTGGGAATTGGGGCAGTACTCATGCAGGAAGGTAGGACTTTGGCGTATCTTAGCCAGGCCCTCAAGGGAAAAAATCTCCACCTCTCAACTTATGAGAAGGAGCTTCTAGCCCTCGTCCTAGCAGTGAAGAAGTGGCGTCCGTATATACTGGGGCAGAAATTCATAATCAAAACAGACCAGCAGGCACTTAAACATTTGGTGGAACAGAGGATTGGAACTCCAGCTCAACAAAAATGGGTAACTAAGCTAATTGGTTACGACTTCATCATTGAGTACAAAGCTGGCAAGGAGAACAGAGTGGCGGACGCCCTATCCAGAATGCAGCAAGACAATGAATCAGGCCAATTGCAAGTAATTTCAGAACCAATTCTAAAGTGGACCGACAAGGTAAAAGGAGCTTATCAACAGGATTTGCAGCTTAGCAACCTCCTAAAAAAACTTCAAGCAGGGGAGCTAACTGATGATAAACTCAAATTGTGGAATGGTCTAATTTTATACAAGGGGCGCATTCATTTGGGGTCCCTCACAGAACTCCAAGAACAAGCTCTGCAACAAATGCATGATAGTCCATTAGCTGGGCATTCAGGATACCATAAAACCCTAGCTAGGGTAAGAAAGGATTTCTACTGGCATGGATTGAAGGCTGCGGTGCGACGGTACATTCGGGAATGTGAAGTTTGTCAAAGGAATAAAATTGAACACCACCATCCCGCAGGTCTCCTTCAACCTCTCCCCATACCAACTCAAATATGGACTGATATTAGCATGGATTTCATAGAGGGACTTCCTATTTCTCATGGGAAGAGTGTTATAATGGTGGTAGTTGACCGATTGTCCAAATATGCACATTTCATTGCTCTTGCTCACCCTTACACAGCAGGCACAGTGGCTGCTCATTTCCTTGATACTATTTTTAAACTCCATGGAATGCCAAAAAAAATAGTAAGTGATCGAGATTCAGTTTTCACTAGTAAGTTCTGGCAGGAACTATTTCGACTGCAGGGAACGAAGCTCAACCTTAGCTCGGCTTACCACCCACAGACTGACGGTCAATCAGAAGCAGTCAACCAGAGTTTGGAAGGCTACTTGCGGCGATTCTCCGGAGAGAAACCCAAAGATTGGGTCAAGTGGCTTGCCTTAGCAGAATGGTGGTACAATACCAGTGAACATGCCTCAACAAAAACAACACCCTTTGAAGCGGTTTATGGGTACCCTCCTCCACGACTTTTGCAATATATTCCTGGTACCACACACGTTGAAGCAGTAGAAGAAACACTCCGAAGTCGCGATCAAACTTTGGCCATTCTCAAGGATAACCTTCAAGAATCCCAAGCTCGGATGAAAAAATTTGCTGATCTGAAGAGAACGGAGCGGAATTTTGAAATTGGTGAATGGGTTTACCTCCGATTGAAGCCATATCGCCAACTCTCTGTTGCGGCTCGTCGCAATCAAAAGCTCTCACCACGCTACTATGGGCCATTTCAGGTGATACAAAAAATCGGGACGGTGGCATATCAGTTGAATCTACCCCCTCAAACACTCATACACCCGGTATTTCATGTTTCTTGTCTTAAGAAACATTTGGGATCTCGTTCGACTGCTTTACCCAGCCTTCCCCCAACTAAGCCAGATGGATCCGTATGCCCAGAACCTGAAAGGATTCTTCAAAGGAGGATTCGACAGAAAGGCAATCGAGCTGTCACAGACGTCTTGGTAAAATGGATCGGGATGGGGGAAGAAGATGCCACATGGGAGGAGTATGTGGCAATCCAACGCAAATATCCCGACCTTGTGGACAAGGTCTTCGAAGCAGGGGAGTCTTCTGTCATGTATCCAGAATCTTCTTCAATCTCTGCACGTGTCATCACACACAAATAGAAGAATTATCATGTGCAGAGAAGAATAGTTAGTGGAGGAACTGTTAATTAGTTACTTGGTTAGTTAGTGGAGTCCTTAAATTATGTTCCCTATAAGTCAGTTGTTGTAGTTAATGGGTTAGTGGGTCAGTTATTTACTTTTGTTTGTAAGCTATTTAAGTTAACTCTATTAATGAAAAAAGGGATATTCTACCTTTGCAAAATCTTGATATTGGAGCAGGAGGTTGGGCCCCTCGAAGAGCCTATTTTCTCTTTCAGATTTTCCAGTACATTACATTTTCCTCACGATCGTACACACACACACACACATACATGTATATATAGATCTATGTATATATATGCATAAATCTGATTTTTTCTGTATAGATCTGTACATATATATATATGTGTGTGTGTGTGTGTGTGTTTGCCCCTGTTTTGATGTGTGTGTATAGGTCTGTGTGTGTGTGTTTGTTCGATGGGTGTGTGTATGCCTGTGTGTAGTGTGTTGTGTGTGTATGTATGTATGTTGTTTAAAATGTTGAGCATAATATGTTTTGTGTGTCTTGTGTGTGGGTGTGAGTGTGTTATGTGTTTGTGTGTATGTGTGTGTCTGTGTGGGTTGTGTGTATGTGTGTGTGTTGTGTATGTGAGTGTGTCTGTGTGTGTTGTGTATGTGAGTGTGTATGTGTGTCTGTGTGTGTTGTCTCGGTGTGAGTGTGTCGGGGTGCGTTGTGTTTGTGTGTTGTGATTGTGAGTATATGGGTCTGAGTGTGTGTGTCTGAGTTGTGCTCTGTGTGTGTGTAAATATGTTGTGTTGTTGGGATAAAGAATTTTAATTTGTATTTTATAGTATAAAATATTATAAAGCTAATAATTATATATAATAAAATACAATACAATTCAAATCTTAAAAGATAAATAAAATAATTTTTGATTTTCGCGGTTAAGATCTTTTTAAATTTTATTTTAAAGTTAATCTGATGGTTAATATTAACACCCTAAATTTAATAGGAAAAATATGCCTCTAAGGGTGTGTTGGGAATAACTTTTTAAAAGTGCTTATAAAATTTATAACTTCTCATAAATATTTTAAACAAAAAAAAAAAGTGGTGTTTGACACTGTCAAATCACCCCGACCACCCCTCCACCACCACCACCACCACCACCACCACCACCACCACCACCACCGTCACCCCACCACCACCGCCACCGCCACCGAATTACTCTCAAAGAGGATGTTATCTGATCCCATAAATATCACATATTACACTGTTTTTAGCAATTTTATCACATCAATTCTAAAAAAACATCAGTCCAACCAACGTTTTTCAAAACTGATTAGGTTTGAGAAAATAATTTCTCAAAACCGCCTGGATTGGGTAAAAAAATCGTGTAATATGCATAGCCGACCTCCCACAAAGAAAAAGGAAAAGGAAACGAAAAAGTGCAAATTAATACCTGAAAGAATATATGCACAAATGTAACGAGCATGCTTGATGATTGAGAAGGTTTCCAAGAGTGGACTAGAGGGAGCCTTAAGGCCGTCTCAGATTTAAGGAGTTGTTTATTTTTTTAAATATCGAGCAACCCTTCCAAATGAAGTCACCCGTTAACAATAGGTATTGGTTAAATTCGGGAGATATTAGTGAAAATCTAAATTAAGATGTCTGAGGGTATGGTTTGTCCAGGATCAACTTCATGCCAGTGGAGTACCCGTGTGGGTATTTAAGGAGTTATTGGCAATGGACTCGATCAAAATTTATGCTGTTATATATAACAATTATTTTTTTTAAAGAGAGGGTTTGAGAAGTCTTTTCTCTTTCTTTTTTCAATTATTAAAATTTTAATTTATCTTAATATATTCACTCCAATCACATTGCACCATGTGGTCTAACTACCACTTCAATATCTAATACCTACTCATCTTTTTTTTTTAAAAGTTACTTTATAAAAAAATTACTTTTTGTCACCTCAACTTTATATGATTCTGTCTCGAACTTGTTAAATGATTGGTTAAATGCAGAGAAGAGAGGAAAATAATGGATGGTGGGAGGGGATAACTGGATAAGGATGAGCTATGAATTTCGTGCAAGCTACCCAAATAATTAGGGGCAATTTTGTAACATCGCATCCAATTTGTGTTTGTCTCTTTGTTTGCAAATGTGTATATATATATGTGTGGTCCGAGAGACCACAATTAAAATTTATAGACGGTTAGCTAAACAAAAGTGATGGCTCTTCATGCTTTGTTTTCACCTTTTCTAGTCTCTAAAGCCACCATGTTGTCTCTTCATTCTTCTAAACTTTCTTTTACTCGTTGTACATCCAAATCCATTCAATGTGTTGCCAATACCATAGTAATGCCTGTTGATCATAGTATGACCCCTCGACGATCAGCAAATTATTCACAAAGTGTTTGAGACTATAATTTCGTGCAGTCGCTTACTAGTGATTACATTGTACTTTCAAAAATATCCTTATTATTGTTTACTCACATCTTGCAATTATGAGGTTAATCTGATGAATTGTTTATTTATATATTTAATTGATATGCAGGAAGAGAAACATGTAAGTCAGATCGATAAGCTAAGAGGTGAGGTGAAGTGCCTCATTAATGGAGTGATGGACCCCTTGGCCAAGCTTGAGTTGATTGATCTAGTTCAAAGGCTAGGATTGAAATATCAGTTCGAGAAAGAGATAAAAAAAGTAGTAACTAGTATTTATGAAGATAGCAACAATGCATGGTTAAGTGATGATCTTTATGCAATTGCCCTCCAATTTAGGATCCTTAGACAGCATGGGTGTAACGTATCTCAAGGTATATATGTTTCGCAGTTCATTACCTTATAAGTTACTCACAAGGTATATTCTATCATAAATAATAGTCGGGTCAAGTTAGTCTTAACCACAAATAAGTTGATTTTGACACATACGTTTAACTAATATCTATAGTATGAAGAAAATATCTATCTTTTTATTTTTTTTAATGCGGTATTATATAAATCCCTGTAGAATTAGAGTAATTTTAACTAGTATTGCTAGCACATGGATCGAATAGAATTTTAGTTTAGAAAGGGGTATGAATGGTGGTTTTGATTTGTTGAATCGATGAAAGGTACATCTTTGCATCAATGAATTACATTTTTCATTTTAATTCAAACATCTTTATTCTTCTAAATTCTCAATGAATTATATATTGCTATTTACTGCCATACTGCTTGAATCATAGAAAATGTTTGCCCTTTCATGAGTGGTTACATTTACTACGTTGAAGTATTAAGATAGCATGCAAATTTGATGCATTAGAAAAGAAAAACCAAACATATCAAAAATTAATATCTTTTATAATTTTCTTGGAAGACAGACGTATTTGAAAGGTTTATGGACAAGACGGGTGGTTTTAAGACAAGCTTTTGTGAGGATGTGAAGGGGCTATTGAGCTTGTATGAGGCTTCTTTCTTTGGTTTCGAAGGTGAAACTATCATGGATGAGGCCAAGACTTTCACAACAACACACCTGAAAGATATCAAAGGAGACATATCACCAAGTTTGGTGAGAAAAGTAGACCACGCATTGGATATGCCCTTGCATTGGAGATTGGAAAGAGTGGAGGCTAGATGGTTCATTAATACATATGAGCAAGAACAAAACATGAATCCTATTTTGCTACGACTGGCTAAGTTGGACTACAACATAGTGCAATCTGTTTATCAGAAAGAGGCTAGACAATTAGCAAGGTATGAAAACCTAATTTTGGTAGAAATTCCCCGATCCTCAATCATTATAGAAATTCTGTTGACAAAAATATCATTCTAGCTCTGTATATGGTAGTCCTTACTCAAACTAATTTTCATTATAATTTGTCAAATTCTCAGCTGGTGGGTGGACACCAACTTAAATAAGATGAGCTTTGCCAGAGATAGACTTGTTGAACACTACTTTTGGAGCCTTGGAACGGTATCTGAACCACAATATGGACCCTTTCGTTTTATGACGACAAAGATAATATGTTTCATAACTATTATAGACGATATATACGATGTCTATGGCTCATTGGAAGAACTAGAGCTCTTTACAGATCTTGTTGACAGGTTCGTATAGATATTTTATGGATCGACATAAGTAATTTATGTCTTGATTAATCTGTCGGACAATAGTTTTCTGCTTCTTTTTTCTTCCTTTTCTTTTCTGTCTTCATTGCTTTAATAATTTTCTTTCCTGTGAAACCATACAGATGGGATATAAATGGAATTGACAAGCTTCCTTGCAATATAAAGACATGCCTTCTTGCCATGTACAACACTAGCAATGAAATTGGCTACTGGACATTGAAAGAGCAAGGCTTCAACATCATCCCTTACCTAAGCAAAGCGGTAGAACTCATACACTTTTAAGATCAGCCCATATTCATACACTTTTGTTCGAATTAACCTTAATTCCTATTATACTGCTTCAGTGGGCAGATATCTGTAAAGCATTCTTGAAGGAAGCAAAGTGGTATCATGGTGGATACAAGCCGACGTTGGAAGAGTATTTGGAGAATGCAGTGGTTTCCATTTCGGTGCCTCTCATATTACTTTGTTGTTACTTACTAACCACAAACAAAATCACTCAAGAGGCATTGGATTATATCAACAAACTTCCGAGTATCATGCGCTATTCCTCTATGATTGTTCGCCTCACCGATGATTTAGGAACTTCATCGGTAAAATTCTATGTGTCTTTTATATTAAAAAAAATTTAAAGCTTGTTTGGATTTCATTAAGACATGAGATATATATGCAGGATGAGTTGGCAAGAGGAGATACACCCAAGTCAGTCCAGTGTTATATGAATGAAACTGGTGTATCTGAAAAAGTCGCTCGGGAATACATAAACAGCTTAGTTCATGAAACATGGAAGTCTCTGAACAAAGATGTGCTCAAAACTTATCCTTTCTTTGAACCATTTTTGAGTGGCATTCCAAATCTTGGTAGGACGGGGCAGTGCTTTTACCAATATGGAGATGGGCATGGTGTGCCAGACAGTTGGACGAAGGATCATTTGATTTCTTTACTGGTCCAACCGATACCATTAAACTAGTGGTGAACAGAATGCTTGGCTAATGAGTTAATTAGCATATTTATCAAAGTAATCTCAATTCGTACTAGTTTTGTAGGATGGTTGACGAACAATTGTTGCTGGTATGTGACTTAGTGTCATTATTGGTGGCATTGTCTCATTTGAGAGGTGTTTGGATGAATAAAAAAGATGTTGTCCATCTACCTTTGGGTTTGTGATTCTCTAAGTATCCTGTTTTTATCATCTTTATGATGCCTTTTTTTGAGCTATTTTTCATTTTGCTTTTTATTGGCAAAAAACTATTTTTGGAACCAAATTTGAGGAAGCAAAACATATTACGATACAACCTGTACTAATACAAGGCTAACATTATTTCTTTTTTGGTTCAACGGTCAGGGGTACTTGGGTCATTTTGTGCGCATATCGACTAGTTTACTTTTTGGTCTGGTCAATGGTAGTCCATCCACGTTGGGACTAGAGTATTAATAAGGGATAAATATCTTATGACCTGGTTTGAAAAAATTATTAAGATTCAAATTCATAACGTCTAAATTTACAACTTGTCCATGTTACTATTTGAGTTAACTTGAAACTTGGGTTGACATTATTCACCCAAAAAGGTTTTGGGCTTTCTCTAGGCCTCAATTTTTGCACCACACAGGGTGGTGGAGTGGGGTGGTCTCTGTTTTTCTTGACTGTCATATAGTAGGCAATGCTCCTAACAATATGATTAGACACTATCTACAATTTATATGATAAAAAGAGTTTCAATTCTCAAACTTATAAAATTGTTCGCACGGCTCAGAATATTTTAAGATTGTTAATCTGACGATTTTTATTAATTCTCAATTTTTTTTCTACCTAAGAATTGAACTAAGAGTTTCGTTCCATTTTCAACACTAAGTCACATTTCACTTCTAACTCTCCTTTTTCTGACACACTAGAGTCTCATTCTACCTCTTTCTCTCTCACTCTATAGTTTTTTTATGAATGTATAGTAAACATAATACGCCTCTAATCTAATCCCCGTCTCTGTCTATTACTGTACAAACAATAATTCACTGGGTCCCACCACCCTGATCTTACCAACACCATGCTAAATTAATTTTAAACGTAGTAAAATAGTTATGACAGGCAGTATAAACCCAACCCTCCAATATCCTATTGCTTTGTTAGCTCCTCTCCGTTTCTCCAATGAATTTGCTTTTTTTTTTTTTTTTCTCTTCACGTGATTGGATTGGATCAAAACTTAAATATTTTTTTTTGGATTAATTATAAAATATCTTCTTTAACTTTGGATGGTTTGTAATTCAGTCTTTCGTTTTAATTTCAACAAATAGTCCCCTTTAAATTAGAATATTTTGTAATTAACTTCAATAGTTATTTTTAGACAATAAAAATTAACAAAAGTTAGACATGTCAAATTTACATGATCCTTACTTTTTCGAAAAAAAATAAACCCTTACACTAATTTTTTCTCCTACACCAAATGTCTATACTCCCCTTTTACCCTTACACCCTTCCGGTAGAAACCTTCCCTTCCCTATGATGATGCGGAGCAAAGGTTTCCTTATTTTTTAATTTTGGCTTCTCCATTTTCTTATTTTTTTTAGGGACTAAATTGGTATTTCAAAAAAAAAAATTGAAAAATAATATACAAGACGGAGGTTGTAATAATTCTTTCAAATGTTCAAACACTGTTGTTAGTTAATTTAATTCACTTGAAATATGGAAGAGTCAAATTACAATATTTAAAATCAAAGAGAACTAGTTGCAACAAACAATATCATTGAAAGTAACCCTTTCTTTTTTCCACCCGGAGAGATTGGATTCGATGAGATAGTCCAATCTCATCTTTTTGGCAAAAAGGGCTACTTGAATTGTGTCTAAGATATTAAGGGCATTAGTGTATAGAGAAGTCTACGGTACTAAAAAAGAAATTTAGTATTATTCAGTCATTATAAATTTTATAAATTTTTTTAGCAATTTTTGAAAGTTATATTTATGAATGGATTAAGAATGACAATATATGGTTAGGTCATTTAATGAGTACATATGACATAAGCCACATGACAAAAAAGACATGTGTTAATCATCACAAAAAAAAAGAGTGCCTTTGTCTTAGAAATGGTTCAATCAGTCGAACTATATTAAGATTAACCGAACAGGTTCATGACTTAGCCGAAAAAATGACAAAGTTGCTCGATCAACAAGAGAACCGAGCAATGAGCCAAATCGAGCAAGAAATTACTAAAGTCCGATATTCGTTAAGAATGAGGCAGAATTATGGGGTAGTTAGGCAACTCAAGTAATTAAGGGTGGTATAAAACCGATAAGAAAGTTCTAAATCATAGGTGAACATTATGAGCGTGACCTAAATAATAGGTGAACCAGAAAACAAGCCTGAAGAGGATCCAGTACAGATTACGAAAGATTTGGATAAAAAATAGGTGTGTTACTTTGTTCAGCAAATAGTAAAACCTTGGTAGATGAAACAAACCACTATAAATATCGAAAAAACCTTAAGTCCAAAGTATACACTTCTTTTCTTACAATCTTGTATGCTTATTCCCAGAGTTTTTACTGACTGAATTATCGGAGTGTCTTCGACCGGTTCAAGCCTAGTATTGGAAGTTTGTTCAGTTTGCACGAAAAAACAACTTTCTTGTTGGTTTCTCTCTAGAAAATCGTATTTCAAAATTTATATCACTATTAATCAAAGGTACGAGATTTTTTACTTGTATAATTTATAACTTTTATGTTAAATATTGCGATTGATTTTAAAAATATTATAATGACCAAAATGATAACTTAGCCCTAAAAAGTTGTAACACCCTAAAATTTGTAACATGACCAGAAGTTATAATTTTTTTATTGTAAATAAGCTCAAAAACTTGTATCAAAACCTATAAGAACATGTTTGATTTAAGTATTAAGAAATTGAATTAGATTAATTTAATCTGGTGATGATGTAATTCCAAGTTTTAATTAAGTTATAATGACTTGGTTTTAATTTTTTATTAATCTCAACCCGGTTCATTATTGTCATTTAACACTTAATATTATATATTAATTAATACCGTGTGTTAAGTGGTATTATTTTTAACTAGTCTAGTGATAAAACTATAATGCCTTTATTATCGTTGCAAATTTGGATCAACACTTTCCTCTAAAAATTATACATTATGCTAACACGTGTCCTCAATATTTGTTTTCTCATTCTCAATTTAATACCGTACATTATTACCTGATATAAATATAAATTTGGTATTATAATTATAAATTTATAACTTATTCCAATCTTAATCTAAACTTATTACACAAAGGATATGATCAAATAGTACTAGGTGTGTTTGGATTAGGTATTAGGATGTATTGGATTAGACAACCCATCCATTCCATACCCATCTAGCAGGATAAGAAAGACAAATTTAAAATTTATGGCTTCTCATCCCATTTTTAGTTCAAGTATTAAGAAGTGGTGGACTCCCATATTTATCACATCTAATATTTTGTTTGGATGAAATATTAAATGATGGTATAAACATTAAATTATTAAAAGATCCTCAAGATAAAAAATGATATTTATATCATAAAGATTTTTGAAAGTAAAAATGTATTTTATCCAAACACACTCAACCGGATTATTTAAACCCACCAAATAGGTGGGTTTATTTAAGAAGGTCTGTGTCTATAAATCACTATTCATTCGGGCTTTAGAATATTTATAGGTGGTAATACCGGACCCAAAATGTGTATCCAAATATTAGTGTAAGTGGGATAAAGTGGACCCAAATATTATTCCTTTCAAGTGATAATTGGTGTTAGATTTAGATAAGGATTTGAGTCTCCCTTGATTTGAGTAAAAAAATGACTCTCCCTTGATTTGGTATAAGTATGAGTCAAAAGTTAGAGCAAGTTTTTTAGGTTTTTTTACTCAAATTTAAATTTGAGTCTAAATTCGAGTCAATGTTGGAGATGGTATTAAGTTTTCTTTATGGAACTTATAATTAGTTAAGTCTATCACTTAAACATATTTTGTGTTAAGTCCTACTATTATCTTTTTAGTAAGTAGTTAAGTCCAAAATTTTTTAATAAATCCAAAATGTCATTCCTATGACATTGAAAGTAATCATCAATGTTAAATTACATTCTTAAACAATTACTTTTTGATTCACGCTCAATAGAAATCAACAGTTAGATTTTTTTTTCATAAAATCTAAATTTCAAATTCAAATTTGAGATCACCACCACTAACTCTTCCACATATTTTATTCTATCTCGCTCGTCACCTTCTCTCCTCCATTCTCCGCATTCCCGATTTTCGTCATAGGGTACAGATAGATCCAGTGATGTGTAGTATGTAATAGAGAAAGAGAGGAAGAGAGAAAGGAGAGAGTCTTCAACCATATCCATCCGAAAAGCCCAATAAATTTAATTGAAGCTTGTCCACTAAAATATATAACGACTTCGTCATCTATTCAAAATTTAATGATAGATTTGATAATGCACAAAATATATTTATGCACCATCTGTGATTCGGTCAGGGTGACCTACTCCACTGTGAAAGAATATGATGACCTGAGTGTTTGCCTCAAGGAGTGTAGGTTGCTCAAGAATGAGGGATAAAGTTTTCTCTCTGTTAACGCTGTTAGCCAGCAACAACTGACAAAGGGTGATAATAAAGTTTAGATTTGATTAATTATAGGGGGTGTAGATAAAAATTTTCCTATTGTTTATTAGTTAGAGTTGAGTTATATTTAAAAAAAAAATCGATTATGATGAAATGGGATCAAATTTCAATTAAAAATTGAGATTTATTTTTTCCATCAAATTTTTTATTTTCTTGCAAAGCACGACTTTTCGGAACTGTAGTTTTACCCCAATAACATAATTCATAAAAAAAAAAAAAAAAATTAACATTAGCAAAATATTAGAGATAAGTTGTAGTGTCTTGTCTCAAAAGTTCGTATGTGTTCAAGTCTTGCGACAAAAAGAAAATTATAAAATTTTACAGTTATTTGAAGAAGAAAAGTTTTGGTTGGATCCAGTCCAATCATAATTAGATCTACTTATATTTAATAATACATAATCTACTATAAAATAAAATCTATAATATAAAATAGGGTAAACTTCAATAAACTCAGGCGAGATCTCAAATAAACTCATTCAACAGCTACCAACATTCTTTTAAAAATTAGTCACATTGCACTGTGCCTTCAAGTACGGGATTACCCCTAGTCTGTAATATAAAAACATAGCATACTTTAATAAGTTCATTTGACGGTCTCAACTAGACTCATCCAACGACTACCAATATTTATCTCAAAATCATTCATATTGTACCGTAATTACAATTACAAATTACATCTAATAAAAAATCAAACATGCATTCCAAGAGGTGAGAGATGACAGTTGGAGCAGGCAAAGTGTGCACGCATACTGCCGTCAAACATGTCTTATCGGAAATGACACCTCTACTTTAATTCCCGTTTTCCTCTGTCTGTTGCCGTACAATTAATAATTCATTGGGTCCCACTATACTGACGTTAGTATGTCTTGTCAGAATGATGCCTCTAATCTAATTACCCTCTCCGTCTATTACCGTACAAACAATAATTCACTGGTCCCACCACCCTGATCTTACCAACACCATGCTAAATTAATTTTAAACATAGTAAAAGAGTTATGACAGGGAGTACGTAAATACAGTAAAAAAGTTATATTAATACATTTTTATTTTTTATATATGAATCCCATCTTCTTGAATAAATGTACTTTATTAAAAAATAATCATGTTTCTTGAATAAATATACACATTTAAAATATTACATATAAACCCCTTGAAATTTATACACGCGTAACATTTAGACCCCAGCTATAAATATATCCTTTAATAAATTACATCTAGATCCCCTGAAGTTTGTAAACATATATTACTTAGAACCCTTAAGTTTAAAATATTATACTTAGACCAAAAATACTTCAATCAAAGATAGATCAAATATTTTAAATTTTACAATTAAAATTCATGTTCTATTATATCATTTATTGAAATAAAATCAAAAATCAAAATTTAATTTTTCTTAAAATTTTTTAATTAGAATACAATGATATAGTCTATTGTTTGTAATCCCTTCGCAATTATGAGCATTTGGTGGATTTTTAGGTTTTATTGAATGATTGATTATACATATTTTAGATAAAATTCTATTCATGAATTGTATAGTTTTGGAATTGATTTTCGAGTTTTAGTATTTAATGTTTGAAAATTTCACTGAGAAATTGAGTTCTTATGATGGTTTTAGTTCAACTTACATGTCCCAAACTTCAGTCCATTTAAGTGGGATTAGCACAGTTTATAAACACTTTGCATTTTCCACACTTACTAAAAGCCAAACATGCATTTGAAGAGGAGAAAGAGGACAGTTGGAGCAGGCAAAGTGTGCACGCATACTACTGTCAAACATGTCTTATTGAAAATGACGCATCTAATCTAATTCCCATCTCCCTCTGTTTATTATCGTACAAACAATAATTTATGGGGTTCCACCATATTGACATCAATATGTCTTATCAAAAATGACGCCTCTAATCTAATCTACGTATCTGTCTATCACCGTACAAACAATAATTCACTAATTTTTATTTTTAGACAATAAAAATTAACAAAAGTTAGACATGTCAAATTCACATGATCTTTACTTTGTCAAAAAAAAAATAACTACCCTTAAACTAATTTTTTCTCCTGCACCAAATATTCAGACTCCCCTTTTACCCTTACACCCTTACGATAGAAACCCTCCCTTCCCTATGATGATGCGGAGGCGAAAATTTCTTATTTTTTAGTTTTAGCTTCTCCGGTTTCTTATTTTTTTTAGGGACTAAATTGGTATTTCAAAAAAAATTGAAAAATAATATACAAGATGGAGGATGTATTAATTCTTTCAAATGTTCAACCACTATTGTTAGTTAATTTAATCAACTTGAAACTTGAAAGAGTCAAATTACAATATTTAAAATCAAAGGGAACTAGTTGCAACAAACAATATAATTGAAAGTAACCCTTTCTTTTTTCCACCTGGAGAGATTGGATTCAATGAGATAGTCCAATCTCATTTTTATGGCAAAAGGGCCACTTGAATTGTGTCCAAGATATTAAGGGCATTAGTGTATAGAGAAGTCTACGGTACTAAAAAGGAATTTAGTATTATTCCGTCATTATAAATTTTAAAATTTTTGAAAGTTATTTATGAATGGATTAAGATAGACAATACATGATTAGGTCATTTAATGAGTACATATTGATGGGCTAGGCCCAAGAGCCCAACTCAGGTTATAAGCCTAGTTTAAATGAAGAGCCCAACTAGACGAGATATAGTTGGTCTAGCCCAAAAGAGGTCTGCGACCAGTCAAGCTCATCAAGGTTCGAGGAGCTACATCACCAAGGAGTATGCAGCGCCATCCCAAGAGCCTCATCCACGCCATCTTGAAAAAAGTCAATTGCGTCATCATCTGACCTGATCTTAAGGGGAGCTCCATAACCGCCTCAACTGTTGAGAGAATGACAACAACTCCACTAAATTAGCTATTTAGTTACTGAAAAGGCGCCTCAGTCTATTAAGAGGCACTATAAATTGTAAGCCTTGTCAATACTTGGGGGGCATCAAGCACATCTGCTATCACTCTCATATCTCTCCCATAGTTTTACCTATGTTGCTCATTTCTAATCTCCTTTTTCTCCTCGAAGTAATAAAACACTAGGTCATCTTAGCCCTTCATAGTGGAGTAGGTCACGCTGACCGAACCACTTTGCATCTTTGTCTTGCTTGTGTTACTCTCTTTCTACTTAATTACTGCATTAATTATTAATTACTTGACAGGTGGAGCATAAAACCAATTTGTGTATCATCAGTTTGGTGGCGTCTGTGGAAAACGACAAAGTTCTCACCAAACCACCTTTTTCCTGTACCTATGGCGATCACCACCAGATCCATGAATCAGCCCGAAGACAATCCACCACGTGAGGAGGAGACTGCGCCTCCACCAACTAATCATGTTCCAAATGCACAACAGATGCTGGAAGCAATGCAGCAACTCGTAACTCAGAATCAGTAAATCCTGCAGCTGATACTCGTTGGACAACAAGGAGGTGCGCAGTCGGGAGGACATCAAGCCAGATGAGCTATTCGCCCTGGGCGTCAAGGAGCTCCCCACTTGGGCGCCCCCTTAGGAGCCCCTTTGGGTGCCCCCTATAGGGGAGCCCCTCATCAGAACCATGAGGGAGCTCCACCTCCTCCTCCAGCTCCCTCTTCCCACGGTGGAGATCCTCGTTTCCAAGAGGATGAGGGCAAGAATCAAAGCGTCAAGCATGGGAGCAATTTCCTTGACAATTCCAAAGGAGCCCCCAATCAATGGGATGAAAATATCAAAGAAGTACAAAATCAACTGGGCCACGTCTTTAATGCCATGAAGGCGCAAGGGCCAGAGACTGTGGATTATCTCGTAAGGCGAACTAACACACCCTTTGTGCCAGATGTAGCAAACTATCCCCTTCCCCAGAAATTTAAAATACCATCAGTAGAAACCTTTGATGGCACAAAAGACTCACTGGATCACCTCAAAACTTACAAATCCTTGATGCAGCTGCATAATGTTCCTGACGAAGTCATGTGTAGGGTTTTCCCAACTACCTTAAAGGGATCTGCTTAACAGTGGTTCGCCAAGCTCATTCCAGCCTCCATTAGCTCCTTTGTCGAACTAAGTAGATCCTTCGTGTCACACTTCATTGGAGGACGTCACCACCAGAAGCCCGCCACTCATTTACTCAACATAAAGCAGGATCAAGATGAGAGTCTGAGGAGTTACTTCACTAGTTTTAACAAGGAGGTCCTCCAAATCGAGGAGCTCGACGACAAGGTCACCATGACTGCCTTCTTGGGAGGCCTCTGCTCCTCGAGCTTCCTCTTCTCAGTGATGAAGCGCCCACCAAAGAGCATGCCAAAACTGTTGGCAAAAGCCCAAAAATACATGAATGCTGAGGACATCACCAAGGCCAGACGAGGTGAATCTTCACGAACAGGGGAGAAGAGAAAGGAAAGAGATAAAGAAGACAAGAAGGAGAGCAAAAATAAACGAGGCAGGATAGAAAGAGTGTCTGCCAAAGACCGACTTGGTCCTGCCCCTCAGAGAGAGCAACAGATCTTCACTCCCCTCAACGTCACTGTCGGGCACATCCTATTCTAGATCCAGGATGACCCCGCAGTAAAGTGGCCTGGAAGAATGAAATCTCCCCCAAATCATACGAATCTGAACAAGTATTGTCGCTTCTATCTTGATCACGGCCATGATACCGACGATTGCTATAAGCTCAAAAGACATATTAAGGAACTTATACAGCGTGGTCAACTACGCCAGTATGTTGTTGGTAGGGGTCAAGCGCCGCCACCACCTCATAACTAGGAGGACCAACAACCCCTTGGAGAAATTCACACAATCTCTGGAAGGCTCGTAGGAGGAGGAGAATCCCTCTCAGCCATGAAGGCCCATGCCAGAAAGGCTAGGCACATTGATGATCTGCGCCCGTCCAAGGCACATAAGAAAGGAAATAACGAGGTCATATCCTTTTCAGACAAGGACCTGGAAGGAATTCAGCACCCCCACGACGACCCACTGGTGCTGACAATGACCGTCCCCAATTTTCAAGTGCGAAGGATTCTCGTAGACAGCGGCAGCTCAGCAGATATCCTGTTCGCAGAAGCCTATGACAAGATTTTTCGGAAGAGAAACACTGCAGTCCATCAGGTCGCCCCTTATCGAATTCTTTGGGGAAAAAATGTACCTCTCCGGATCCATCACCTTACCAGTCACCGTCGGCGTAGCTCCCCGAAGCTCCACAGTCATGGTGAACTTTTTGGTGATAGATTGCCCATCAGCCTACAACGTCATCCTAGGGCGACCTATTCTAAACACCCTAAGAGTTGTGTCCTCCTCCTATCATCTTATCCTCCATTTTTCAACCCCGAATGGAATCGTAGAGGTCCAGAGAGATCAGGTTGCTGCAAGAGAATTCTACGTCTCCTCCATGAAGACCAGGAAGCTACAAGAAGCCCTACAAGTGGAGGTGCTCGACCCTAGAGATGATATCGCACTGGAGAGAGGAGATCCAGTGGAAGACCTCACACCAGTGGTCTTAGATGAGAAGTTCCCAGATAGAAAGGTGTACATTGGCTCCTCCCTTGCTAAGGATATAGCCCACCAGCTCATGAATTTTCTGAGACGCAATATGGATGTTTTCACGTGGTCACACGAGGACCTCGAGGGCATCAACCCTGAGGTCGCTGCTACAACTTTAGAATTGATCACCCAAGTGCAGGTTGTGCGAAGTAATATAATACTCGGAAGTCCGAGGTCGAACCACAGGGAATTGTGAAAAACTTAGAACACAAAGAAAAATAAAAGAAAATTTGTTTTGAAATAATTATTGTAGAGATTTAGAAAACAATAAATTTGGTTCTAAAACAATAATAGAAAATACTAAAGCATTGGGTACTCCCTCTCAATTTCATACGGTAATAATTAAAGAGTTAAGGCTTAATTTGAAACAGGAATTAAATGTCAGTTAATCCGATTAACAAATCAAGTGATAAATCCAAAGGTTATAATCAAAAGACTACCAGGAACCTGAATAATCATTCAATCATATTATTTTATGAAATAATGTTAATCCTTCCAGCGTGGAATAACCAGTGATTTACACGCAGGGAAACTCAAGCAATCGATGTACGTGGCACAACAACTCAGGAGTTTATACAGCATAAACACTTTGCTAAAAGATTAGGGATTAAATTAACACAATAACATAAATCCTTAAGTACAAGAGTCAATAAAAATACCGTACTCCGTCGAGAGGTTTTCCCCTAGCCCTAGCTTAGCCTTCTAGCCAGACATGGTAAAAAGATGGAGAAAAGAATAAATAAAATAAATCCTAATCTAATTCCCTTCTCTCAATAGATGAGAGCCTCTATTTATAATAAAATAAATCCTAAGTACAGGTTGAAAGGAATTCCTTTCCCAAAAAGATGTCTTGTAAGGTTAAATCCCGTGCATAAATCTTGGGCCCCGCGGGTACAAAATCTGTCCAGATTTCGAGCTTGAATTTCGCATATTTAGAGACTGAATCACGAAATTTTCGTGAAATAAACTTCTGTAGCCCTTGACGTCTTCTTTCCAACCCCACAAAAATCAGGTCAATCCGATATCGGAGTCAAAAGTTATGAATGAAATACTGAAGACGTGTCAAATCCTTATCTTTTAGGAAACTTTCCTAATCCAACTTTAAATGAGTTTTCTTCTCACTTAAACTCTTATAAGGATTAAAATTCTGATTTATCTTCAAGTCTTCCTATCCCAATCTTGACTCTTCAATCCTTATCAATTGTGATTCTTCCTCTAGTGATTGCTTCACTTGCATTATCCATTATTACTTTAAATCAACCAATTTACCTGCAAAATAAACCAAACAACTAGAAAAAGTATCAAATTAGAAAATCAAGGAATTTAACACATTTAATCACAAATAATATGCAATTAACCAATTATTAAATATAATAAAATAGCACTTTTGATGGTTAATCACACCCCCCAACCTGAATATTACTAGTCCCTAGTAATACATGAATACTAAAATCTAAAAACTAAAAACAAAATATCCTAATAAAATAAAACAAAAATCCACTTTCGTAGGTCTCACGATTGCATTTAGCATATGCAACAAGCCTTTAAACTCCTAGGTTCCCCCTAGTGGACGAGTATAGTCTCGTGAAGGTTTCCAGAGATGATACCCACAAACATCAACATCTGATCAAATATCTGGATAATAATTTTATAACACAAATTGCTACCACAATATAAGAATTCTAAACTATAATTCTTTTTATAAGCACATGCAAAGCAAAAATATAGAACTCTGCGCTATATAAATGTATGCACTTATCATATTCTCATATAAACTCGTGTGTAGTGTGAATTGACTATACCAAGTCAATAACTTATTCGATAATCACCTCTACAACTATCAACTATTCGTCTCAATGCCAAATCTCACTGGATAATTCACTCATAAAAGATTCTCTCATATTATAGTGACTATTCCCTCAAATATCACATGTGAGAAGAAGATATTTAAGTCAAAACAAAATAGTGCTCACATGTTCCATTAAAATAATTGTAATCCAAAAGAAAATGATTTGACATAATCTCATGAAAGAAAATCAACACACAATAAATAAATAATCACCATTTTCTTCCTTATTCACACAAGTCATGCATCCTCAATACACTCTTGAGATCAGATATGACTTTATTTAAGGTTGTAATTGGGCCTTGGGATTAGGGTTTTGAAACGAATGATATACAGGAATTCAAAAGACTATCCCGAGAGAACATGTACATTACACAACCAAACTTTTTTCCATAGCCTTTCACTCTCCATCCTTTAGAAGCACAATTTACATCACTTGCTCATATTTTTTTCCTTTTCAAACACATGCTTGCTATTTTTTTCTCTTTTTTTTTTTTTCAATCTGTTTTTTTTTTCTTTATTTTTTTTTTCAGCAAGACATCTAATGCAAATATTCACATGTATGTAAAACTCTTTTTTTTTTCTTTTCTTTTCTTAACCAACATCTCCCAAATTACATAAACAATAAAAGTTCAATCTCGGGATAACCAAGGGTAAAAGATATATATATTTTTTTATTGGCTTGGTTATTATATGTTAGGTATAAGAAATAAAATTTTGCTTTAAAGGCTCAATCATGGCTTCTAGGGATGATAATATTCAAAGAATAAGGTTTAGGCTCAAATAATCAAAAATGGCCTAAAATCATATCTCAAGAGCTTTTGATAACACACTTCTCATGCAAATAATTCAAAGTCAAGCAATCATTCACAATATTGGTGTTAACCAAAACAAAAATAATGAGACTATTGAAGGAGATTAGCTGAATAAAAATATTTTTTTATTGAGTAAATGTAAATAACCCTCCAAGAAAGATTGGAACAAAACTCACTAGGGTTTTTATGCATCTCCACTATATGTTTCAAGTTCTCGAGGTAAAATACCTAATAAATTTTCAACTTGGTAAAGTCTAAAGTGCACAAATTTTGAGTTTTTATAAGAACATGATATGAAATACAAAAATATAAAATAAAGTTCTCTATGATGCTTAAACAGTTGCAAATTTAAAGTTGAGCAAATTATTTCAACTATGTGGTATTAACTTATTCATAACAACGTTATTTAGACATTTGATAACACACCAAACAAAATATGCATTTTATATAATATTGAGAATTCAAGTACAATGCATATTCAAAAGATAAAAGAAATCAAGCCTAACAAAAACTACCCAAAATAGGCTTTGATTTCTACATAAAACTGGAAAAGAAAATAAAGGAAATGATTTTAAAACCACCGGGACCTAGAAGAAATCATCCTAAGATGAGGGGCCTGTCTGATCACGAGAACTGTGCCCTAACCCCCTCATATGTGCCCTCAACTCCCTCATCTCCTTCCTCATCTCTCTCTGACATCTCAACAACTCGAACAGAATCTGCCTGTCAGTCCTGGGATCAGTATCCTCATCTACTGGTATCTCAAAGTCCTCATCGATATTAAGGAACTGATCCCAATCCTCTATCGGCACATCACCCTCTGCTACAACCTCCCCCTGACCTGGACCCCTCTCCCCTGGCACTGGCCTGGCTACACTCTGACTTTTCAAAAGGGTGCCAGAGTTGAGTGCCACCACTTTCTTTGCCCGCTCCATAGTGGCGTCAATTACCACTCCTGCCTGCTCGCACATCGCAGTGGCCAAACCAACAAAAGGAAGGGATGGTTTTTTTTCGGATCGACAATGACTCGTCTCATCTCCGAAAAAATCAATGATGGGAGGTCAATGGACTTTCCGGTGCCCATAGCATATAACAAGCGAGCTCGGTCCGGATAGATGTGATTATTTCTCAGTAGAGGAAGGATGTTTGACACTGAGATTAAGTTCAGTATTTTATACTTACTGGTCAGGTCCCCTTGCTGAAGGTGTTTGAGGTTGTCCATCCAAATAAACTCACCATCCCCCAATAAATCTCGTCCGACCTCATTCCCGGGATAAGCCTGGGGATAATCCGGGTTGGTCACCCGAGCTTGCGTCATTCCGATCAGCCTGGCGATGGCCACAGCATCCACCCTGATTTCTATGCCCCGAACATAGGTGTGGATTTGGCCATTGCCAAGATCATCTGCATTGCTAAAGAACTCTCTCGCCAAGATGGGGATACACACCCACTCTTTACCCATAAAACCTGCCCAACGTCTAGAAGTGATGACATCTCGGACTCCCAACCGAGCGAAGTCCTCGTATTCAATTTTTCTCTCACAGACTACAGGTTTTTGGGCGTAGTATTTGACATCTCGGACGCGCCTCAACTGCCGCATTAATTCGCCTTAAACACCACGCGTCCGGACGCATGGGGTTATCCCGTCCGGACGCGTACTCTGAATTTGAAACGGTTAGCTTTCCCGTCCGGACGCGTATTGATGTTCGGTCCGGACGCGAGTTCCAGAGAGTTCAGGCTCTTGGATCCCGTCCGGACGCATCTTCCAGTAGGTTTTATACTATAATTCATGCGTCCGGACGCCAGTTCCAGTGAATTGATCCCTTTATACTTAGAAAAATTTTCACTTTTCTTCAGCTCTTTCTCTCCCAAGTGGTTCCCTTCTACTTCTAAAAATTTCTAAGGCTAAAAATAAAAAAAATTCTACTGGGCTATCTAAAAAAATAATAAACACAGTTGCATCACAGTTGCATGCGCACAAAGCTCAAATTCAAAATCCACTATACTTTGTATTATCAAATGCTCCACCCCCCCACTCAAAAAGTTGCATTGTCCTCAATGTAACAACACACAATGTAACATTAAATAAGGGTCACGAAGACATACCGGATGTTCGGATAATGTGCTCATGTATCTGTGACAGACAACAAGAAGAATAAACAAAGACAAAACAATAGCACTAATATACATAGATATACATAAAATGGTTAGAGATGGATCATTCATAGTGGGGATCCACCAATTCGATGGATTCCACCTCCACGATACCTTCCTCCAAGAATGGTTTCAATCTTTGTCCATTAACCTTAAAAATGTTCCCATTACTTGGGTTTTCAATCTCCACTGTTCCATAGGGAAATACCTCATTAACAATGTATGGACCACTCCATCTGGTTCGAAGCTTTCCCTTAAAGATGTGAAGCCTAGAATTATAAAGAAGAACTTTTTGGGCAGGTGTAAAACTTTTACGCACAATATTCTTATCATGAAACACCTTCATGCGTTCTTTACTGATTCTAGAGTTCTCATATGCCTCATTCCGGATCTCCTCAAGCTCATTTAGCTGTAATTTTCGTGCAGTGCCGGCTTGGTCAAAACTAAAGTTGAACATTTTAATGGCCCAATATGCTTTATGCTCTAATTCCACAGGCAAGTGACAAGCTTTTCCATAAACCAATCTGTACGGAGACATGCCAATCGGGGTTTTGTATGCAGTTCGGTATGCCCATAAAGCATCAATTAATCGTAACGACCAATCTTTACGATCTGGGTTCACCGTTTTTTCCAAAATGTAAAAAATTTCCCGATTGGCAAGCTCTACTTGACCACTTGTCTGTGGGTGATAGGGAGTTGCAACTTTATGTGTTACACCATATTTTTTCATCAAATTCTCAAAAGGCCTATTACAGAAATGCAATCCCCCATCACTGATAATGGCTCGAGGTATACCAAATCTGGACAAAATATTTTCCTTTAAAAATTTCAAAACAACTTTATGATCATTTGTCCGACATGGTATAGCTTCAACCCACTTAGAGACATAATCTATTCCCACTAAAATGTACATGTACCCAAAAGATGGGGGGAAAGGTCCCATGAAATCTATGCCCCAACAATCAAAAATTTCTATGATCAAAATCGGGTTTAGGGGCATCATATTCCTACGGGTCAATCCCCCCAGTTTTTGACATCGCTCACACACTTTACAAAAATTATGAGCATCCTTAAAAATTGTAGGCCAATAAAATCCGCACTATAAAACTTTTGCAGCGGTCTTTTTCATAGAAAAATGGCCTCCACAAGCTCCCGCATGACAAAAAGATAGAATGCTACTTACCTCATCATCGGGTATACATCGCCGGATAATCTGATCTGGGCAATATTTGAAAAGGTATGGGTCATCCCAGAAGAAACTTTTTACTTCAACTAAAAATTTCCTCTTATCCAAAGCAGTCCAAGCCGGTGGCATGTTACCTGTAACAAGAAAATTCACAATGTCAGCAAACCATGGTAATGAAGAAACTGCCAATAACTGTTCATCCGGGAAAGTGTCTTTGATCGGCACTGTCTCAATGGGCACATCACTCACAAGTCTAGACAAATGGTCAGCCACTACATTTTCTACTCCTTTTTTATCCTTAATAGTGATATCAAATTCTTGGAGTAGTAGGATCCACCTCAACAGTCTCGGTTTTGCATCTTTCTTAGTTAGTAAGTATTTGAGAGCTGCATGGTCTGTGAAGATAACAATGGGGAAACCTACTAAGTACGACCTGAATTTGTCTAGTGCAAATACTACAGCCAGTAATTCCTTTTCTGTGGTGGAATAGTTCATCTGTGCACTATTTAAAGTTCTACTGGCATAGTAGATGACATGAGGCTTTTTGTCATTCCTTTGTCCTAAAACCGCCCCTACAGTATAGTCACTGGCATCACACATGATTTCAAAAGGACTACTCCAATCTGGGGGTTGCATGATTGGAGCAGTAACAAGCATGCCCTTTAACTTATCAAAAGCTTCTTGGCATGCATTATCCCAATCAAAAGGTGTGTCTTTCCCTAGGAGATTGCAGAGTGGTCTAGAGATGGAACTAAAATCCTTTATAAATCTCCTATAAAAACCAGCATGACCCAAGAAAGATCTAACATCCTTAAGGGCTTTCGGACTAGGTAAATTAGCGATTAATTCAACTTTGGCCTTATCTACCTGAATTCCCTCAGAAGAGACAATGTGACCAAGAACAATTCCCTTTCTAACCATGAAGTGGCATTTCTCCCAGTTAAGTACTAGGTTCTTTTTTTCACATCTTATAAGCACTTTCTCAAGGTTAGATAAACAGTCATCATAGGAATCACCAAAGACAGTAAAATCATCCATAAAAACTTCAAGAAAACGTTCAACCATATCACTGAAAATACTAAGCATACACCTTTGAAAAGTCGCAGGTGCATTGCATAGTCCAAAAGACATCCTTCTATAAGCAAAGGTGCCAAAAGGGCAAGTAAAAGTGGTTTTCTCTTGGTCTTCTAGGGCAATTTCAATCTGGTTATATCCCGAATAACCATCTAAAAAATAATAGTACAAGTGTGAAGCTACCCTTTCTAAAATTTGATCCATAAAAGGCAAAAGGGAAGTGATCTTTTCTAGTGACAGCATTAAGTCTCCTGTAGTCTATGCACATTCTCCAACCAGTAACTGTCCTAGTTGTCACAAATTCATTATTCTCGTTAGCAATTACAGTGACTCCAGATTTCTTAGGAACTACCTGTGTGGGACTTACCCATTTGCTGTCTGCAATAGGGTAGATAATTCCTACATCTAACAGTTTCAACACCTCTTTTTTCACAACTTCTTTCATATGTGGATTTAGCCTACGTTGCATCTCCCTAGATGTTTTAGCATTATCCTCCAAATAAATCTTGTGGGTGCAAACCAAAGGTCTAATTCCTTTTATATCAGCTAAATTCCAACCAATTGCATTCTTATGTTCCTTAAGAAGGTGTAACAACATACCTTCCTCTGCTGAATTCAATTGAGAAGAAATTATTACCGGATAAGTTTCATCCTCTCCTAAAAATGCATATTTCAAATCTACCGGTAATTGCTTGAGGTCTAGCTTGGGGGCTTTATCCTTGGATGATATTGGTGGATCAGTTCTTGGTGGGAGCTCCTCAAATCTCTGTCTCAACTCTCTCATTTGAGGTACCTCCAAAGAGTTTAACATATCAGTTGAAACAGAAATTTCAGAATTCTTTTCATCTACCTCTAACTCAGAATATTGTTCAAGCAAACATGCTTCAAGTGGATCAAACAAAGAAGACTCATATACTCTGCTTGGAACAATAGATTCAATCATGTTAACTTCATGCACATCCTCATCAATATTCCCAGGTTGTTTGCACACATTAAAAATGTTGAGCTCCAATGTCATGTTCCCAAAGGTCAATTTTATCACACCATTCCTGCAATTAATTAGAGCATTTGAAGTTGCTAGGAATGGTCTGCCTAAAATGACAGGAATCTGAGCACTAGTATTTAATACAGGTTGAGTGTCCAAAATTATGAAATCCACAGGAAAATAAAATTTATCAACCTGTACTAAAACATCCTCCACCATACCCCTAGGTATTCTCACTGATCGGTCAGCTAATTGAAGTGTAACCGAAGTGGGTTTTAACTCCCCCAACCCTAATTGTTCATATACTGAATAAGGGAGCAAATTCACACTAGCTCCTAAATCCAGTAATGCTTGTTCAATTCTGTGGTTGCCTATAACACAAGAAATAGTAGGACAACCTGGGTCTTTATATTTTGGTGGAGTTCTATGCTGTATAATGGAGGATACTTGCTCAGTCAAAAATGCCTTCTTTTGCACATTTAATTTCCTTTTAATAGTGCATAACTCTTTCAAAAATTTTGCATAAGAAGGTATTTGTTTAATGGCATCCAACAAGGGAATATTGATTTTCACCTGCTTAAAAATCTCTAATATATCATTATGCACAATAGGCCTAGTAGAGGTAAGCAATCTCTGTGGGAATGGTGCAGGTGGAACATACTTTTCAGACTTATTAATTTCAGGCAGGCTAATCTTATCATCACTCTCCGTGGGTTGAGAAATCTTTTCAGAATCTTGAGTTTCCAAAGGAATGGTTTTATTAATTTCTTTCCCGCTACGGAGTGTAGTGATAGACTTTACTTGCTCGTGGACAGTCTCAGAAGTGCAAGTCTCATTCACAACAAATTGACCCTGTGGGTTCGGTTGTGGTTGTCCTGGAAGCCTACCTTTTTCCTGATGGCAAGGGTCAATGGTCAATTTAGTGATTGCACTCCTCATATCCTCAATGGCCTGAGTTGTTTGTCTATTGTATGTTTGTTGATTCTGCATAAATTGTGACAACACCTCCTCAATGTCTCTTTTCGGGCGTGGAATGTAAGGTGCAACATTTGAAGAATTTTGTTGAGGTGGTTGTGATGCATGATTGTCATTCCTCCAACTAAAATTTGGATGATTCTTCCACCCCGGGTTATATGTGTTAGAGTATGGATTATTGTAAGGTTTCGAAAAGGTGTTTACAGCATTTGCTTGGTCGTACACCTCCTTTAACGCAGGTAATGATGGACACTCTGTCACAGGATGTCCAGGGATTTCACAGATACTGCATATCCCCTCAGCTTGAACTGTGTCAACCTGATTAACCTTTTTGTATTCCATAGCCTCTACCCGTCTTGCTAAGGTGGCAATCCTAGCTCCTAGGTCATCCTCCTCCCTCAACTGGTATTTGCCCCCACTAGGTGATGGTGATTGTGTAATTTTACCCTTAGATGGTTCCTGTGATGTAGTATCCCAAGATTGTGCACTCTCGGCTAATTGGTCTAAATAGTCAAAAGCATCATCTGGTTCCTTATTCATAAAATCACCATTACACATCATCTCAATAAATTGACGCAACTGTGGGCCTAAACCCTCATAAAATAAACTTATTATGCGCCAGCTTTCATAACCATGATGTGGACAAGATGCAAGAAGGTCTTTAAATCTTTCCCAACTCTGATAAAAATTTTCAGACTCCTTTTGAGAAAAATTCATTATCTGTCTTTTCAAAGAGTTTGTGCGATGTGTGGGAAAAAATTTCTTTAAAAATTGTTTCTGCATCTCTTGCCATGTTCCTATAGACCTAGATCTCAACGAATATAACCATGTTTTAGCTTTTTCCTTTAATGAAAAAGGAAATAACTTCAATCTGACTATATCCATTGCAACATTCTGGTCATGGAACGTCGCACATACATCTCCAAATTCTTTGATGTGCAAATATGGGTTCTCTTCACCTATACCAAGGAATTTTGGAAGTAGTTGAATCATGCCAGGTTTAAAAACAAAATGAATGGCATTCAATGGAAAAATGATGCATGACGGTTCAGTGAGAAGTACGGGTTGTAAATATTCACGCAACGTCCTACCCTGATTGACATTCAAATTATCCACATCATTCTCATCATGATTGCTCACTCTATCAATATGATCCTCCCGTTCGGGAAGATCATTCTGCCTATGGTCATTAGGATTAGCAGCCATTGTGTGCAAGAAGTGATTCGACACGGATAACTCAAATAAATTTCCAAACAGAGTATCTGAATCTTCTCTTGTTAAACGTCCACTTAAATCGCGATGCCAAATGCTCATAAAACAAATAAATAACCTAAATGAATTCTAAATTTAACTAATAAGAAAAATAACTAAAATAAATAAACTAAAAATTAGAACGAAGTTACCGGATTTCCGAAGACTCGCAAATACCGCAAACCTCAATGATGTGATAGCTCCTTGTCTTTCAAGTTCCCCGGCAACGGCGCCAAAAACTTGCTTCAACTTTAGAATTGATCACCCAAGTGCAGGTTGTGCGAAGTAATATAATACTCGGAAGTCCGAGGTCGAACCACAGGGAATTGTGAAAAACTTAGAACACAAAGAAAAATAAAAGAAAATTTGTTTTGAAATAATTATTGTAGAGATTTAGAAAACAATAAATTTGGTTCTAAAACAATAATAGAAAATACTAAAGCATCGGGTACTCCCTCTCAATTTCATACGGTAATAATTAAAGACTTAAGGCTTAATTTGAAACAGGAATTAAATGTCAGTTAATCCGATTAACAAATCAAGTGATAAATCCAAATGTTATAATCAAAAGACTACCAGGAACCTGAATAATCATTCAATCATATTATTTTATGAAATAATGTTAATCCTTCCAGCGTGGAATAACCAGTGATTTACACGCAGGGAAACTCAAGCAATCGATGTACGTGGCACAACAACTCAGGAGTTTATACAGCATAAACACTTTGCTAAAAGATTAGGGATTAAATTAACACAATAACATAAATCCTTAAGTACAAGAGTCAATAAAAATACCGTACTCCGTCGAGAGGTTTTCCCCTAGCCCTAGCTTAGCCTTCTAGCCAGACATGGTAAAAAGATGGAGAAAAGAATAAATAAAATAAATCCTAATCTAATTCCCTTCTCTCAATAGATGAGAGCCTCTATTTATAATAAAATAAATCCTAAGTACAGGTTGAAAGGAATTCCTTTCCCAAAAAGATGTCTTGTAAGGTTAAATCCCGTGCATAAATCTTGGGCCCCGCGGGTACAAAATCTGTCCAGATTTCGAGCTTGAATTTCGCATATTTAGAGACTGAATCACGAAATTTTCGTGAAATAAACTTCTGTAGCCCTTGACGTCTTCTTTCCAACCCCATAAAAATCAGGTCAATCCGATATCGGAGTCAAAAGTTATGAATGAAATACTGAAAACGTGTCAAATCCTTATCTTTTAGGAAACTTTCCTAATCCAACTTTAAATGAGTTTTCTTCTCACTTAAACTCTTATAAGGATTAAAATTCTGATTTATCTTCAAGTCTTCCTATCCCAATCTTGACTCTTCAATCCTTATCAATTGTGATTCTTCCTCTAGTGATTGCTTCACTTGCATTATCCATTATTACTTTAAATCAACCAATTTACCTGCAAAATAAACCAACAACTAGAAAAAGTATCAAATTAGAAAATCAAGGAATTTAACACATTTAATCACAAATAATATGCAATTAACCAATTATTAAATATAATAAAATAACACTTTTGATGGTTAATCAGTCGCCACCCACCGCCTCAATGTTGACCCTTGTTATAAGCCTGTTCGCCAAAAGCTGAGGAGTGTTTCCACGGAAAGGGCGCAAACAATGGAGGATGTGGGAAAACTAATAGAGAATGTGACAATTAGAGAAGTGGCCTACCCAGTTTGGCTATCAAATATGGTGATGGTGACCAAGGCTAATGCAAATTGGCGCATCTGCGTCGACTTTACAGAACTCAATAAGGCGTGCCCTAAAGATAGCTACCCGTTGCCCCGGATCGACATTCTCATCGACGCCACTGCAGGCCACGAGCTACTCACTTTCCTAGATGCATACTCTGGATATAACCAGATTAGCATGTATCCACCAAACCAGGAGAATACATCATCCATCACTCCAAAGAGAACCTACTACTACAGGCTTATGCCCTTTGGATTGAAAAATGTGGAAACAACCTACCAATGACTGATGAACAAAATGTTCCAGTCATAGATCGGAAGAACCATGGAAGTGTACGTGGACGATATGCTGATAAAAAGTCTCGCCGCAGCAGACCACGTAAACCACCTTCAGGAAACATTCAATGTTCTTAGATCATACCATATGAAGCTGAACCCTGAGAAGTGTGCTTTTGTCGTCGGATCAGGAAAGTTCTTGGGCTCATGGTCAACCAAAGGGAAATTGAGGCGAATCCAAATAAAATAAAGGTCATTCTCGATATGAGATCTCCCAGCACAGCCAAGGAGCTCTAGCGCCTTAATGGGAGAATTACAGTCCTCAACAGATTTGTCTACAATTCTGTAGATACCGGAAAGCCTTTGAGTAGGGGCCTAACGCAGAAGAAGCTTTTCAAAAACTAAAAGCTTATTTGGGTACGCCCCCTCTCCTCTCACATTCCATGTCAGTGGAAACCTTATACCTATACCTCTCCGCTTCCCCATCGACAGTAAGCTCTGTCATCATCAGGGATAACGAAGGAATACAAAGGCCTATTTATTACGTGAGCAGGGCGTATAGGGGAGTAGAAATCAGATATTCAGGGCTAAAAAATCTAGCACTCGCCTTGATCTTTACAGCGAGACGCCTCCGACATTACTTCCAGAGTCACACCATCGTCGTTGTCACGGATCAGCCTCTAAAGAGAGTTATGTGGAAGCCGGACGATTCTGGAAGGCTCCTTAAATGGGCAGTAGAATTGGGGAGTTCGATGTGCAGTACCAACCAAGAGCTGCCATCAAAGTACAAGCCTTGGCGGACTTCGTTGCCGAGCTTACACCGGCGGAGGAAGAGGGCAGCGGACCCTCAGTATCTCAGGAAGCCTAACCTGGCAACAGACTCCTAGGCCAGGCGCCCAAGACAACCTGGCACCCTGCCTTGGCGTCCACCACGAGCTCCAAGGCCCCCTCTCTGCCACCTCCGTGGGAGCTTTATGTTGATGGCTCTTCAACCAGCGAATGAGGGGGAACAGGCCTAATACTGATCAGCCCCGACGGCACTCCAATCAAGTATGCCATAAAGCTTCACTTTACGGCCTCCAACAATGAAGCAGAATATGAAGCCCTTATCTCTCGCCTAAAGTTAGCGGTCGAAATGGAGACCCGACACCTCGTCACCTTCAGTGACTCACAACTAATAGTCAACTAATTAAAAGAGGAGTTCGAAGCAAAATGAACTAAAATGCAAGAGTACCTTGCTATGATGCAAGCCTTGCTGACTAAGTTCCACCACTTCCAAATCTGTCACATCCCGAGGAAAGACAATATCGCTGCAGATGCGCTAGTTAGGCTCGCCTCATCCTCGGAAGCCCCACTAGGACCAGCATTCATCGGTACCAGCTCGAACCAAGCAGGCTAGACATGGAAGCCATTAACGTCAACTGCACATCTGCCGAGTCAAACTGGATGACCCCAATAAAGGCATACCTTTAGGAGGGCGTGTTTCCAGATGATATGTTGGAAGCTAAGAGGCTCAGGATGAGAGCCTCCAAGTTCACCATCTTGTAGGACATACTGTACAAAAAAGGCTACTCCCTATCACTACTACACTGCATCTCTCCAAAGGAAGCTAACTATATCCTACGAGAGATTCATGAAGGAGTTTGTGGAAATCACTCCAGAGGATGCTCCCTAGCTCACAAGGCACTCAGGCAGGGTTATTTCTGGCCTAGCATGGTTAGGGACGCACAAGAATTCACTAGGAAATGCGACAAATGTCAACGCTTCGCCACTGTGCCCAGGAAGCCACCAAAAGAACTGACAGCCATCACAAGTTCATGACCTTTTTCCAAATGGGGCATCGACATCTTAGGCCCATTGCCTCTAAGCAGGGGGCAGTGTAAGTTTATGGTAGTAGTCATCGACTACTTCATAAAGTGGGAGCAGGCCGAGCCCTTAGTAGAGATAACAGACGCAAAAGTCAAGGACTTCATCTAGAAGAACCTAGACTATCACTTTGGAGTACCCCACGCCATAGTCAGTGACAACGCCAAGCAATTCGACAGTAGACTTCTGAACTCATTTTGCGCTGACCTCCAAATAAAACAGCCTCATTCTAGCCCAGCGCACCCGTAGGCAAACGGATAGGCAGAGGTCACAGTCAAAACAGTACTACACACCTAAAGACGAGGCTTGAAAGAGCAAATGGTCTCTGGATGGACGAACTCCCAGGTGTATTATGGGCCTATCGAACGATGCCAAGGACTCCGACTGGAGAAACTCCTTTCTCACTCGCCTTTGGGACTGAAATGGTCACACCTGTAGAAATTGGGGTACATTCTCTAAGGGTCCAACATCACGACCCCGTCACCAACGAGAAAGGACTCTGCGTCAACCTTGACTTAGTGGAGGAGGAAAGAGAAATGGTCATAGTCTGAAACGCGGAGTACAAGCGCTACATGGCGAGATATTATAACTCGAGGGAGAAGCCTCGTTCCTTCCTACCAGGAGACTTAGTTCTCAAGAAAGTAATCCACGCCACGAAGGATTCTCGAGAAGGGAAACTTGGACCAAACTGGGAAGGACCCTACCTCATAATAGAAATAGTGAGGCCAATTACCTACAGGATCCAGAATTCTGAGGGAAAAGTCTTACCCCATCCATGAAATGCTGAGAATTTGAAAATGTACTACCAATGACACTTGAGGAGGGCAGAAGTAATAAAGCTGGGGGGCTTGCTTTTATTTTTTCTTGTACCTTTTTTGCAACGCCCCAAAATCCACCTTGGAAGACATTACAATTTAAAACTATTCACATCATGAGAACAACTAATAAATTCCATAAACAAAGAAACTTTCATTCATCATCCAAAAGAATAGACCAAACCATGGCCATTACATCCAAAAGAATATGCCCAACTATGACAACTACATTCCAAAAATCAACTATTAATTTACAGCGGAATAACAAAATATTAATATGAACAATATTCCCAAAAGGAATCCCCTCGTCTAGAACGTAATAAGAAAGATCCTATACAGTTCCCTCCGGATCTATATGCCCATCAGCTTGAGTTTCCCAAGGCACATGCTCATCAACTCCGAGCCCTTCCTCTAAATCATGGCCTGAAAATATATTATTTGTAGGGGGTGAGCACTAAGTTCTGTAGCAACATCCTCCCAAACTCGCACAAGGTTTAGAAAACATATAAAACAAGTCGGTCTCATTTCACAAATATCATATATAACTTTTGAAAGAAAATCGTGACCATTTATCCGATCTCAAGTTTAAGCTATATCAATGAACTAGATTGAGAAGTAAAACCAATTTCCAAAACATAAATCATTTTCCCACAAAACCTTGTAGAATCCCATACTTCCACAAGTCCTTGTAGGAAACCATTTCCACAGCAATAATAGTAATTCATAACTCGAATATTCCACAACAATATGTATATGTATCTCAAACATGATTCGAGATAACCCCATGAATCAACACATTGAGTAATATCTAGCCCACACACACACACACAAATCTTCTCAAAGATGTCCATCCTTTAGGAATGGCGTATGCCATACCAATGGCAGTGACGTATCCAACTCAGGCATTAGTATACTAATCCTCTGACACGGCAACCGTGAGTGAATAGTGGTTTAGTTTTACCAAAGCACTAACCCCACTACGAGTGGTAGGAAAAATGCAAACCCACGCGGAGCAAGCAATACATCTACCCACTCTACGATATCTCGTCAAAGGCCACCCATGGTCATCCCACACTTATAAGAGATACAATACCAAACTCAATTTCTCAATTTACAAGCATATCTCAAAAATTCCCAAATTTATCATGTGTCAATTCCAATAACCAATTAAGAAAAATACAAGAGATCACAACAACATCATTTTCTTACTCAACACAAAGCACTATAGTTTCGAAATCAATAATAAAGAAGAATTTAAGAAGAAAACCATCACTCTCCAAAAACTAGGGTTTTAAAGCAAGAAAAGAGTTTTAATGGGTATTCAACCCTAACTTTGTTCAAATCATGTAATCTTTGCAAAAAGACTAAGAGATGATGATTTCATATTATAAATATAACATTTAGAGACAAAACATATATATATATATATCAATACCCTAACATCAATGAACAAGAATGGAAGAGAACTCCTACCTTAAATCAAGAGTTCCAAGCAAAGACCCAAGCCCTAGAGACCTCCTTCCTCCCTTTTCTTTCTCCTTTTATCTTCCTTTAGGGTTCTAAGAGGTTTGGGGTAAGAGTGGTGTGAAAGAATAGAAGAAAATAGGATGAAAATGTGTTTTATACTCAGCCAAATCCTGACTTTTACTGTTTAAAATTTCTGATTTTTACCGACTGTACCGGTACGGTTGGCGCTCGGGACATCGGGGTACCGGTACGCCGTACCGGTACGGTTTGTCCGGATTTATCTTTTTCACCTGTTTTCCATTTCCAATCCATTTCAAACCTTTCCAAAACCAACCCAAACTTATATAACATACATTAGTATATCAAACATAGTTGGTACAAGTTCTATTACATGTGGGGGTTTACAATCCACCCCCCTTGAAGAAAGTTTCGTCCTCGAAACTTACCTCAGGTAGCGAACAAATGAGGGTACTTCTCTCGCATCTCCAGCTCCGGTTCCCAAGTAGTTTCCTCCACCCCATGATGTTGCCACAAGACTTTCACCAGCTGGATGAATTTATGGCGAAGTACCTTCTCCTTAGTATTGAGAATCTTCACCGGTTGTTCTTCATATGTTGCTCCATCTTGAACTTCAATATCCTCTAAATCCACGACATTCGTTGTATCCGATTGACACTTTCTCAACATTGAAACATGGAACACGTCGTGTACCCCTGACAACTGAGCTGGTAACCGAAGTTGATACGCCACTTTGCCCACTGCTTTGATCACCTCAAATGGTCCGATGTACCTTGGAGCTAATTTCCCTTTCTTGCCAAATCTAAACACCCCCTTTTTGGGTGACACCTTGAGGAACACATAGTCCCCCTCTTGGAATTCCAAAGGTCTTCGTCTTCTATCCGCATAGCTTTTCTGTCTACTTTGTGCCGTGCATAGTCTCTCCCGGATAAGTTGAATTTTCTCTGTAGTCTCCCGAACGATCTCCGGCCCAAATAAGCTACTCTCTCCCGCTTCAAGCCAACAGGTCGGGGACCTACATGACCTTCCATACAGTGCCTCATACGAAGCCATTCCAATACTTGCCTGATAGCTGTTGTTATATGCGAACTCCACCAGCGGCAAATGATCACTCCAACTTCCCTTGAAGTCCAACACGCACGCTCGTAACATATCTTCCAAAATTTGTATCACCCTCTTGGATTGGCCATCCGTTTGGGGATGAAATGTGGTGTTAAAGTGTAACTTTGTCCCCATAGCTCGTTGTAGACTTTGCCAAAATTGCGCCATGAAATGAGAATTACGATCCGACACAATCGAGAGGGGAACTCCATGCAATCTAACAATCTAGCGAATATACAGCTTGCTCAAGGTCTCTAAAGTGTCATTGGTCTTCATACTCAAGAAATGAGCGGACTTGGTGAGTCTATCAACAATGACCCATACGGCATTATGTCCTCGTGAAGTCCGTGGAAAGCCTGACACGAAATTCATGGTGATGTGATCCCACTTCCATTCTGGAATAGGCAAATACTGTAGTAATCCTTCTGGCTTTTGATGTTCGATCTTTACCTACTGACATACTGCACATCGTGCTATGAACCTTGCCACATCCTTTTTCATTCCCTTCCACCAAAATTGACGCTTCATGTCTCTATACATTTTTGTGCCACTGGGGTGGATAACAAACTTAGAGCGATGACACTCTCCAAGTATCTCCTCCTTTAGAGACGAATCATCTGGGACACATAGCTTCTCCCCGTATCTCAGTTCTCCATTCCTCAAAGACCAGCCTTCCATCGTTTCCCCATTTTTCAATTTAGCACGAATTGACTCTAAGTCGGGATCCAAGCATTGCAACTCCACAACCCTACGCTGGAGAGTAGGTTGGGCTACAAGGTTGAATAGGCATGGCCTAGATTTATCTTCTCCAACCCATAAATCATAGTCTCCAAGGGCATCCCTCATCTTCCATTTACTTGCAAGAGCATTGAGTTCACCCCGAGACTTCCTGCTAAGTGCATCTGCGACTACATTAGCCTTCCCCGGATGGTAGGTGAGTGTGAAATCATAATCTTCTAGATACTCAACCCACCTTCTCTGCCGAAGATTCAAGTCCTTCTGTGTGAACAGATACTTGAGGCTCTTATGATCCGAGAACATTTGAAATTTCTCTCCATACAAGTAGCACCTCTACAACTTAAGAGCAAAAACCACAGTGGCTAACTCCAAGTCGTGAGTGAGATAGTTCTGCTCATGAGTCTTGAGTTGCCTCGAGCCATAAACAACTACTTTACCTCCTTGCATCAACACACATCCCAAGCCTCGTAGCGAAGCATCGGTGTAAACATCGTATCCTTCCCCACTGCTCGGAATAATGAGAACAGGAGCTGTTGTCAACTTCTCCTTCAAAGTGCGAAAAGAAAGTTCACACTCTTGAGTCCACAAGAATTTCTCCCCCTTATTTGTAAGGCGAGTCATCGGCATCGCAAGCTTTGAGAACCCTTCTACAAACTTCCGGTAATAGCCTGCCAAACCCAAGAAACTACGTACCTCGGTCACATTTTTCGGTGGTTCCCATTTCATCACGACTTCAATCTTTGTGGAATCAATAGCTACTCCCTGCTCAGACACAACATGCCCAAGGAATTTCACTTCCTTCATACAAAACTCGCATTTACTCGTCTTTGCATACAACTTATGCCCTCTCAGCGTCTGTAGCACAATCGAGAGGTGGCGTGCATGTTCCTCTTGGGTCTGTGAATAAATCAAGATGTCATCAATGAACACAATGACAAACTGATCGAGGTATGGCCGAAATACGCTGTGCATCAAATCCATGAAGGCTGCTGGTGCATTAGTCAGTCCGAACGGAATCACCGTATATTCGAAATGACCATATTGGGTACGGAAAGCTGTCTTAGGAATATCCTCCTCCTTAATCCGCAGTTGATGGTACCCAGTGCGAAGATCAATCTTGGAGTAATACTTAGAACCCCTCAACTGATCAAATAAGTCGTCTATTCGTGGCAATGGGTATTTATTCTTTACTGTCACTCGATTCAACCTTCGGTAGTCCGTGCATAACCGAATCGTTTCTTCATGCTTCTTCACAAAGAAAATCGGGGCTCCCCAAGGTGAAGTACTCAAACGGATAAACCCAATAGCCAACAGATGGTCTAACTGCTTCCTTAGCTCCTTCAACTCCAAAGGTGCCATTCTATAGGGAGCAATGGATATGGGTTCGGTTCCCGGATAGAGATCAATCTTGAATTCAATCTCTCGTTGTGGGGGTAACCTAGGTAATTCATCGGGAAAAATATCTGGAAAATCCGATACTATCAACATCACCTCCGGTTGGGATCTATCCCGATCATCTCCCATCAAGCTAGCTAAGAAACTCAAGTGGTTCCCCGCCTTAGCTTTCAAGAATCTACTACTCGTAGTAGGAAATGGATGGGAAGAATTATGATCATTAATGAAAGTAAAGACTACCCCTCCCGGTAATTGGAATGAGATCCGCTTGCGAAAATAATCCATCACCGCACGGAAAGCGAACAACAAATTCATCCCAAATATAATGTCGTACCATTTCATGTCTAACACAACCAAATCTACAATCAACTCTTGCTCCCCAATGCGAAGCACACATCCTCTACACACCCTTGTTGTATCAAACCGTTCTCCCGTCGGCATATCAATACTCAAAGCATGTTTAAGTTTCCCAAAATCCAAACCCAGATTAAGTGCATATCTCGTGCGTATGAATGAATGTGTAGCACCGGGGTCAAATAAAATTCGGGCTCAAGAATTATAAAGAAGCACGATACCTTCCACTACGGCATTGGAAGCGTCCTCCTCCGGTTAAGTCAAAGCAAAAACTCTCCCTTGATTGGCGCCGTCAGGGGCTTGAGCTTGTAATGGTCGCTGCTGTGCTGGCCTTTGTAGAGGTGGCTTGTTTGCTGGTACTTGCCCGGTTGCTTGATTGCTCCTTGGTGGAAACGAGGGGCATCTATGTTTGAAGTGCCCAAACTCTCCGCATGCAAAGCATGGACGCGGGTCAGTGCTTGTTCTAGTCTGAGCCACTCCATCTCCTCGGGCTGTCAAAAGTCTCTGTCCACCTGCCTGGTCTGGACGTCGGTATGATGCTGCCCGCTGCACTCCATTGGTGCTAGTGCCCGTCCTGATCGGACCTCCTCTCGCGAAGCTCTGTCGTCGATGGGTGTCCTCCGTGTCCCTCTCCACTAGTGTAGTTCTGTCGATAAGATCCCCATACTCCCGGATCTTGAGATCCACCAGCTTCTCCCGGATAGCAGGCCTCAAGCCGTGCTCAAAGCGTTTGGCCCTCTTGGCCTCAGTAGATATGAACTCTGTGGCGTAGCGGGATAACTCGTCGAACTTCCTCTCGTATTCCGTCACGGTCATGCTCCCCTGTCGTAGAGCAAGAAAATCGATGCTCATCTTGTCCCTGACTAATTCAGGAAAGTACTTGTCTTGGAAGATTTGGTCAAACTCCTCCCAAGTGAGTGCATCTGTGGTCCTCCTTCTTTTCACTGAGTCCCACCAATGGTCGGCCTCCCCCTCTAATAGATAAGTAGCCAAGCCGACCAGAAGATCCTCGGCTATCCCCATGCCATCACATATCTTCTTCACCCGGCGGATCCATTTATCCGTATCCAAGGGGTTAGAGCTCCCTTGGAAGGTAGGCGGGTGTTGCCTCAGAAGTTCCCGAAGAACTACCATCCTTCGGTTGCCATCCCCGTTGCCCGGCACTTGGGCTAGTGGATGAGCCCCTCCATTGTGATTGTTGTTCCCATTCTGGTGTTGTACCAGAGTGGTTAGCTCCCTTAGGCATTGATAAATGCCATTCATTGCATCGGGAGGTGGTGGCGGTGGTGGGTTTGCTTGGCCACCACGTCCTCGTCCACGTCTACCGTCCATCCTGCACATCAATTCACAATTTAGTTCTTTGATGTACAAGACATCCTAATTATCACGTTAATCTAAAGCATGATGCTTGTATAAAAATTTAAATCAATAATTTCCTTCAACCTAATCCTACCTCTCTAGTGGTAATCCATAACCTACAGCTCCCATGTAAGACCTAAAGCCTAGGCTCTGATACCAAACTTTGCAACGCCCCAAAATCCACCTTGGAAGACATTACAATTTAAAACTATTCACATCATGAGAGCAACTAATAAATTCCATAAACAAAGAAACTTTCATTCATCATCCAAAAGAATAGACCAAACCATGGCCATTACATCCAAAAGAATATGCCCAACTATGGCAACTACATTCCAAAAATCAACTATTAATTTGTAGCGGAATAACAAAATATTAATATGAACAATATTCCCAAAAGGAATCCCCTCGTCTAGAACGTAATAAGAAAGATCCTATACAGTTCCCTCCGGATCTATATGCCCATTAGCTTGAGTTTCCCAAGGCACCTGCTCATCAACTCTGAGCCCTTCCTCTAAATCATGGCCTGAAAATATATTATTCGTAGGGGGTGAGCACTAAGCTCTATAGCAACATCCTCCCAAACTTGCACAAGGTTTAGAAAATATATAAAACAAGTCGGTCTCATTTCACAAATATCATATATAACTGTGCGTGTCGATTTTTGCACAATAGATAGATGAGTAGGAACAGGTCATAGGTGAACTCGTGTTTACCTTAGATGCGAACGATCTCGTGGCAAAGAGGGAGGCATGGCGTAACCAAAGAGAACCTGGTTAGCGAGGATGGCTCAACTCCAAGGCGGTTAGGTCGATCCCGGCGGACAGTAGTGTATTCCGGCGTAACCTGGCATTCAAAAGAAGGGTTAGAAAGGCGCCGGAGTGTCTCCGGCGTATCCCCTCCGACGATCAAGTTAGTTCTTTTTAGAGAAGGAGAGAATCCTGAGAACACTCTTTTGTTTCAGTTGTTGTATCTTGCGTACCTGTGTTTCATCTTTTAGAGGACTATTTATACCTTTGTTGGTAGTCATCATTACAGGCTAGTGAGTAGTAGACTGTGCCAGTCATGGGGAAGCGCTTTCTCTCTTTTGCAGGGATGACTGCTGGTTCTTAAATGCTCGGCATCCCGAACAATCAATGATCTCTTCCCCTGGCGCCCGAGCAATAAATGCTCTTGTTTCCATGTAGAGACATTAAATGCCTGATCTCTGAGGCACTTAATGCGCCCATTTCCGGGCTCCATCAGTCATCATGGACGTCTCATCACTCTGGGAGTTTATTAAATGATCCCCTGCATAGCTGCATAGTGGCTGGGACCTTTCAGCAAAGTTATGTACGGCCCTGTTCATAACGCCACGTGTCTATACCCTATTGGTTGCCAGCCCTGTTTACCCTGTCTTTCTGACTTGATGGGAAGGGTAGGCTGATGATTCATTACTTGACTCAGTTTAATAGGTTGAGGGACTTCGGGGCATCCCCTGGGGCCGAGATGACGTGCTCCTATCAAGGAGCCTTTTAAACTGAGGATGGATCGGCGTCATGGAGTCAGACGGGGGTGACTTGGCGCCGAGGACGCGTAGTCGGGTCTTTTTATCCCGAGAAGCCTTGGAGCCGAGGACACGTGGGCGCAGGAGAACACTGAAGTTCCTTGGTGCCGAGGACACGTGTCGCCGTCGGGTAAGTGGAGTGCCCCTTGATGCCGAGGCCACGTGTCGTCTCCCTAACAATCGGTGGTACTCTGGTGCCGAGGCCACGTGTCGTCATCGTGAGGCTCTCACAAAATGTCCCATTAACTGCCCCCTAGCCCTTGGCCTTCGTACGGTGGAGGACACGTGTCATCAAGAAGGCGAAAGGGCTTATCAACTCCATCACTTCTGCAGCAGTATTCCCCCCTTCGGAGGTCGTGCACATTAAATGCGCCCAACATCGTGCTTTGTGCGCAATGATGAGGACAAGTCCTATATAAACATGAATTAGTCCCCGCCTGCTCACCTTTTCGAAAACCAGTAATCCTCTTGGAGCCATTTCTTGCCGAAGAATTGCCGGAGCCACTGCTATTGATTCGTTTTGCCTCCTTCGTTGATATTTTGCTGAAGACGCAGGCCACCTATTGCCACATCTCCCATTTTTCTCCCTTATTCCGGTGAGTTCACTTGTATCGTTCGCTCTTCTTTTCCCTCATTTTTTTGTTTTTTTCGGTGACTGGTCGCCTGCCCCTTCTTTACCAGTGGCAAGAGTAGTTTGGTCCCATCACCTTCCCATTCGTCGTTGTGTTTTCCGTTGAACCCCGTCGGTCCATTAACCAGGGAAAACACCCCATAGGGCCTTCTTTACCCCGAGATATGCCGAGACGCCGTCCAAATAGAGTCGTCGAGGCAGACGAGGCCGGTCCTTCTCGACCCCGAAAATATACCGTCAAGGGTCGACAACAAATAGTGAATTTCAAAACCCGTTACTCCATTCCCCCCGAGGTGACGGTAGACGAGTTCAAGGATCGGCATAAGGCCGATGTTGGCATCGAAGCTGAGATGCCTTTCTATACGAAGGCCATCATGGAGGGGGGAATTAGGTTTCCCCTTCACCCTCTCCTCCTCCGTTTCTTGTGCCGGTTCCGACTTTTTCCCGGGTAGTGTTGCCTCAATACCTTTAGGATCATCATGGGTGTTGTCGCATTGAATGAGCGTCTTAACCTACACCTTGGTTTAGACGACATCCTTTTCTGTTACGCCTTGGTGAGGGTCATGCCTCAACATATGTACTATCTCAAGGCTCGGGACCCCACCATGTACCTTGTCACCCACCTCCCGAATTCCGACAAAGGGTACAAGGATGACCTCCTCATCTTCAGCGGTCAATGGGAGAAAGGGCTCGGTCCGGAATATGCTGCTGACTTGTGGTGCCCCAAGCAGTGGAGGACTACGAGTACGTCGGCCCTTCTCTCATTTAAGTTTTCACTTTTCTCCTAATGCTCAACAACTGATGATTATTTTTGTTGTCAGGGATTCCTGACGCCGAAACAGCGGCCCTTCATCGAAATCAAGTGAACATCGGCGACATCAGCTTCGTGTGGAATTTCTTGGGAACCAGAGGCCTAGGTCGAGCTGCCCATCTTCTTCTTGACTATATTCCGGGGTACAAGAAGTTCACTCAAACCCCCCATAACTTTGATCCATCGGCGGAAGTGGAGCTCGCTGTCGAAAACTTAGAGAACGACCCTGATAGGGCCCCTGAAGCTGAGGTAGAGGGGGTCGCCGAAGGCGTAGCCGCTGAGGAAGAAGACGAAGAAGTCGTTGAGATAAGGGATCCTGCTGTTGCTCCCGACACTGAACTCAGCACATCGGCGAGGGAAACTTGGCCAAATTTTGAAGTTCTTCACAGCTTGGATGTAGAAGACTCCCTCGAGGTCGCAATGTCTGGTTATCGCCTTAACTTGGATCTGATTAAAAAACGAGCCGCGATCAAAGAGGGTCAGGGCCGAGGGTCTAGTTCAAACGAACCTCATCCTCCACCGCCTAGGAGGACTCCCCCCGTCAACTTCCCTCCGCCACCGCCCCCTTCCCCTTCAAGGTCGTCGGGACGTGGCCGAGAGAGAGATTCACAACCAGAGGAGGAAAGAAGAGTAAAACAGAGACACGACGGGGCTGGCCGGGGTAGGGGAACTCCAGCTCCCCCTTTAACGTCATCAACTCCTGACATAACTCCACCTCCTCCACCGGCGCCAACGACTCAAGCAGCGGAGTGGAGCCCTCGGGCTCGGGATCGTGAAGGCAGACCGATCCGAGTGTCTGACTCAATCATTAACTCTCCCCACGTGGCCTACGCCGTGAGTGAGACCCTCCTCTTTCACGCCGACATGGAGGAGTGATTGGTGAAAAAACGGTGTTGTATTCCCTAACCTTTTAACATCATCCATCAATGTGTGTATGACTTATAGGACTAAGGGAATGTCACTCTCCCTCGGAATGATGCAAGAGATAGGGCAACAGAATGGAGGATGGAATGAATGAAAATGTAAATGAAATGCGGGTGTGTGAACAAAAGTGCTCCCCAATCGCAAAGAGTCTTTTGTGTGTCGGTGTTTTACTTGGAAAAGTATTCCAAGGTCGTCTCCTCAGGGAAGGAAATTTCAAGTGTGGTGAAGGTGATTTTGTCAAAAAGGAAAAGTGTAAAATCTTTTGAGTTTTGAGTTTGGTTTGTGATAGTGTTCTTAATGAAAATGAAATAAAAACAAGTGTTGGCTAATCCAAAGAGGTCATTCCAATGGGAATACCAAATCAACTCAAGTCTTCCTCCAATAGAGCCTAGAAGTACGATTGATTCGTGGGAAGCTCGGAACTAAAATGGAGGTGAGGATTCAAGCATACCCCGTGACAATGCCTACGGTGTATCAAGAACTCACAATCATGTCCTCACCCCAACCCAGTCAAACCGAGCCATCGTACTCTGAGAGGAGGAATGAAAATGAGTTGAAGTGGCACACCCAAGAGGAGTTCTCCCTTGGATTAACCAACTTAAAATCTAGCTACTCATGGTAAAAGGAAAGACATGCATAATGTTAAGAGACATGTAGAAGAAAAGAAGATTAAAACTTAACTCAATGCAAGAAAACTAGAACTGTGGAGAAAAATATTCAAAACTCATTTCAAAGCAAGAAATTGAAGAACTAGCTACAACAACGGTACAATCTAAAATGTAGCATTAAACTTGAAATGTACTTGAAGTAAATGACATTAAAGATAATAAATGAAGGTTGCAAGAGTCTTACAATAAACTACAAAAGAAATGATGGAAGAAAATGCAAAAACATAAACATTTCTACTATTCATCTTCTTCCTCATGGAACTAAAACTAAGCTTAGGTAGCCACCCTCAATACAATGTGTAAATTCTGAATATAATGGAGAGTTAGGCTTCAATTTTCGTGCATGGTGGTCCCCCCTAGCTGTGTGCAGGCCTCCCATCAATGAGAGGCTGAATGATGGCTCTTGACAGGCTAAGGAAGAGCTAGCCTGCAACTCACTGGCAGCCCCATTCAATCCCCTCTTCATTTAATGCCAAGCCTTAAAAGTCTTCAAAATGTGTAAGAGAGGCATGAAGATGTGCAAGGAAATGTTGGGGGCAAGTGGGAGAATCATTGGTGGGACCCCCAAGCAAGTGGAGAAGAGTTTGCAGGTGTTCTGGACTGTTCTGGGAGCGTACCGGTACTGTGTACCGGTACTCTAAACCTTCTGGAGTTCGAAGTACCGGTACTGTGTACCGGTACTGTTTTCTGCTCCGGACCACTTTTCGTAGAATTAGCATAACTTTTGATCCAACCGTTGGATTGAGCTGAAATTTTCACACAATATATAAGACATCCAGATCTACAACTTTCATGTTTTGAAATTTTTCAGATTCGAAGTGGATCATGGTCAAAATGGAGGCAAAACCGAGACTCTTCAACCCAGTGGTGTGGCTGCTGGCGCTTTTGTTCCCAAACACCAATACCTCATTGATTTCTTCACTTTTAAGCCTTCAAATCTTCATGTAATGTGTACATGACCTCACCACACATCCATCATAGTTGCAAGGTCCTAAAATACATGATTTAAGCTATAAAAACATGCAACATCGAGAATTCAACATTATTCATAAAATCGGCTAACTCTAAGTACTTAGATGCAAAAGTTGAGTTAAAATGAATGTAATGAGGCCTTCAAATATACAATATTTTTTGCTCATCACACCCCCCAACTTAAGTTTTGCTAGTCCCTAGCAAACAAAATGTAAAAAGCATGCAAACAAAATAAAACATATACTAATTCCGCAATTGCATTTAGCACATGCAACAAGCCTTTAAACCCCTAGGTGATCCCTAGTGGACGAGTTTTGTCTGGTGAAGGTTTTCAGTGAAGGTACCTACAAACTTCTTTTCTTTGTATCCAATATTTAAAATATATTCCCTTATCTTAATTAGCAATGGGATGTCAACAATAACTTGATTCGAACACCCGAACCAATCACACATGAAACACATCATAGCCTTAAATGATATTCTAGAGTATCCACATACACATTCATTTTCAAACTCGTGTATGTGTGAAATGAACATGTAATTTAAACATTTGCACAATAGAATTCACATTCACTTTGGCTATCCAAATTAAGCTTCGATGCAAAAACTCACCAAGGGTGTCTCTCAACAAAGAATAACTCAATGATTATCCGAACATGCACTCCATGTGTATATGTGAGATAGAATATTGTGCTCAAAACAAAATAAGCTCACATATAATCCAAAAATGAAGTATGCATAAAAATGAAACAACCTTGGCATAATCTCATGAAAGGAATGCTAGGGCATTAGATAGCAAAATCAACTCCTCTTTTTCTTTAAAAGTGTGCCTCCCCCATGTTTCTCTAGATCATTTAGGACTTTCATGGGTTATAACTAGGCCTTGGGGTGATATTGAGGTAAGGGAAAAGAAGGATATAGGATAACAAAGAGGGTTGTTCCGAGTGAATGACCTTTATTTCAAAAAGATCTCCCTTTTTATGGGATTTCTAGGCTAACACCATCACCACACTCTTTGTTTCTTTTCTTTCTTTTCCTTAACATTTTCCTTTTCTTTTGTTGTTCTTTTCTTCTTCTCACCTTTTTTTTTTCCTTTTCTTGGATTTTCAATCTTTTTTTTTTCATTCAACTCTTTTGAGTTTCAACATCATTCATCACTTTTGTTGAGTTTCCGCCATACTTCCTTCTCTTTTATCATCACTCATACTTAGCACTAGGAACAACCAAGGTAAGGTAGATATTTATCATTTTCAATGGCTTGGTTACATGTGTGGCATAGAAACGAATTCAATTAAGGCTCAATCATGGCACTAGAGATAATGTTTCACAAGAAAAAGGCAAAGGCTCAAAGCATTTCAAAGATGGCCTAAGATCATCTCTAGATAAGCATAGGAGGAGCATTTTGCGTTTTAAGACAAAGTCAATCAACTACCCAAAAACACCTAACCAAAACAAGCATAATGAGATTATTGAACAAATTTGAAATTTGAAAAATTGTTCCTTGAGTAAATGTAAGTTCCCTCCAAAAAGAATTGGCACTAAAGCTCTCATGGGTCCTTACTCATCTCCACTATTCATGTCAAACACTAAATGTGAACTCAATCCGTAAATTGCCAAAATTACAAGTTCATGGTGCACTTATGGTTGAGTTCAAAAGCAAACAAGTATGTGATACTCTTAGCAATAGGATAAACTTCTATAATGTGCTCATGTATTCAAAGTTCAAAATGAAGATCAAGTAATCACAAATCCCATAACCATTAGGATAAGGGAATATAGTTCAATATTGGAACCAAAATTTTTCAAAATTTTCACATTTTCCATTATTCTATACAAAAAGTGGTGGAACATGTGAATGATGCACCTCACCCCCCAACTAAAACCATGCATTGTCCTCAATGCACAAGGAATCATGCAATGAGAAAAATGAAAGTAACTTGGGAAATGAAATACCCCCCCCCCCTTTTTTTTGGAATAACACCCCCCAACTTAAACTCGCACATGATATTGAATGAGATTTTTCTACTATGATGCTCAAAATGAAATGAGTCCAAATTAGGGAGAGGTAAACAACTTCTACACTACAACATTAAGAAAATAAAAATATAACAATAAAAGAAATCTAACTACTATGTACATGGAAACAAAACAAAAAGGGCTCATGTCAATCCGGCTTCAATTCGTATATGAGCTTGCGCCCATTGATTTTTTTGGTTTTAACATTTTTTTGTTGTATAAATGCCCTTACTAATCCATCTATCCAACAATACAAAGCATAAGAAGTCAAAAATCTCAACCAAATAGAAGTGTAGGCAAGTTTATGCAATCCCAACAATGGAGTAAACAATTTCTCCTTAAAATTTTTTACACTTAACTCATTTTCAATGCCCTTCCCAAGTTGAGAAATGTGAATCTCAACATCACTCAAATATGGAAAAATGACCTTGGGCTCATTAGCCTCTTGTGCAATAATAACTTCATTAAATTTTTCACAAACAAGAGTGGTGGGAGATTCAACATCAATAGGCATTTCATTGGGATGATCAACCTCAATACATTGACTAAGCTCCAAATGTTGTGCTTCATCCATAGCAATAATAGCATTAGTCAATGTATCAAGTTGTTGGGTTATTTGGGCATTGAATTCCATTTGGTATTGCATAAACTCGCTCCAAATATTTTTCAATTCTTCTTCGGTTGAGTTCCCGTATGTTGGATATTGGGAAAATTCATTTGGTGGTGTGAGATTGGATGAAAAATTACAAGGTTCATTCTCCCAATCATAACTCGAATAACTCGCTGTATCATAATGGTTGGGGTAAAAATTTTCAGAGGCCAAAAATGAATTTGAACCTTCGCATGCAAAGTCTTGAACCGGATAATTTATTGGGCACATACAAGAGATGAGCCCATAGTTATCACAAATCTCACACACATTTTCATAATATGGGGAATTTGATACATTTTCATAATAATTATAAGACATTATATAAAACACAAACTAAAATAAAATATATACAAAAGAGACGACATACCTTGGCCCGTGATAAAAATCACGAGACTTACCATGGCGTCCAAAATCACCTCCGAACTCGACGCTTAACCTTCCCCGGCAACGGCGCAAAAATGATTGGTGAAAAAACGGTGTTGTATTCCCTAACCTTTTAACATCATCCCTCAATGTGTGTATGGCTTATAGGACTAAGGGAGTGTCACTCTCCCTCGGAATGATGCAAGAGATAGGGCAACAAAATGGAGGATGGAATGAATGAAAATGTAAATGAAATGCGGGTGTGTGAACAAAAGTGCTCCCCAATCGCAAAGAGTCTTTTGTGTGTCGGTGTTTTACTTGGAAAAGTATTCCAAGGTCGTCTCCTCAGGGAAGGAAAGTTCAAGTGTGGTGAATGTGATTTTGTCAAAAAGGAAAAGTGTAAAATCTTTTGAGTTTTGAGTTTGGTTTGTGATAGTGTTCTTAATGAAAATGAAATAAAAACAAGTGTTGACTAATCCAAAGAGATCATTCCAATGGGAATACCAAATCAACTCAAGTCTTCCTCCAATAGAGCCTAGAAGTACGATTGATTCAGGGAAAGCTCGGGACTAAAATGGAGGTGAGGATTCAAGCATACCCCGTGACAATGCCTACGGTGTATCAAGAACTCACAACCATGTCCTCACCCCAACCCAGTCAAACCGAGCCATCGTACTCTGAGAGGAGGAATGAAAATGAGTTGAAGTGGCACACCCAAGAGGAGTTCTCCCTTGGATTAACCAACTTAAAAGCTAGCTACTCATGGTAAAAGGAAAAACATGCATAATGTTAAGAGACATGTAGAAGAAAAGAAGATTAAAACTTAACTCAATGCAAGAAAACTTGAACTATGGAGAAAAATATTCAAAACCCATTTCAAAGCAAGAAATTGAAGAACTAGCTACAACAATGGTGCAATCTAAAATGTAGCATTAAACTTGAAATGTACTTGAAGTAAATGACATTAAAGATAATAAATGAAGGTTGCAAGAGTCTTACAACAAACTACAAAAAAAATGATGGAAGAAAATGCAAAAACATAAACATTTCTACTATTCATCTTCTTCCTCATGGAACTAAAACTAAGCTTAGGTAGCCACCCTCAATACAATGTGTAAATTCTGAATATAATGGAGAGTTAGGCTTCAATTTTCGTGCATGGTGGTCCCCCCTAGCTGTGTGCAAGCCTCCCATCAATGGGAGGCTGAATGATGGCTCTTGACAGGCTAAGGAAGAGCTAGCCTGCAACTCACTGGCAGCCCCCTTCAATCCCCTCTTCATTTAATGCCAAGCCTTAAAAATCTTCAAAATGTGTAAGAGAGGCATGGAGATGTGCAAGGAAATGTTGGGGGCAAGTGGGAGAATCATTGGTGGGACCCCCAAGCAAGTGGAAAAGAGTTTGCAGGTGTTCTGGGTTGTTCTGGGAGTGTACCGGTACTGTGTACCGGTACTCTAAACCTTCTGGAGTTCAAAGTACCGGTACGCAGTACCGGAACGGTATAGTACCGGTACTGTGTACCGGTACTGTTTTCTGCTCCGGACCACTTTTCGTAGAATCAGCATAACTTTTGATCCAACCTTTGGATGGAGCTGAAATTTTGACACAATATAGAAAAAATTCAGATCTACAACTTTCATGTTTTGAACTTGTTCAGATTCGAAGTGGATCATGGTCAAAATGGAGGAAAACTGAGGCTCTTCAACCCAGTGGTGTGGCTGCTGCCGCTTTTGTTCCCAAACACCAATACCTCATTGATTTCTTCACTTTTAAGCCTCCAAATCTTCATGTAATGTGTACATGACCTCACCACACATCCATCATAGTTGCAAGGTCCTAAAATACATGATTTAAGCTATAAAAACATGCAACATCGAGAATTCAACATTATTCATAAAATCGGCTAACTCTAAGTACTTAGATGCAAAAGTTGAGTTAAAATGAATGTAATGAGGCCTTCAAATATACAATATTTTTTGCTCATCAAGGAGCACCGGGCTAGGCCACTGAATCAACTCCTCCGCAACATCATTCAGAGCTCATTGGTGGTAAGTGCCCAAGTCACCCTTTTTCTTTTATTCACTGGCTTCATTATTAATTTTGTTGACCTTTCAATTCTCTTGTAGACTGCCCAGCAAGTCTCGATCATTGCCGATCGCTTCTATTCTCAGCGGGACGTGTTGCAGGACTTGGAAAAGCAAAAAAGCGAGGCTCAGGCAGCTCTTGCAACAGCCAAAGAGGAAGTGGTGGTGAGAGACAAGACTTTGTCTTCTCAGGCTGCACAAATTGCTGAACTTCTCAAGGAGGCCGAGGTGGCGAAGCTGAAGGCTGACAAAACCAATGCAGCCTTCGTCGATGCAGAGAAGAAAATTACTGAATCAACCAAGCAGCTCTCAGCATCGGAGGCTAAGGTGGCGGAGTCGGAGCAGACTTGTTCGGCCCTTACCCAGGAATTGGACAAAGTCCGAGCTGCATTGGAAGCTGCTAACAAGACTCGGCAGGAGATCGTTGATCAATGTGCCGACGACATCCTGGTAGCTTTTGAAGAACAGAAGAAAGAATTCTTTAAGCTTGGATGGGACGTGGCTTTGAAAGCGGCTGGGGTGCCTGATGACTCTCCATTTCTCCAGGAGCATACCTACGTCCCTTCTTCAGAGATAGTGGCTGCCTCGGGGGAGGGTGCTACTGAAGGTGTAGAAAATGTCCAAGGTTCGAATGCGGCGCAGACAGCGGCAAATCCTACTGCCCGTCTTCCGCCTCGGTGCCACCGACTGACGTCCCTGGTGCGGATACTCTATCTGCCAGCATCGATGAGCTTTTCGGAGACATAGGGGGTAGCATTGGTGGAGACGTGGCCTGGCCCCCTGCGCAGTAGTCTAGGCTCTTCTTTTCGTCTTGTAATTTTTTATTTTCCAATTTTTGTAGCTTCGAGGATGCAAAGCCTTGTGGAAATGAAGAACCGACTTTGTTTTTGCATATCACTTTCTTTCTTTTTAATGAACCTCGGGGCTACTGACGAGAGGCCATACCCATGTAGCGGACGTCGGGGGATCGTGTCTTTCTCAAGGGTCATGCTCTTGCTCCCTTGTTTGGAGGCAGGAGTCTGGACCCCGCCCCTGGGGCCATGCCCTTCTCAAGAGGCAAGTTCTTTATTTCTTTGTTAGGAGGCAGGAGTCTAGGACTCCGCCTTCGGGGCCACGCCCTTTTTTTATGATTGCATAAAAAAAGACTTGAATATCAAAAATAATACTTTTTCAAATTCATTACATTCTAAGGTCTCTTTACAACATTCCCTTCCATGTCTTCCAACTCATACGAGCCGGAGCCTCCTACCGATGTGACCTTGTATGGGCCTTCCCAATTGGGCCCCAGCTTGCCATCGGTCGGATCCCGGGTGTTTGTTACCACCCTCCTGAGCACAAGATCACCCACTCGGAATTCTCGGGACTTGACCCTCCGGTTGTAGAGCCTGGATACCCCTTCTTGGTACTTGGCTAGCTTCAAAGCGGCCATTTCTCTCTTTTCCTCTACGAGGTCCATGTCCAAGCCGAGTTGGCGGTCATTGTCCCCTGTGCCAAAGGCTAGCGTCCTTATAGTGGGAAGACCTACTTCGAGAGGGATGACTGCCTCAACCCCGTACGCGAGGGCGTATGGCGTCTCCCCTGTTGATCTTCGAGGAGTGGTTCTGTATGCCCATAAGACGTTCAGGAGTTCCTCCACCCATTTTCCCTTAGCCCTTTCCATCCTTTTCTTGATGCTATTGATGATAGCCTTGTTTGAAGATTCAGCCTGTCCGTTCGCCTGAGGGTACACGGGGGTGGAATAGAAGTTCCGGATCTTGAGGTGTTCACAAAAAGACTTGAAGGGCCCGCTGTTGAATTGGGTCCCGTTGTCTGATACGAGGGCACGGGGGACTCCAAATCTTGCCACTATGTTTCTCCATACGAACTTCTTGGTGTCCACATCCCTGATGTGGGCTAAAGGTTCAGCCTCAACCCACTTTGTGAAGTAATCAGTTCCCACTATCAGGAACCTCTTGTTGCCGGGGGCCCTAGGGAGGGGCCCAACCAAGTCGAGTCCCCACTGGGCGTACGGCCAGGGACAAGTTAATGGGTGCAAGTCCTCGGCTGGCTGTCGAATAACTGGGGCAAACCTCTGACATTGATCACATCTTCGAACGTACGCTTGCGCGTCCCTCTGCATTCGCGGCCACCAGTACCCTTGCGACATGATGCGGTGAGCCATGGATCGTCCTCCTGAGTGCCCCCCACATATGCCCTCATGTACTTCGTACAAAAGTGGTTCGATTTCGTCTTCACGGACGCAAAGCAGATATGGCCCGAAAAATGACTTTTGGTACAACTTCTGATCTGGAGAGGTCCAGAACCTCGGAGCTTTTAGCTTTATCTTCCTAGCCTCCTTCGGACATTCAGGAAGTATTTCTGAGAGGAGGAACCCGATTAGCGGATCCATCCAGCTAGGGGGCTTCCTTTCTTGTTGGATAACGGCCATACTGGGGACTTAGTCTATGGTGGGGCTAGGAAGATACTCCACGGTGATCCTTCGCGTTGCGGTGGAGTCCAGCGCCGAGGCGAGACATACCAAGGCTCGGCATGAGCGTTCTCCCCTCGGGGGACCTGCTTGATTTCCCTCTTCTCGAATTTGCGGAACAAAGTCACCGCTTCATGATGGTAGGCTTTCATCCTAGGGTCCCTTGCTTCGAATTCCCCGTTGACTTGATTAACCACTAGCATGGAGTCACAGTGGACTGCCAATCCTGTTGCCCCTGCTGCGTCGGCGAGTTTGAGCCCGGAAATGAGGGCTTCGTACTCTGCTTCATTATTGGATGCTTTGAACCCTAGTCGGACAGCTTGCTCTGTCACCACTCCCTCCGGGGAGACTAATAGTGGCCCGATACCGGAACCCCTGTTGTTGGAGGATCCGTCCACGAAGAGGTTCCAGGAGGGTTCTTGGGATGGAGACGAAGGCCGTTTGACAGTGGGGGAAGATTCCTCCTGAGGGAGAGGAGGCCTTTCTTTGGAGAACTCCGCTATGAAATCCGCCCAATACCTGCCCCTTTATGGCGGTACGAGGTTCATATCGTATATCGTGATCCCCCATCTCCACTGCCCACTTGGCTACTCTCCCTGAAAGGTCCGCCTTTCTTATAATAGCCTTCAGAGGTTGATCTGTTAGGACCGTGATCGGATGTGCTTGGAAGTAATGCCTTAACTTTCTTACGGCCGTGATTAGTGCCAAAGCCAACTTCTCCAGGGGTAAGTATCTTGTCTCTGCATCCAACAAGGCTTTGCTCACGTAGTACACCGGCTTCTGTTTATGTTCGTGCTCATGGACTAGTACCCCACTAACTGCGAATTCTGACATTGCTAAATAGAGGAATAGCGTCTCTCCTGGTGCCGGGACGGACAGGGTCGGGAGAACCCTGAGGTACTCCTTGATCCCTTCAAGCGCTTCTCTACATTGATTGCTCCAAGTCTCCCTCTCGGACCTCCTGATAGCGTCGAAGAAAGGCTTACATTTGTCCGATGATCGAGAGATGAATCGATTCAGCGCGGCCAGCATTCCAGTGAGTCTCTGGACTTCCCGGATCGTCCGGGGGCTTTGCACGTCTAAGAATGCTTGTATCTGCTCCGGGTTGGCCTCGACCCCTCGCCGAATTACCAAGTACCCTAGGAACTTCCCGGATCTGACTCCAAAGACGCATTTTTCCGCGTTCAACTTTAAACCATATTCCCGGAGGGTGGAGAAAGTGTCCTCTAGGTTCTTGATGTGATCCTTCTTCCTTCGACTTTTTACTAGCATGTCATCGACGTAAACTTCCATCGTGTCCCCTATCTGTTTCTTGAACATTCAGTTCATGAGTCTTTGATATGTGGTCCCAGCGTTCTTTAGGCCGAAAGGCATGACCTTGTAACAGTAGACTCCCCTTGGAGTAATGAATGCAGTTTTCTCTTGATTGGACAGATGGAGGGGAATCTGATGGTAGCCAGCTCTGGCGTCCAGGAAGGCCATGCGCTGGTGTCCTGCTGTGGCATCCACCAGTTGGTCCACCTTTGGGAGGGGAAAATCATCATTTGGGCAAGCTTTGTTCAGGTCTGTGAATTCCACGCATACGTGCCACTTTCCACCTTTCTTCTTTGCACAAACAGTGTTGGATAGCCATTACGGGAACTGCACTTCCCGGATGGCGTCGGCTTCTAGGAGCCTCTCCACCTCTTCATTTACTGCCTGAGCATGATGCGGTGCCGCACGTCGGGGCTTTTGCTTCACCGGCTTATGGGTTGGATCGACATGAAGCTTGTGAGTTATAACATCGGGGCTTATCCCCTTCATTTCCGTAGCATCCCACGCAAACACGTCTGCGTTTCTTCTCAAAAAATCAGTCATATCCCTTTGTTCAGCCAGGGACATAGTGGAGCCGATCAAGAAGTATCTTTCTTCGTGCCCTTCCATCAAAGGTACCTTCAGGAGATCCTCCATTGACCGATCCGCCGGGTCGACCCGTGGCTCATCGACCCCGAGTCGCCCGGACTGTAGTTGCTATTTATTTAGCACCTCCTCTAGGGGTCGTTCCTTTTCCTTGGAGGCGACCCCTGCCTTCACAGCCGAGTAGAAACATGTTTTGGCGGATGCCTGATCTCCGCGGATTTCCCTTACCCCCTCCGGGGTAGGAAACTTTAACTTCTGGTGGTAGGTGGAATGCACCGCCCCTAGTGCGTGTAACCAGGCGCGTCCCATGATTATGTTGTAAGGCGAATCAGAGTCTATCACCACAAACTTCGTGTTCATTTTAACTGGCCCCGTGACGACTGGCAGGGTGATCTTCCCCAGGGGCAGAGCATATGAGCCATTAAACCCGACGAGGGGTGTGTCTACCTTGACGAGATCCTGGGGGCCAAGTCCCATACGCTTCAGGACCTCGTAGTACATTACCTCGGAGGAACTCCCGGAATCCACCAAGACTCTCCTGACATCAAAGTTACCAATTTTCAGGGTGAGGATCAAGGCGTCCTCATGAGGGAGAACAACGCCCGTCAAGTCGTCATTGGAAAACGTGATATCCTCGTTACTTGTTCGGATCCTTTTGCTAGGTCGATCCCCTTTCTCCTCATCCACATTCCTTGTGAAAGTCACCCTCTTCAGATCAGACCTGAGGGTATTGGATGTCGGACGATCCGTGGGACAGACGTGGATGACATCAATAATATTGTCTCACACGGTCGCTTGATCATCGGCGATGCGTGCCTCCCTCGGCACAGCCCCCTCAATGTATTCCTTCAGGTGCCCCTCTTGCACCAACTTCTCCAGGAAAGATTTGTAGACCCTGCAATCTTCAGTGAGATGCCCTACATTTTGGTGGTATGAACACCTTACTTTCTGGTTCCTGGTGGATGGATCGCCTAGCATCTTAGGCGGCCATTTAAAGAAGGGCTCCCTCTTAATCTTGTTGAGTAGCCTATAAATAGGCTCTTTGAACACGGTTTGGATTCCTCTGAAGGAGCCACCTGACAGGGGCATTAATCCCCTCTGGGGGGGTCTCCTCTCTCTCTTTCCTTCTTCCTCGGGGCCAAAAGTTTTCCTTTGCCCCCCAATATTTCGTCCTCTACCTTGGAGTACTTGTTGATTCGGGCCATCAACTCTCCCATATCCGCAGGTGTCTTCTTCGTCAAGGACCTGTAGAGGTCGGTGTCCCGTGAGAGGCCAAGTCTGAAAGAGGCAGCCGCCATGACCTCAGAACAACCCTCTACTTCGTTTACTTCCTCCCAGTAACGGGTGGCATACTGGCGAAGCGTTTCTCCTTCCCTTCGTCTCAAGGTCAACAGTGACCCGACATCCTTGGGGCGCTTGCTCCCTGTAATGAATCGAGCCAGGAATTGCTTGGTTAACTCCTTCCAAGACCCTATACGGCTGGGTGGTAGGGTTTCGAACCATTTCATGGCGGAATCGTCCAGACTCATCGAGAACACCCTGCACAATAACCGGTGGTCCGAGTGGTAGAGAGACATCATTTGCTTATATTGTCTAAGATGGGCTTCGGGATCTGATCGTCCATCATAAACTTTGAACCTCGACACATCAAATTTCTTCGGTACTTCCATATCTGCGATATCCCTGGTGAAGGGTGACTGAATGAACTCGTCATCCGTATCATTTTCTAGCGCGGCTCTGTCTCTTTTGGTAGAGTCCAACTGCATCCGAAGATCCCCTCGGGGTCGGGGTCTTGTATCTTGCTCGTCCCGGCGCCTGATGGCACATCCGGACCTGTTGTTCCTCACGGTGAGGGTGGACCCCTCCTCGGATTCCTCTGCGCCCCCTCGCCCGGAAAGTCTCCGACGGAGGTCGTTCCATGCCAACGACTTTGTTTTCTTGGCTGGGACCTCCAGGAGCCTTTCTTTGGCCCTCGGGCGCTTCGGAGCCCTGGAGTTGCTTGATCCGCCACTAAGACGGTTTCTCAAATCCTGAGCTCCCACCCCCTTGACGGGGGGCTCCTGCGACCGCCGTTGGCCCCGAGATCCTCCGCTGGAGAGTGTGAACTCATTGAGTCGATTTAGGATGTTGACGTTGTCCTCTTCCAACTGTCTTAGACGATCTCCGAACTGATCCTCAATCACTTCGGCGAGCTGTCGTGCCAAGGGGGCTGATTTTCCAATCCCAACACCCATGTTGGTTTGATGAGTTCGCTCTCTGGAATGAACGGAAAACCCCCTATTCACGCTTTCCACGTGATCCTTTGTATTTGACACGGTGGGAGCCGTCAACTCGACGTTCTTCTGCTGAGAGCCCTTTCCCTTTTGACGAGTATTCACCATGGTCACTGTTCTTCGGGAAGTATGATCTTTCCCACAGACGGCGCCAGATTGTGCGCGTCGATTTTTGCACAATAGATAGATGAGTAGGAACAGGTCACAGGTGAACTCGTGTTTACCTTAGATGTGAACGATCTCGTGGCAAAGAGGGAGGCAGGGCGTAACCAAAGAGAACCTGGTTAGCGAGGATGGCTCAACTCCAAGGCGGTTAGGTCGATCCCGGCGGACAGTAGTGTATTCCGGCGTAACCTGGCATTCAAAAGAAGGGTTAGAAGGGCGCCGGAGTGTCTCCGGCGTATCCCCTCCGACGATCAAGTTAGTTCTTTTTAGAGAAGGAGAGAATCCTGAGAACACTCTTTTGTTTCAGTTGTTGTATCTTGCGTACCTGTGTTTCGTCTTTTAGAGGACTACTTATACCTTTGTTGGTAGTCATCATTACAGGCTAGTGAGTAGTAGGTTGTGCCAGTCATGGGGAAGCGCTTTCTCTCTTTTGCAGGGATGACTGCCGGTTCTTAAATGCTCGGCATCCCGAACAATCAATGATCTCTTCCCCTGGCGCCCGAGCAATAAATGCTCTTGTTTCCATGTAGAGACATTAAATGCCTGATCTCTGAGGCACTTAATGCGCCCCTTTCCTGGCTCCATCAGTCATCATGGACGTCTCATCACTCTGGGAGTTTATTAAATGATCCCCTGCATAGCTGCATAGTGGCTGGGACCTTTCTGCAAAGTTATGTACGGCCCTGTTCATAACGCCACGTGTCTATACCCTCTTGGTTGCCAGCCCTGTTTACCCTGTCTTTCTGACTTGATGGGAAGGGTAGGCTGATGATTCATTACTTGACTCAGTTTAATAGGTTGAGGGACTTCGGGGCATCCCCTGGGGCCGAGATGACGTGCTCCTATCAAGGAGCCTTTTAAATTGAGGATGGATCGGCATCATGGAGTCAGACGGGGGTGACTTGGCGCCGAGGACGCGTAGTCGGGTCTTTTTATCCCGAGAAGCCTTGGAGCCGAGGACACGTGGGCGCAGGAGAACACTGAAGTTCCTTGGTGCCGAGGACACGTGTCGCTGTCGGGTAAGTGGAGTGCCCCTTGATGCCGAGGCCACGTGTCGTCTCTCTAACAATCGGTGGTACTCTGGTGCCGAGGCCACGTGTCGTCATCGTGAGGCTCTCACAAAATGTCCCATCAATAACTTTTGAAAGAAAACCGTGACCATTTATCCGATCTCAAGTTTAAGCTATATCAATGAACTAGATAGAGAAGTAAAACCAATTTCCAAAACATAAATCATTTTCCCACAAAACCTTGTAGAATCCCATACTTCCACAAGTCCTTGTAGGAAACCATTTCCACAGCAATAACAGTAATTCATAACTCGAATATTCCACAACAATATGTATATGTATCTCAAACATGATGCGAGGCAACCCCATGAATCAACACATTGAGTAATATCTAGCCCACACACACACACACACAAATCTTCTCAAATATGTCCATCCTTTAGGAAGGGCGTATGTCATACCAATGACAGTGACGTATCCAACCCAGGTATTAGTATACTAATCCTCTGACACGGCACCCGTGAGCGAATAGTGGTTTAGTCTTACCAAAGCACTAACCCCACTACGAGTGGTAAGAAAAATGCAAACCCACGCGGAGCAAGCAACACGTCTACCCACTCTACTATATCTCGTCAAAGGCCACCCATGGTCATCCCACACTCATAAGATATACAATACCAAACTCAATTTCTCAATTTACAAGCATATCTCAAAAATCCCCAAATTTATCATGTGTCAATTCCAATAACCAATTAAGAAAAATACAAGAGATCACAACAACATCATTTTCTTACTCAACATAAAGCACTATAGTTTCAAAATCAATAATAAAGAAGAATTTAAGAAGAAAATCCATCACTCTCCAAAAACTAGGGTTTTAAAGCAAGAAAAGAGATTTCATGGGTATTCAACCCTAACTTCGTTCAAATCATGTAATCTTTGCAAAAAGACTAAGAGATGATGATTTCATATTATAAATATAACATTTAGAGACAAAACATATATATATATATATACCCTAACATCAATGAACAAGAATGGAAGAAAACTCATACCTTAAATCAAGAGTTCCAAGCAAAGACCCAAGCCCTAGAGACCTCCTTCCTCCCTTTTCTTTCTCCTTTTATCTTCCTTTAGGGTTCTAAAAGGTTTGGGGTAAGAGTGGTGTGAAAGAATAGAAGAAAATAGGATGAAAATGTGTTTTATACTCAGCCAAATCCCGACTTTTACTGTTTAAAATTTCTGATTTTTACCGACTGTACCGGTACGCTGTACCGATACGGTTGGCTCTCGGGACATCGGGGTACCGGTACGCCGTACCGGTACGGTTTGTCCAGATTTGTCTTTTTCACCTGTTTTTCATTTCCAATCCATTTCAAACCTTTCCAAAACCAACCCAAACTTATATAACATACATTGGTATATCAAACATAGTTGGTACAAGTTTTATTACATGTGGGGGTTTACATTTTTGGGTTATTACCCACCATTGCTTAGCATGGGCAGTCATCAAATAAAAATTTCTAAATTTACTTCAAAAAGTTCCTTGCATTCTATTTCAAGTGAACATCAGTGGTAAAAAGTCACTTTTACAAAAGAAGGCTACACACTGTCTTTCTACAAAAAAAAAAAAAAAATTCAAAAGTCCCCAGCACTCTAACTGCTCTCATGGTCGTCGTCGTCCTCCTCTTCATCCTCTGCATCGTTAGAGTCACCACCATCACTATCAGCAACACCAGGCGTCTCATACGGAACAAAGCCTGAAAAGTCAATATCAAGGAAAGCAGTAGAGATCTTTCCCCGAAGCTCCTCGTAGCCATCAATGAAGGCATCTGCAAGCCCACTCTCTGAATCAGCCTCAGCCTTGGCGGCCTTCTCATGAGCTAATCGCAGATTCGCCTCACCCCGGGAAACTCTCTCGCTAGCTGCCTTCAACTCTGCTTCCGCTCTCAAACGAGCAGCCTCACCATCTGCCTCCAGCTTAGCGGCTCTCTCGCGGGTCGCCATGAGCTCCACCTCAAGCTTAGCAGCCCTTCTGCGGTTCACCACAAGCTCTGCTTCTGCCCTCTCATGGGTCACTATAAGCTCAGGTTGGGAAACCCTACCATCAGCCTCAAGCTCAACAATCCTTCCATGAGCAGCAAGAAGCTCCCTTTTTACAGCCTCATGAGCAAGCCTCTTCCCCCTGACAGTTGAGCTCAGTTGGCTAAACTGGACAGCCCTCGAAAAAAGGAACACAGATGCAGCTGAAACCTAAGGAAGATAAAGGAATGTCAGTATCCAAGAGAGGGACAAGAGTAAGGGAGAAAGCAGACCCTTACCTGGGCCAGACCTTCTAGAACAATGTCGATGATGTCCTCAGTGCCCCGAGCACCAACCTGACTGATGTCTACTGGAAACACAAATCTCCCAAGTCGCTCCTTGATAATCCGCACATGTAACACCCCCCTCCACATGTCAAGATATTGTCCGCTTTGGGCCCACTGGCCCTCACGGTTTTGTTCCTCCCAGTATTCCTGGGAAAAGGCCTCTAGACATGTAAGGAAATGAGCCTACTAATAAGCCCAACAACTTCCCCTCTTCCAGTCGATGTGGGATTCCAGGACTGTGCATCCTTAACAGGAACCTCACAATCCACCCCCTTAGGGCTGCACGTCCCCGGGCAGCACAGGCATACTTACTAGTAACCTCCTGCCCACCCGCAGGCACGGCAGGGCCCCACCCTCGGACCGGGCAAGGGTCGGCTCTGATACCACCTTATAACACCTCACCCTCCACATGACATAATATTGTCCGCTTTGGGCCCACTGGCCCTCACGGTTTTGTTTCTCCCAGTACCCCTGGGAAAAGGCCTTATGTCATGTAAGGCGAGGGGCTTACTTATAAACCCAGCAACTTTCCCCTCCCTAACCGATGTGGGACACTAGGATCTCACAGCACATCACCCAGCATGGAGACAGCCTGAGTGGTTGTCCCTGAAGAAGTCCCCTCAAGAGGAGTCGATGAATGGGGGGCAGGAGGCATGGCCGCCAGGGGAGTCTCTAGAGTGGCGTTCACCTCTGAAGGAGTCACTGGATGGGGAGGCACCACAGGAGGCGTCATCTGAAAGAGGCTCTCCAGAGTATCGCTCACCCTTGCCACCTTAGGAGGAGTAATACTCCTAATAACGAGACTCCACCACTGTCCTATCCACTACAAGAGGGATAAGTGTTATCCTGAAGAGAAACTAAGTGAAGAAAGAAAATCCAAGGGAATCAGCATACCTTTTCTCTTTAAAGAGGAACCACCAAGTCTCGGAGAGGGCGCACCAACCCTAGCACTTCCAACAGGGGAATCTCTAGCTCCACCCTCTTTAAGCGTGAGGGTCCCAAAATCCTTCACAGGATGAGTCTTCACAACTTGCAACTTCCATTCTTGGTCTTTCGAGAGCACCGGGGAGCCTGAAAGGAATGTGATGATCACACATTTGTAAAAGGGCGAAGGAAAAAGAATAAGAGTGGACATACCAATTCTCTTGGAAGTGTCCCATCTTGTTGGTACCAAAGCTCTGTCAGCCTCTAAAGCCCACTCTCCTCCAACAAACATAAAGCGAGCCTTTCAGCTATGGTAATTAGAGCGCAATCTGGTAATCAATTTACCTCCCCTCGGAGTGAATTAGTACCAGCCACGATTAGGAACAGGAGTCTCACTTAAAGTATAAGTCGCACAAAACTCTTCAGGAGAAGCATCCTCATTGTGCACTTTTCTTAATTAGGTAATACAATTGACCCATTCCTCAAATATTGTCGAGCAGTTGGAATTAAAAGACAAACCTTAATGGGATGCCCAAACACATCACAAAGCACACACAGTTCCTCCATCGGGGAAAAACTTCACACCACATTAAAAAAAAATCTAAAAATCTAAAAATAAAAATTATGAAATATCTAACCTAAGGAAAAATAAAACAAATAAATAATAAAAAAAAAAAAAATAAGGGACGAGATTACCTGATTTGTGACGAATTTCAAATCTAGCAAACCTCAATAGATGGCGGTGCGCTCCTTGTCTTTAAACAACTCCCCGGCAATGGCACTAAAAACTTGCTACAACTTTAGAATTGATCACCCAAGTGCAGGTTGTGCGAAGTAATATAATACTCGGAAGTCCGAGGTCGAACCACAGAGAATTGTGAAAAACTTAGAACACAAAGAAAAATAAAAGAAAATTTGTTTTGAAATAATTGTTGTAGAGATTTAGAAAACAATAAATTTTGTTTTAAAACAATAATAGAAAATACTAAAGCATCGGGTACTCCCTCTCAATTCCATACAATAATGATTGAAGACTCAAAACTTAACTTGAAACACAAATCAGATGTCGGTTGATTCGAGTAACAAATCAAGTAAGAAAACCAACTGTTACAATCAAAAGATTATTCAGGAACCTGAATAATCATCCAATTATATTATTTTATGAAATAATGATAATTATCTCAAACGTGGAATAACCAGATATTTACTCGCAGGGAAATTCAAGCAATCGATGTACATGACACAACGACTCAAGGATTTTTACAGAATAAAAACTTTGCTAAAAAATCAGAAGTTAAATTAACAAAACATCATAAATCATTAAGCACAAAGTCAATAACATTACCGTACTTCATTGAGAGGTTCTCCCCTAACCCTAGCTTAGCCTTCTAGCCAGACATGACAAACTAAAAATAAAAAGATGGAAAAAAGAATAAATAATCTTCCCTAATCCTAGATGAGAACCCTTATTTATACTAAAATAAATCATAAGTGTAGATAGATGATATAATGTTGGTTTGGAAGGAATTCCTTTCCAAAAAGATGTCTTGTAAGGTTAAATCCCGTGCATAAATCTTGGGGCCCGCGGGTACAAAATCTGTCCAGATTTCGAGCATTTCGCATACTTAGAGGCTTATTTACGAAATTTTCTTGAAATACACTTTTGTAGCTCTTGAAGTCTTCTTTCCAACCCCAAAAAAATCAGGTAATTCTGATATCAGAGTCAAAAGTTATGACCGAAATACTGAAGACGTGTCAAATCCTTATCTTCTAGGAAACTTTCCTAATCCAACTTTAAATGAGTTTTCTTCTCACTTGGACTCTTATAAGGATTAAATTGCTGATTTATCTTCAAGTCTTCCTATCTCAACCTTGACTCTTCAATCCTTATCAGTTATGATTCTTCCTCTAGTGATTGTTTCACTTGTGTTATCCATTATTACTTTAAATCAACCAATTTACCTGCAAAATAAACCAAACAGCTAGAAAAAGTATCAAACTAGAAAATCAAGGAATTTAACACATTTAATCACAAATAATATGCAATTAACCAATCATTAAATATAATAAAATAACACTTTTGATGGTTAATCAATGGTACTTACTTTAAATCTATCGTCATCAAGAGTTACATTTCCTAGATATTTGTTGTTGTGAGGGCGAGAAACATTGCCCGGACCACTACTAGGAGAGCCTTGGGGATCTGACTCCCTGGAGTTTCACCTGAATGAACCATGTCATCCGCTATTCGACCAGAATCATTGCCGCCAGAAACACTAGCGTTCCTCGGCGTACACTGTTCCATAGCTCCGTACCCAGGCTCCCTAGCTCTTTGCCTAACCTCCGTAACCATGCCTGACTCGCCCACCGTCGATGCCTCCGCGTCCAACACCGCCCGTTTGCACCTTGACCTCGTTGATGCCGTCTGGCCGCGCCCAGCGCCTGGCGACACCGTTGACGCGCTCACCTGGCCGCGTCTAGTGCCCGGCGACGCCGTCTGCGGGCTCCAACCCTCGAGCCCAGCACCCTGCCATGTTGACCTTGGCGTGCTCCTACCACTGTGATCTGTCTGCTCAACCGATAGCACCCATGGCGCCCCTCCAGACGGCGCCCTTTGTGCCTTGCCTAACGTCGCCCCTAGCGCTTGGCCTTCGGTGCTCGCCTCCACTCCGCCTTCGACGCCTGCCTGGGTCTCTAGCCCTACAACGCCGACTACTCCCGTTGTTTCGATGGAGTTTGCCTGAGCTTCTGAGTCAACATCGATCGCTCCATCTCGAATCACCTCTCATTCACTTGACATCGATCTCTATATTTAACTTGGGAATGGGATCACAAATCTTCCCTCTTGACTTTGTTCTTGGGAATCTCACTAGAAGCCCTCTCTCAAAATTTATGAAATGAAGAGAAGAGGAAGAACTCCCAATTTATAGCCTAGGGATTTTTGAAATTCTAATAGGAAATAGAATGAGGAGAGTTTATATAGTTGGAGAAGTCCTACAAGAGGTGAACTATATCAGGAAGGAAATGAGGTCGATAGTCAAAGGGAGTCTCTGTTAGCCAGAATCTAAGTTCAACTAAATGCCCTCTTCATGAAGTTTCATTGGACTCAGGGAATTGGGGGGTAAATAATGGGTCAGGCCTAAAAGCCCAACTCATGTTATAAGCCCAGTTTAAATAAAGATTCCAACTAGACGAGATCTAATGGGTCCAGCCCAAAAGAGGTCCACGACTAGTCAGGATCATCAGGATTCAAGGAGCTACATCACCAAGGAGTAGGCAGCGCCATCCCAAGAGCCTCATCCACGCCGCCTTGAAAAAAGTCAACTGCGTCATCCTCTGACCTAATCTTAAGGGGAGCTCCATAACCGCCTCAGCAATTGAGAGAATGACGCCAGCTCCACCAAATTAGCTATTTAGTTACTGAAAAGGCGCCTTAGTCTATTAAGAGGCACTATAAATTGTAAGCCCTGCCAATACTTGGGGGGCATCGAGCACATCTACTATCACTCTCATCTATCTCCCATAGTTTGTTCCTCAATTGCTCTCTTATAATCTCCTTTCGCTCCTCGAAGTAATAAAACACCAGGCCATTGATTAGCACAAAACTTTGTATATTTTTATATGCTAATCATCTTATTTTAATTGCTTTTGGAGACTAAATGATGGGAGTTGGGTTGATTGAGTTCTTAACGATGATATTTGGTGTTTGCAGTTAAAAGGTGCTAAATGAGGCTTCTTAAGGCCTTCCCAAACCATTTGAAACAAATGAGGATGAAAAGGTAGCTTGGGGATAGCTCAGGAGAGGAGGAAATCAGAAAATTAGGAAGTCAGCCAAACCGTACCGGTACGCTGAGGCTACTAGAGTTCATCGTACCGGTACACGTACCGGTACGCTGAAGCCACTGGAGTTCGACGTACCGGTCCGCGTACCGATACGCTTTGCCTGATCTGCCCAAATGCTTTGCAACTCAAGTCTGCTGCTTTGAGGGTCCCACCAAAAGACCTCCCATGCTCCCCTGACACGCCCACAACACTGTTCACCCCTTTCACACCTTTGATTGCAAGTTTGGAGTCTAGGTGATCAATGAGGAGAGATAAGAGAAGAGGAGCTGGGTGTGCAGACAAGCTCTGCAACCCCTCTGCCCAGCCCATTCCTCCTGTACCCCTACAGATGGAAGACTTCTGGAGTCTAGGGCACCTCTCCAAGCACGTTTTTGGAAGCAAATGGGTCTCCAGCATTGGCATTAAGCACATTAGACATGATAGATAGATATAGAGAGTGAGAGAGAGAGAGAGAGTCTGGGGAAGATGATGAATAGTATTCTAGAGAGATAAACTTTAGATTTTTGCATTTCTTTCAATACATTGTCTTGTAATCCCTTGTATGAATCTTTAGAACTTCATTTAATGGCATTAATGTTACTCTCCTTCAAGTTCATTGCTAGTTTAATGCTCTTTTAAGCTTCTACCATTAATGTAACAAAGTTCTTCATTTTCTTAGCTGTAAAATGTGTTTTAAATGCATTCTCTTCTAGCTTGTGTCTTCTTACATTTAGGTACTCAAGAACTTCATCTCTTTGCAATGCATTCTTATTACATAGTTAATTTCATTTTAAGCATGAGTAGCTAAATCTTTTAGTTGAAAAACCAAGGGGAACCTCCACTTGGGTATGCCATTTCAACTCATTCTCCTCCCTTTTTAAGAGATCAATGGTTCGGTTTGACTGGGTTGAGGGTGGATAAATTGGTGAGTCTTTGATATTCCGTAGGCCTAGTCACGGTTTATGCTTAGATACTCACCCTTCTTATCCCCAGCTTCCCACGAATCAATCATTCATTCATGCTCTATTAGAGGAGGGATTCGAGTTGAGATGGAATTCCTATTGGAGTAACCTCTTGGGTTTGCCAACATTTGTTTCTCATTTCATTTTCACCAAAAGCACACATCACCAAACAACTTCCAACAAACAAAATATTTTACATTTTCTTTTACTCAAAATCACCTTCCCCTTGGTTTACTTCCTTCCCCGTGGAAACGACCTTGGAATACCACCAAGTAAAACACGACCCTCGAAAGTCTCCTTGCGCTTGGGGAGCACTTTTGTACACAGACACACACTATTTTTGTGCATTCACATTCACATTTCCACCATCTCATTTTTCTTCCTCCTTGCCCTTTCTTTTGACACTATCCCAAGGGAGATTGAAACTCCCCTTTTTCCATACACTACACATGCTAAGAGATGGTTTTTAGAGGTTAGGAAACAACAACGTTTTCCATCAAGCATTTTTGGCGCCGTTGCCAGGGAAGGCAAGTGTCAAACCAAGAAGGTGATTTCCGGACGACGGAGGTAAGTCCCGTGATCTTCATCACGGGCTTAGGTACGTTGTCTCGTGTATATATTTTGTTTGTGTATAATTTCATTTATAGATATTTTGTTGCATGTGGGGAAGGGACGACCAAAATCCGTTAGTTAGGCAACCTCTTGGCCCCAACATGAATCTTGACCAAGACCCACCCGAGGATGCGGATGATAATTTTGAAAATGTGGATGCCAACCCGAACGTGCAAAGGGGTGGGGGAGGACCAGAACATAGGATAACCAGTCCACGAATGCATTTCCCCCTCCTAGAAATGAAGGGAACAATATCCCAATTGATCCTCCGGCGAGGTCAATGCGGGAATTCCTTCAACCAACCCGCACCACCACACCTTCATGCATCCACCTTCCGGTCCAGGCTCATCTCTTCATAGTTAAACCAGGGATGTTGCAATTACTTCCCACTTTCCACGGAATTGAGAATGAGAGCCCTTATTCTCATATAAGAGACTTTGAGGAAATAGTTGTAACCTTTCTCTCCAATCATAATATGGAAGAGATAGCAAGAATGAAATTGTTCCCCTTTTTCCTGAGTGATAAGGCAAAGACTTGGCTTCATTCCTTGAGACCCCGAACCGTGACATCTTGGGGCCAAATGATCTCTGTGTTTTTGAACAAGTTTTTTCCGGTGCATAAAACCACCAACCTAAAGAAACAAATTCAAAATTTTTCTGAGCTGCCCAATGAACAATTTTATCACTGCTGGGAACGATACAAGGATTTGCTACAATCCATTCCACACCATGGCTTTGAACCATGGAAAATTGTAAGTTTCTTCTATGAGGGAATCACACCAGGTCATCGACAGTTCATTTATATGATGTGTAATGGAGAGTTTTTGAGCAAAGACCCTGATGAGGCCTTAGATTACTTTGATGCATTGGCGAAAAATGCACAGTCATGGGACATCACTAATCCCACCGATGTACCAAGGTCTTCTCCTCAAGGGAGTAGCCAAACTCATAGGGGAGGGATTTATGACTTAAGTGACCATGAGGACCTACTTTCAAAAATTGCCAAATTATCTAGGAAGGTTGAGAGTATTGAGGTCAATAGAAGGCATGAGGTGTCACAAGTGTCAAGGGCCAAGGAATTTTGCTCAATATGTGAGAATGTGGAGCATTCCACATCGGAATGCCCCAACATTCCGGCATTTAAGAAAGCATATCATGAGCAAGTCCATGCATTTAACCAACCAAGACAATCATTCTCCCCTCACTCAAACACGTATAATCCGGGTTGGAGCAATCACCCAAATTTTAGTTGGAGAAATGAGAATCCCACGCCTCATGGTTCAATTGCACATACACCTCCCGTGCCTCCTAAGCAAGGGCAATACCATAACCAATACCAAGGTCAAGGGCAAGCGTCTAGCTCCCAATACCACTGGTCTAATCCGCAAGGGTATTCATCCAATCCACCCCCACAAAATTTCTCCCAAAGTCCACCTCCCCAAAACTTCTCCCAACAAGGTCCATCCAATCCTCCCACCTACCAACCTCCCCATAAGAGGAACTTGGAGGATGTGCTCTATAACTTCATTCAAAGCTAAACCACCTTCAATAACAACATTTTGGACCAACTCACGAAAATCACCAATGTCATAGGGTTATCACAACAAGAGAAGGGGAAATTCCCCGCTCAACCCCAAGAAAACCCTAAGGGGCAACATGCCATTGAGTCATCCGACCCCACCAAAGAGAGTTGTGAGCAACTCAAAGCTATCACCACCCTCCGTAGTGGCAAACAAATTGACAAAACCATTTTGCCACCGGTCTCACCCAAGACCACATTGCCAAAAGAAAAAGATATCTTGGGTGACGCCAACAATAGTGAGCATGAAGAGGGTGAGTTGAGTGAAGAGAAAGAAAGGGAGGTTGATGAGAAAGAAAAATTGACTGATGATTGTGTATTGATTCCTCCCATGCCTGCCCCTTTCCCACATCGTTTGAAGCCACCTGTCAAGATGGCTAATTATGCTGATATCTTGAAAATGTTTAAGCATGTGAAGATTAACATTCCACTCATCGACGCCATCAAACAAATATCATCGTGTGCCAAAATTTTGAAGGATCTATGCACGGTGAAAAGGAGATTGAATGTCCACAAGAAGGCGTTCCTCACAGAACAAGTGAGCTCAATATTGAGGACCAACACTCCTCCCAAATTCAAAGACCCCGGTTGTCCAACCATCGCCATCACCATTGGGAATTGCCGAGTGGAACAAGCATTGCTTGACTTGGGGGCGAGTGTCAATCTCCTTCCCTACTCAGTGTATCAACAACTCAAGCTTGAGGAGTTGAAGCCCACCTCAATTATGCTTCAATTAGCAGATTGTAGCATCCGCACACCAAGGGGAGTAGTAGAAGATGTCTTGGTTCAAATTGATAAATTTTACTTTCCCGTCGATTTTATTGTGCTAGATACACATCTTGTTGCTAACCTTAGTTCCCATATCCCTGTTATACTTGGTCGACCCTTTCTTACTACGTCTAATGCTGTGATAAATTGCAGGAACGGTCTAATGAAGTTGGCGTTTGGGAACATGACAATGGAGCTCAATGTATTCAACTTGGCAAAGCAACCGGGTGATGATGAGGAAGTAAGTGAGGTCAATAGAATCGACACCTTGGTTGAGGAACACTTGGAGTTGGAGAGGATGTCGAAATTCAAGGACGAAGGAGTTGTGGATCTTGAGGAGTTGGATGAGCAAGATGAGGTAGGAGAATTGAAAGGGATGGGAAGTTGGATCCCTATATTCGAGGAGTTACCACAACAAGAAAATAAATTTTTTTCGTCAGATGAACAAAAGCCAAACCTGGAGTTGAAGCCGTTACCCTCCCATTTGAAGTACGCCTATCTTGGCGATGGAGAAACAATCCCGGTGGTCGTTAGCTCTACATTGAATATGGAACAAGAAAAAGAACTCTTGGAGGTATTGAGAAAGCATAAAGGAGCAATTGGGTGGACCATTGCGGATATCAAGGGTATAAGCCCTCTCATTTGCACACACCGCATATATCTTGATGAGGATTCCAAACCTTCCCGACAACCACAAAGACGGTTGAATCCCATCATGAAAGAGGTGGTGAGGGATGAGGTTCTGAAACTACTTGATGTGGGGATCATTTTTCCAATCGCCGATTGTAAGTGGGTTAGGCCCACACAAGTAGTGCCTAAGAAATTCGGAGTTACGGTGGTTGCGAATGATGAGAATGAACTTATACCGACAAGAGTGATCACCGGATGGAGGGTGTGCATCTATTACCGAAAGCTGAACGCTTGCACAAGGAAAGACCACTTCCCATTGCCATTCCTCGATCAAGTCCTAGAACGAGTAGCGGGTCATCTATTCTACTGCTTTTTAGATGGATACTCCGGCTACAATCAGATCGAGATTTCTTTGGAGGATCAAGAGAAGACCACCTTCACGTGCCCCTATGGTACCTTTGCCTACCGCCGCATGCCATTTGGACTGTGCAATGCTCCGGGGACCTTTCAACGCTATATGATGGGGATTTTCAGTGATATGGTGGAAAAGATAGTGGAGGTCTTCATGGATGACTTTTCTGTGTTTGGAGATTCATTCGACGGATGTTTGACAAACTTGGAGAAAGTTCTAACAAGATGTGAGGAGAAGAATCTAGTGTTGAATTGGGAAAAGTGTCACTTTATGGTGACGGAAATAATTGTGCTTGGCCACATAGTCTCGGCGAGGGGTATTGAAGTCGACAAATCCAAGGTGGAGGCCATCTCCAACCTCCCCACGCCGAGAGCCATTAAGGGAATCCGGTCATTTTTAGGCCATGCAGGTTTTTATCGCAGGTTTATAAAAAATTTCAGTGCATTGGCCCGACCCTTGACCAACCTACTGTCTAAGGAGATTCCCCTTGAGTGGTCGGATGACTGTGAGGCATCCTTTAAAAAACTTAAGAGCATGCTAGTCACGCCTCCTATCATGCGACCACCCAGGTGGGATCTACCTTTTGAGCTCATGTGCGACGCGAGTGATTATGCGGTCGGCGTAGTGCTCGGTCAAAGGGAGGAAAACAGGTCGTATGTGATACACTATGCTAACAAAATACTCAATGATGCTCAGATGAATTACACTACCACCGAGAAAGAGTTGCTAGCAGTAGTGTTTGCCTTCGATAAATTGCGCTCATACATCATTGGTTCGCATATTGTTGTCTTTACTGACCATTCTGCCTTGAAGTACTTGTTGTCTAAGCAGGATGCGAAACCAAGACTCATTAGGTGGATACTCCTCCTACAAGAATTTGACTTGACGATCAAGGACAAGAAAGGAGTTGAGAACGTGGTGGCGGATCATTTATCCCGGCTTGTGGTGCAGGAGGCTGATGAGCACATTCCGATCCCTGACTTTTTCCCTGACGAACATTTACTTTCAATTCATTCGGTATGTCCTTGGTATGCTGATATATGTAATTACCTTGCAACAAGACAGATACCGCCGCAATGAAGCCCAGAGGATAGAAGACGATTTATGGCGGATGTGAAGTACTTCTACTTCGACAATCCATACTTGTTCAAGTATTGTCCCGACGAAGTCATGAGAAGATGTGTACTTGAGAATGAACAACGGGACGTACTTACATTTTGCCATTCACAAGCTGGCGGCGGACACTTTTCAGCGAAGAAGACTTCCACTAAAATTCTTCAATCAGGTTTCTACTGGCCCTCTCTTATCAAAGATTGTGTTTCGTTCTGTAAGGAATGTGACAGATGCCAACGATTGGGTAGTGTGACCCGAAGAAGTATGATGCCCCTTTCCCCTGTACTTGTCATAGAAATATTCGACTGTTGGGGCATCGACTTCATAGGTTCATTCCCTATGTCATTCGGTTATTTGTACATCCTTCTGGCAGTGGACTATGTGTCCAAGTGGGTGGAGGCTATCCCGACCAAGACTAATGACCACCGGGTCGTAGTCAAGTTTCTCAAAGAGAATATCTTTTCGAGGTTTGGGATGCCTCGAGCAATGATCAGTGATGGTGGATCCCACTTCTGTAATAGGCCATTTGCATCTCTAATGTTCAAATATGGCGTCACTCACAAAGTATCCACTGCTTATCACCCACAAACAAATGGCCAAGCCGAGCTAGCCAATAGGGAGATCAAGACCATCCTAGAAAAAACTATTAACCCAAGTAGGAAGGATTGGTCCAATAGATTGACCGATGCCCTATGGGCATACCGCACTGCCTTCAAAACTGTCTTGGGCATGTCTCCCTACCGGCTTGTCTATGGAACGGCTTGCCACCTGCCAGTCGAAATGGAACACAAGGCCTATTGGGCCATCAAAACTCTAAATTTTAATTTGAGAATGGCCGATGAACATAGGAAGTTAGAGCTGAATGAGTTGGAAGAGATTCGACGAGATGCGTATGAGAGCTCAAAAATTTCAAAGGAATTGGCTAAAATCTTTCATGATAATTCCATGATACGGAAATCATTTGAGCTCGGGCAAAAAGTGCTCTTATACAATTCTCGCCTCTCAATTTTTCAAGGAAAACTCTGATCCCATTGGGATGTCCCCTATCTTGTCAAGGTGGCCTACCCCAACAGAGCTGTTGAGGTAACAAACCCTGAGAATGGCCAGACATTCAAAGTAAATGGCCAAAGACTCAAGTCATTCTTCGAGGGTTCTGAAGAGCAAGAAGTGGAGGAAGAGTTAATGGATCCCGTGTATCCGGAGTTTGTGGAGGACTAGGTAGTGTTTATGCTCTGTAGTGTACAGTTACTTTCATGTATTTATGTTATCTTTATTTTCATGTCACTCACTTTCTTTGCTTGTATAGCTGTGTTTTTTTTTTAATTTCAGATCTTGGTGCTTTTGTCAAAAGCTCAATCACAAGGTGTTCTCTTACCCTACTCATTTTTGCTGTCTTTCATTGCATACTATAAATATATTTCTTTGATGCATTGAGGACAATGCATGATTCAAGTTGGGGGGTGAGGTGCACCATGTGTATGATACACCAAGGTTGTTGGGAAATTTTTGAGTTTTGCTTGCATTAGTGAAAAATATGTGAAATTTTTGAAAATTTTCGATGAAAAATATTTGATTGTTGACATGTATTCCTTCATGAAGAGTGTGTGAGTTGGATGACTTGTTGATCTTTGTTGTGAACTTGGTGCACATGAGCATTCTATGGAAGTTGATCCTATGCATAAGTATCACATATGTATTGATTTTTGAACTCAACTGTATGTGATTCTTGAATGTGTAATTTCGGCAATTTACGGATTGGATTCATGTTTTGAGCTTGACATAAGTAGTGAAGATGAGTAAGGACCCATGAGAGCTTTAGTGCCAAATCCTTTTGGAGGGAACTTACAATTACTCAAAGAACAATTTTTCAATGTCAAATTTGTTCAATAGTCTCATTATGCTTGTTTTGGTTAGTTGCATTTGGGTAGTAGACGGATTTGTCTTGAACATATAATGCCCTCCCATGCGGACCTGGAACTGATCTTAAGCCATCATTGAATTTTTTGAACCTTTGCCCTTTTTCTTGTGCAAATATTATCCCTAGTGCCGTGATTGAGCCTTAATTGAAATTTGTTTCTATGCCATACATTTGACCAAGCCAATGAAAATGATGAATATCTACCTTACCTTGGTTGTTCCGAGAGCTGGATATGATTTGATCGTAAAAGAAAAAGGAAGTAGGGTTTGGAAATTCAAGCAAAAGGGATGAAAGATGTTGGAATTCAAAGAGTTGACTACCAAAAGAATGAAAACCCAAGAAACGGAGAAAAAGGGAGTGAAAAGAAGAAAAGAATGATCAAAAGAAAAGGAAAATGTTAAAGAAAAGAAAGAAAAGAAACAAAGAGTGTGGTGATGGTGTTAGCCTAGAAATCCCATAAAAGGAAGATTTTTTTGAAATAAAGGTCATACATTCGGAACAACCCCCTTTGTTATCCTATATCCTTCATTTCATTTACCTAGATATCACCTCAAGGCCCCATTATAACCCTTAAAGTCCCAAGTGATCTAGAGAAGCATGGGAGGTGCATAATTTCAAAGGAAATGATGAGTTAAGTCTTACTACCTAATGCCCAAGCATTCTGTTCATGAGACTATGCCAAGTTCGCTTCATTTTCATATATGAACTTCATTTTTGGATTACATGTGAGCACACTTTGTTTTGAACACAAGATTCTATATCACATGTACACATGGAGTGCATACCAGGATAACTTGAGTGTATTTCATTGCTTAAGAGTGACCCCTGGTGAGTTTTGCATTGAAACTGAATTTGTCTAGCTATTCGAATGTGAATTCCGTTGCGTAAGTGCTCAAATTACTTGTTGAACTTCACACACACTTGAGTTGAAAATAAATTTGTAGGTGCATACTTTAGACTAGTGTCTAAGACTATGGTGTTGCCCATGTATACTTAGTTCAATCATTTGAGAAATTTGTTAAATAGCTCCATGCTTGCAAGAATGAGGGAATATTTCTCAAGTTTTGGATATTTGAAAAGGGTTAGGAATGCTTCTTGGAACTGAATTCATGTTTTACATTTTGGTGTGCATTTTGATATTTAAAAGTAGGAGGCTATGTTTTGTGTATTTAGTACATCAAAATTTTAAATCACATTGCAATTTCAGTAATAATTTGGGCATGATGGTTCGGATTGTGGTTTATAAGTGGAGTACATTTTTGGGGTAGAGTAGAGGTCATAAAGATAGTGTTAGAATGTATAGGGGAGGTCCTAAAATGAAAAGGAGTAGTGAAGGATTGTTCAACAAGAATTTTTAGAAAGTCAGCCAAACCGTACCGGTACGCATACCGGTACGCTAAGGCTACTGGAGTCCATCGTACCGGTATGCGTACCGGTACGCTGAAGCCACTGGAGTTCGACGTACCAGTACGCGTACCGGTACACTTTGCCTGGGATGCCAAAGGTTAGGGCTTTTAATCAACTTCTTTCAGAACACCTTTCATTTCCCTCCTAAAATACAACCCCCTTTCACTCCTCTCTCACTCGAATCACACCTTAGGCTTCCAAATCACACCAATCTTCCTTCCATCTCTCAAATCCTCTCCCTTGTGCTGTGATTCAGTGGAAATCAAACTTTTGAAACCCTAAGTGCCGAAAATTCCCCAAACCCTCTTCTCTCCTCATTTCTCAAATTCTCCTAAAATCTCTCAGATGGCTCGTGCTATAGGGATTCTCCAAGAGACCATGGACCCGATTGAGGGTCTCTTCTTGAACCTTTGCGTTTTTCTGACGATGGGGGCACTGTTGCTGTGCATGGCCCGCACCAAAACAGTGGGACATAAATCTCCTCCACCTGAAGGCTCTAGTGGTCGCAAGAGAAGTGGAGAGGGGTCGAGTGGCGATAGGAGTGAGCAGAGAAAGAAAGCCAAGAATGAGGCTAGGGATCGACTGATCCAGGAGAAAGGGGTCACTTGTGAACGGTACCTGGACTCCATTTCCCTTACCCCAAGGAATGAGGCTGTGAAAATTATCGAAGCACATGGTATGAAGTTTTGGTTTGAGCCTGTTGAGGTGTATAACTTGTCAATGTGTAGGGAATTTTACCAAATGCTCCGGGTGGTAGAGGTGGACGGAGTGGAAATCTTGAAAACCAATGTTCGAGGCAAAAATTTTGTGGTGACCCCTGATGTCATTGCCACACTCCTGGGTGGGTACGAGAGGCCACCTGGGTCTACACCTGTCTATCCTTATAACGTCACCAAATCCAAGAAGATATCTGAATTGGCAGAATTGATGTATCAGGAGCCTGAAGAATTCAAGGGAACAGTGCAAAGTGGGAGGTTGAAGCCCACTTATGGACTGTTGAATAAGCTCCTCCATTGCAATCTTTTGCCAAGGGGTGCGGAAAAGAAACCAAATTTAGAGAAGCTGACCCTTTTGGATGCAGTCGTGTCCGGGAAGGCAATTGACTTCACTCTTCTCATTTGGCAAGAAATGAAAAACTTTGCTGAGACGTAGAAGCCTATGATCAAACTGCCATTCGGGGACTTGGTAACCCGGATGTGCATGCAATTCAAATTTAAGGGCTATGCGTTCGACAAGATTACCCCCCAGAGATGGGAGCCATCGGCAGAACCCAGTAAGAAGAAAATGAAAGCAATGAGTCGAGGGAAGTGAGCCAAGACCATGGCTGTTGGTTCTGAGGCCCCCGGGGCATCTTCATCCGCTGGGCCATCCGCTGCTACACCTGAACGTTCGGTCCCTCAACGCCTCGATGCACTAGAGACTACAGTGTGTGGGATTGAGGCTACTGTGCTAGGTATGGAGGCAATGATGCAGGAGCTGTTTTTGCATACCTTCCCTGGGAGGCCCATCCCAAAAGTCCCCACTCCACCAGCCACTGCTCCCTCTGCTTCTGCCCCCTCTGCCCCCACAGTAGTTGAGGAGGAGGATGATGATGATGATGACACTGAGGAGTCTGGGGAAGGTGAGGAGTATGATGAAGGTGATGAGTCTGAGGAGGGTGATGATTCTGGTGATGATGAGGAGGAGGTGTAGTAGGCTTTGTAGTTTTTATCTTTTCCTTTTGGGTTAGATTGGATATAGATAGAATGGAGTTGTAGGCTATTTTGTCTCTTTTGTTGTCCTACTCTATGTACTCCAACTTCAGAACACATTAGTGAAGAAACCACAATTTCGGATTCAATGTTGTCTATGTTATTTTGGAATTGCATTATGATTTGTGCTTTTTAATTGATTGGATGAATGGTTAATTAAATGGATTGAGTGTGTATTATACTTATTGTCTTGTGTTGGAAATAACTTTTTGCTAAGGGACTAGCAAAACCTAAGTTCGGGGGTGTGATTAGCACAAAACTTTGTATATTTTTATGTGCTAATCATCTTATTTTAATTGCTTTTGGAGACTAAATGATGGGATTTGGGTTGATTGAGTTCTTAACGATGATATTTGGTGTTTGCAGTTAAAAGGTGCTAAATGAGGCTTCTTAAGGCCTTCCCAAACCATTTGAGACAAATGAGGATGAAAAGGTACCTTGAGGATAGCTCAGGAGAGGAGGAAATCAGAAAATTAGGAAGTCAGCCAAATCGTACCGGTACGCGTACCGGTACGCTAAGGCTACTGGAGTTCATCGTACCGGTACGCTGAAGCCACTGGAGTTCGACGTACCGGTCCGCGTACCGATACGCTTTGCCTGATCTGCCCAAATGCTTTGCAACTCAAGTCTGCAGCTTTGAGGGTCCCACCAAAAGACCTCCCATGCTCCCCTAACACGCCCACAACACTGTTCACCCTTTTCACACCTTTGATTGCAAGTTTGGAGTCTAGGTGATCAATGAGGAGAGATAAGAGAAGAGGAGCTGGGTGTGCAGACAAGCTCTGCAACCCCTCTGCCCAGCCCATTCCTCCTGTACCCCTACAGATGGAAGACTTCTGGAGTCTAGGGCACCTCTCCAAGCACGTTTTTGGAAGCAAATGGGTCTCCAGCATTGGCATTAAGCACATTAGACATGATAGATAGATATAGAGAGTGAGAGAGAGAGAGAGAGAGAGTCTGGGGAAGATGATGAATAGTATTCTAGAGAGATAAACTTTAGATTTTTGCATTTCTTTCAATACATTGTCTTGTAATCCCTTGTATGAATCTTTAGAACTTCATTTAATGGCATTAATGTTACTCTCCTTCAAGTTCATTGCTAGTTTAATGCTTTTTTAAGCTTCTACCATTAATGTAACAAAGTTCTTCATTTTCTTAGCTGTAAAATGTGTTTTAAATGCATTCTCTTCTAGCTTGTGTCTTCTTACATTTAGGTACTCAAGAACTTCATCTCTTTGCAATGCATTCTTATTACATAGTTAATTTCATTTTAAGCATGAGTAGCTAAATCTTTTAGTTGAAAAACTAAGGGGAACCTCCACTTGGGTATGTCATTTCAACTCATTTTCCTCCCTTTTTAAGAGATCAATGGTTCGGTTTGACTGGGTTGAGGGTGGATAAATTGGTGAGTCTTTGATATTCCGTAGGCCTAGTCACGGTTTATGCTTAGATACTCACCCTTCTTATCCCCAGCTTCCCACGAATCAATCATTCATTCATGCTCTATTAGAGGAGGGATTCGAGTTGAGATGGCATTCCTATTGGAGTAACCTCTTGGGTTTGCCAACATTTGTTTCTCATTTCATTTTCACCAAAAGCACACATCACCAAACAACTTCCAACAAACAAAAGATTTTACATTTTCTTTTACTCAAAATCACCTTCCCCTTGGTTTACTTCCTTCCCCGTGGAAACGACCTTGGAATACCACCAAGTAAAACACGACCCTCGAAAGTCTCCTTGCGCTTGGGGAGCACTTTTGTACACACCCACTATTTTTGTGCATTCACATTTCACATTTCCACCATCTCATTTTCCTTCCTCCTTGCCCTTTCTTTTAACACTATCCCAAGGGAGAGTGACACTCCCCTTTGTCCATACACTACACATGCTAAGGGATAGTTTTTAGAGGTTAGGAAACAACAACGTTTTCCATCAAGCAGCCATCGTAGCCCTTCATAGTGGAATAGATCAAGTTGACCGAACCACTCTACGTCTTTGTCTTGCTTGTGTTACTCTCTTTCTACTTAATTACTGCATTAATTATTAATTACTTGACAAGTGGTGCATAAAGCCAATTTGTATATCATCACATATGACGTAAGCCACATGAAAAAAAAGACATGTGCTAATCATCACAAAAAAAGAGTGCCTCCGGCTTAGAAATTGTTCAATCAGTCGAACTATATTAAGGTTAATCGAGCAGGTTCATGACTTGGCCGAACAAATGACGAAGCTGCTCGATCAACATGAGAACCGGGCAATGAGCCAAATCGAGCAAGAAATTACTAAAATCCGATATTCGTTAAGAATGAGGCCGAATTGTGGGGTAGTTAGGCAACTCAAGTAATTAAGGGTGGTATAAAACCGATAAGAAAGTTCTAAATCATAGGTGAACATTATGAGCGTGACCTAAATAATAGGTAAACCAGAAAACAAGCCTGAAGAGGCTCCAGTACAGATTACGAAAGATTTGGATAAAAAATAGGTGTGTCACTTTGTTCAGCCAATGGTAAAACCTTAAGTTCAAAGTATACACTTCTTTTCCTACAATCTTGTATGCTTATTCTCAAAGTCTTTACTGACTTAATTATCGGAGTGCCTCCGACCGATTCAAGCCTAGTATTGGAAGTTTGTTCAGTTTGCACAAAAAAACAACTTTCTTGTTGGTTTCTCTCGAATCGTATTTCAAAATTTATATCACCATTAATAACTTGTACAATTTATAACTTTTATGTTAAATATTGCGATTTATCTTAAAAATATTATAATGACCAAAAATGATAACTTAGCCCTAAAAAGTTGCAACACCCTAAAATTTGTAACATGACCAGAAGTTATAATTTTTTTATTGTAAATAAGCTCAAAAACTTGTATCAAAACCTATAAGAACATGTTTGGTTGAAGTATTAAGAAATTGAATTAGATTAATTTAATCTGGTGATGATGTAATTCCAAGTTTTAATTAAGTTATAACGACTCGGTTTTAATTTTTTATTAATTCCGACCCGGTTCATTATTGTCATTTAACACTTAATATTATATATTAATGAATATCGTGTGTTAAGTGATATTATTTTTAACAAGTCTAGTGATAAAAATATAATGACTTTATTATCGTTGCAAACTTGGATCCACACTTTCATCTAAAAATTATACATTATGCTAACACTTGTCCTATTTGTTTTGTCGTTCTCAATTTAATACCGTACATTATTACTTGATATAAATATAAATTTGGTATTATAATTATAAATTTATAACTTAATCCAATCTTAATCTAAACTTATTACACAAAGGATATGATCAAATAGTACTAGGCGTGTTTGGATTAGGTATTATGATATATTGGATTAGACAACCCATCCATTCCATACACATCTAGTGGGAGAAGAAAGACAAATTCAAAATTGGGAAATACTATGTAACTCAAATCTGCATCCCAAATTTGTATCCCAAATGAAAAAGGACAATTGCATGAGTGGGTCCCATTAACTTTTTTAAATGGGACCCACTGATCCAATGATCTCCCTTTATTTGGGATGTAAATTTGGGATGCAGATTTGTGTTATATAACATTACTCTTCAAAATTTATGGCTCCTCATCGCATGTTTAGTTCAAGTATTAAGAAGTGGTGGGCTCCCATATTTATTACATCCAATATTTTGTTTGGATGAAGTATTGAATGATGGTATAAACATTAAATTACTAAATGACCCTCAAGATAAAAAATGATATTTATATCATAGAGATTCTTGAAGGTAAAAATGTATTTTATCCAAACACACCTCAACCAGATTATTTAAACCCACCAAATAGGTGGGTTTATTTAAGAAGGTGTGTGGCTATAAATCACTATTCATCCGGGCTATAGAATACTTATAGGTGATAATATCGGACTCAAAATGTGTATCCAAACATGAGTGTAAGTGGTATAAGGTGGGCCCAAACATTATTTCTTTCAAGTGATAATTGGTGTTAGAGCATTTCCAACGATGACTTAAATTTAAAGAAGGAGAAACCCAAATTTAAATTTGGGCAAACCCAAATCTAAAAGAGAGTAAAGATGATCATTGGATCTTTAAAAGATGGTGAAATCTCACTATTAAATATTTGGGTAAGGATTTGAGTAAAAAAATGAGTCTCCCTTGATTAGGTATAAGTTTGAATCAAAGGTTAGAACCAATTTTTTGGATTTTGAGTCTAAATTCGAGTCAGAGTTGGAGATGGTATTAAGTTTTCTTTATGGAACTTATAATTAGTTAAGTCCATTGTAAAACCCGGAAAAATTTGAACCTTTTCTGAAAAAGGGCAAAATGGTAATTCTTCACCCTTATGCGTATTTGAAATAATCATGTTCTACACCTCGGATGAGGAAACGGAGTGCGCCATTGGATTCGCAACGCGAAATCTAGTAATCACTAGAAATTTCGTCGAATTCCGAGATAGTCGAATTTTTGCACGTCGTTCGAGGCGACTGCGTGGCGAATGTAATTTTAAAGGTCCCCAATAATGGATTTTATAAAATTTCCTTATAATTGGATTAAAGTTCCAATAAAATTAATTTGGACTTAATCCGGGACTTAATAAATCATTTCGGGACGAAAAACGGACCCGAAAGTCGAAAATATGCGGTGCGATGTGGACCGCTCATTTGCGACTATAAATATCGGTAAAAATCTGATTTTCTTCAGAATTTTTGGGCTGAAAACCAGTGAGAAAACGTGGGTGAGGAGGAGAGAAAAAAAGTGAGAAATCCAAACTTGTTTCTCCGATTCCGGGAGTTCCGTCCGTCGGAATTCGTCGATTCAAAAGGCAAAGTTCATCTACGCGACGAGGGCTACGCGTGGGTACCAAAAACAACAAGTTTCACCGAAGGTGAACGGGTGGGGGTGTACGAAAATCAAGATTCGAGTTGTATTTCTTTGCTCGGATTCCGTCGAGCTAGAAGGGAGAAGTGATCACGTCGACGAGGGCTACGCGTGGGTACCAAAAATGAAGATTTTCACCGAAGGTGAAAAATCGAGATTTGGAAAAATCAACTTCGAGTTGGGTTTTCGGGTATTGGGAGCTTCCTACGGGATTCTCACGCTACAAGAGGTAGGGATTCTCCTACTTGGGTTGATTTCTTACCTAGAATGCCTATGATTATGGCTTGGTATATATATAGATATGTATACATATTTATATGTATATAGTTATGAAATAATGAAGAAAATGGGTAGGTTGTTAGAAAAATTACACTTGCCTTTTTTGTGGAATTTAGGTAAAATAATTTTATCCTAAATTGGTATGTAGAAATTGCCTATTGGAATTTCTTGAATTATGTGGAAATTGGGCATGATATGTGTTACCATGTTGTTTGCCTTGAAGGTGTTTGACAAAATACCTAAATGGATTGAAATTGTTATATGATAAATAACATGTTATGCCTTATGTGGTAAATGAAAATCATATGTGTACGATATGATTTATGTTGAAATTGTGAATGTCAGATATATATTTTGATATATCAATTGTTGTGATGAAGCATGGAATTTATACGTTTATAATGTAAATTGCCATGGAATGGAATTGATTATGTTAATTTAGTCCATATGGCATGCATTACATATGTGACATAATGTTATTGCAATGATACATCGCATTGCATATGCACGGGGAATTCACATCATGAGTGGTGTGTGTGTGTGTGCATGGTTGTTGTTAATTCCATATGTTGGAATGTGGTAGAGACAGTTCATATGGCATTCATTACATATGAACCTTGCATGAGGGAAGCAATGAGTCATTACATTGCATATGTACGGGAACATCACATACATGGACATTGTGTCATAAGGATGTTGTGCATGGGTGTTTGTACCACAATCTATGTGGTATTAAATGCATATGGTCATGGAAATTGCTCATTGGCATTATTGCATATAGAGCATGACATTGGTAACTCCATTCATGGACATTAGTCATTAGTGGAGGCATGTGTAGGTGGTGCATGGTTAATCAACACCTTGTTTGGTAGTTGATATGTGGGCTTGGAAATGTGGACCGATGGTCACATGGAGTCACATGATTGCATTGCATAAGGAAAACTTGTGTTGGGTATAGCAAGAAGGGGCATGGCGACTTCCTTGGGTGAAAAGCCCTAAACCACTTGGTTCATACACTTCCCGGGGTGAAATTCCGCAAAAGTGTAATGCTTACGGAGCCAGGGTGAAATTCCAAAATCCGTTGCCCAAAGGAAACACAAGATTTTGATATAAAATATACTCATCCAATGAGTATCATATTTTCCGTCGAAGACGGGTTCATTACACATTGCATTGTGTTGTGGGAGTCGGGAAGGACTCGGGTTGTGTTACATGATTGAGTCTCATCTCACTCATAGCATGTGGTACACATTGGCATTCGCATTGTGTGTGTGGGAGCCGGGAAGGGCTCGGGTCGAGTACATGAGTCTCATCTCATTCATGGGGCTTAGGTAGCCCGGTTTAACATACATGGCATTGGCATGTAAAGAGAGTCGGGGTGGACTCGGGTTGGATGTACATGAGTGGATTTCATCTCATTCACGGCATGGCTTAATGGCATTCCATCATTGAATTGCATTCTTGATTGGAATGGTTATGGAAATTATGGATGTTGCATGTGAATATTTCATGTGCATATAGGTTGAGGAGTAGCCTCTGTAGGAATTTCTCTACTGGGCGTTGGCTCACCCTATACGGGAACAATTTCAGGTGCGGGAGGTTCACTGAAGCACGGCTCAAGTTTGGGCCCTCATGGTTGAAGAAAGGCCGACATGTGGTCTTAGCCTTATTTCATGTGAAAACATTTGAAATATTATGTCTTTGACATGTAAATTAAGCAAATTAATTGTAATAGAATATATGTGAATAATTGTTAATCTAACCTTGTATGTTATATAAGTATGGTTAATTGGACCCAGTGTGGCCAATGTTTACTTATACATGGACCCGGTGCGGCCATTGCTTTATATTTGACCTCGGATGGGTCTGGTAATTGTGTATTGCACAGGTTGGGTATTGGGTAGAGCTCCCCATACAAAGGAGACTCTGCCCAAATTTCGTAAGTTATGGACCCCGGTAAATGGGGCATAACATTGTGATATCGAGATACTAGGTATCTATAGGTATTCCGCGGGTTGATGGGTAATCAACGGACCCCCGGAATTTGGGGCGTCACATCCATCACTTAAACATATTTAGTGTTAAGTCTTACTATTATTTTTTTAGTAAGTAGTTAAGTCCAAATTTTTTTAATAAATCTAAAATGTCATTCCTATGACATTGAAAGTAATCATCAATGGTAAATTACATTCTTAAACAATTACTCTTTGATTCACGGTCAATAGAAATCAACAGTTAGAATTTTTTTTCATAAAATCTAAATTTCAAATTCAAATTAGAGACCACCACCACTAACTCTTCCACATATTTTATTTTATCTCGCTTGTCGCCTTCTCTCCTCCAATCTCCTCATTCCGGATTTTTGTCATAGGGTACATATAGATACAGTGATGTGTAGTATGTAATAGAGAAAGAGAGGAAGAGAGAAAGAGAGAGAGTCTTCAACCATATCCATCCGATTCACCGTCGGTAACGAGGTCATGACCTCTGACGATCAAAACCTCATGAGACAAGAAGCCAAAAAGGAAGCCAATTACACTGCACGTGAATCATGCATAGCTTCCTAGTCCTCGTATTCTACGTTGTAATTAAATGTTTGATCTATAAATTAACATGTCTCCTTTCTATTCCAACCAAACAAAACATTAAAAAGAATTTGAAAAATGGTCATTATTTAAGAAACAATTCATAACTTCATGCTCATGATTTTCTTTCACGAGATCACTTGGAGACAGACAATTGTTCTTTATATGGACAAGCAAATGGAGGTACTAGTTGAGAATTGTGCATTGGGATACAAGTTCGAAATTGTGAATTCCCAAATCTAAATACCTGGGACCAAGAAAAAGATTGCTATAAACGACAATATGACGTGGAAAAGCCCAATAAATTTAATTGAAGCTTGTCCACTAAAATGTATAACGACTTCGTCATCTAGTATTTATACACCATCTGTGATTCGGTCAGGGTGACCTACTCTACTGTGAAGGGTTATGATGACCTGAGTATTTGCCTCAAGGAGTGTAGGTTGCTCAAGAATGAGGGATAAAGTTTTCTCTCTGTTAACGTTGTTAGCCAGCAACAACTGACAAAGGGTGATAATAAAGTTTCAGAATATACAAGGGGTGTTCCTAAAGATTTGATTAATTATAGGGGGTGTAGATAAAAAATTTCCTATTGTTTATTATTTAGAGTTGAGTTATATTTAAAAAAAAAAATCGATTATGATGAAATGGGATCAAATTTCAATTAAAAATTGAGATTTATTTTTTCCATCAAATTTTTTATTTTCTTGCAAAGCACGACTTTTGGGAACTGTAGTTTTACCCCAATCACATAAATCATAAAAAAAAAAAAAATTTAACATTAGCAAAGGATTAGAGATAAGTTGTAGTGTCTTGTCTCAAAAGTTCGTATGTGTTCAAGTCTTGCGACAAAAAGAAAATTATAAAATTTTGCAGCTATTTGAAGAAGAAAAGTTTTGGTTGGATCCAGTCCAATCATAATTAGATCTACTTATATTTAATAATACATAATCTACTATAAAATAAAATCTATAATATAAAATAGGGTAAACTTCAATAAACTCATGCGAGATCTCAAATAAATTCATCTAACAGCTACCAACATTCTCTTCAAAATTAGTCACAATGCACTGTGCCTTCAGGTACGGGATTACCCATAATCTATAATATAAAACAGAGCAGACTTTAATAAGTCTATTTGACGGTCTCAACTAAACTCATCCAACAACTACCAATATTCATCCCAAAATCATTCATATTGTACCGTGACTTCAAGTACGGATTACTTCTAATAAAAAATCAAACATGCATTTCAAAAGGTGAGAGATGACTGTTGGAGCAGGCAAAGTATGCACGCATACTGACGTCAAACATGTCTTATCGGAAATGACACCTCTACTTTAATTTCCGTTTTCCTCTGTATGTTACCGTACAAATAAAATTCATTGGGTCCCACTATACTGACGTTAGTACGTCTTATCGGAAATGATGTCTCTAATCTAATTCCCCTCTCTGTCTATTACCGTATAAACAATAATTCACTGGTCCCACCACCCTGATCTTACCAACACCATGTTAAATTAATTTTAAACATAGTAAAAGAGTTATGACAGGGAGTACGTAAATACAGTAAAAAAGTTATATTAATACATTTTTATTTTTTACATACAAATCCCATCTTCTTGAATAAATAAACTTTATTAAAAAATAATCATGTTTTTATAACACAATTATAGCTACAAAATCAATAAGGGAGAATTATATCCAGATCCCTGAGGTTTGTCATTTAATCACTTTGACTTCTGACATTTAAAATATTACATACAAACCCCGTGAAATTTATACACGCGTAACATTTAGACCCTTGCTGTAAATATATCCTTTAGTAAATTACATCTAGATCCCCTGAAGTTTGTAAACATATATTACTTAGACCTCTTAAGTTTAAAATATTATACTTAGACAAAAAATACTTCAATCAAAGATAAAATATCAAATATTTTAAATTTTACAATTAAAATTCATGTTCTATTATATCATTTATTGAAATAAAATCAAAAATAAAATTAATTTTTCTTAAAATTTTTTAATTAGAATACAATTATATAGTCTATTGTTTGTAATCCCTTCGCAATTATGAGCATTTGGTGGGTTTTTAGGTTTTATTGAATGATTGATTATACATATTTTAGATAAAATTCTATTCATGAATTGTATAGTTTTGGAATTGATTTTTGAGTTTTAGTATTTAATGTTTGAAAAATTCACTGAGAAATTGAGTTCTTATGATGGTTTTAGTTCAACTTACATGTCCCAAACTTCAGTCAATTTAAGTGGGATTAGCACAGTTTATAAACACTTTGCATTTTCCACACTTACTAAAAGCCAAACATACATTTGAAGAGGAGAAAGGGGACAGTTGGAGCAGGCAAAGTGTGCACACATACTACTGTCAAACATGTCTTATCGAAAATGACGCATTTAATTTAATCCCCGTCTCCCTCCGCTTATTATCGTACAAACAATAATTTATGGGGTCCCACTATATTGACGTCAATATGTCTTATCGAAAATGACACCTCTAATCTAATCTACGTATCTGTCTATTACCGTACAAACAATAATTCACTAATTTTTATTTTTAGACAATAAAAATTAACAAAAGTTAGACATGTCAAATTCACATGATCTTTACTTTGTCAAAAAAAATAAATAAATAACTACCCTTAAACTAATTTTTTCTCCTGCACCAAATATTCATACTCCCCTTTTACCCTTACACCCTTACGATAGAAACCCTCCCTTCCCTATGATGATGCGGAGGCGAAAGTTTTTTTATTTTTTAGTTTTAGCTTCTCCGTTTTCTTATTTTTTTTGGGACTAAATTGGTATTTCAAAAAAAATTGAAAAATAATATACAAGATGGAGGATGTATTAATTCTTTCAAATGTTCAACCACTATTGTTAGTTAATTTAATCAACTTGAAACTTGAAAGAGTCAAATTACAATATTTAAAATCAAAGGGAACTAGTTGCAACAAACAATATAATTGAAAGTAACCCTTTCTTTTTTCCACCCGGAGAGATTGGATTCGATGAGATAGTCCAATCTCATTTTTTTGGCAAAAGGGCCACTTGAATTGTGTCCAAGATATTAAGGGCATTAGTGTATAGAGAAGTCTACGGTACTAAAAAGGAATTTAGTATTATTCCGTCATTATAAATTTTAAAATTTTTGAAAGTTATTTATGAATGAATTAAGATAGACAATACATGATTAGGTCATTTAATGAGTACATATTGATGGGCTAGGCCCAAGAGCCCAACTTAGGTTATAAGCCCAGTTTAAATGAAGAGCCCAACTAGACGAGATCTAGTTGGTCCAGCCCAAAAGAGGTCTGCGACCAGTCAGGCTTATCAAGGTTCGAGGAGCTATATCACCAAGGAGTATGCAGCGTCATCCCAAGAGCCTCATCCACGCCGCCTTGAAAAAAGTCAACTGCGTCATCATCTGACCTGATCTTAAGGGGAGCTCCATAACCGCCTCAGCTGTTGAGAGAATGACAACAGCTCCACTAAATTAGCTATTTAGTTACTGAAAAGGCGCCTCAGTCTATTAAGAGGCACTATAAATTGTAAGCCCTGTCAATACTTGGGGGGCATCAAGCACATCTGCTATCACTCTCATCTCTCTCACATAGTTTGTACCTCTGTTGCTCTCTTCTAATCTCCTTTCGCTCCTCGAAGTAATAAAACACCAGGTCATCCTAGCCCTTCATAGTGGAGTAGGTCATGCTGACCGAACCACTTTGCATCTTTGTCTTGCTTGTGTTACTCTCTTTCTATTTAATTACTGCATTAATTATTAATTACTTGACAGGTGGAACATAAAACCAATTTGTGCATCATCAGTTTGGCGGCGTCTGTGGAAAACGAAAAAGTTCTCACCAAACCACCTTTTTCCTATACCTATGGCGATCACCACCAGATCCATGAATCAGCCCGAAGACAATCTACCACGTGAGGAGGAGACTGCGCCTCCACCAACTAATCATGTTCCAAATGCACAACAGATGCTGGAAACAATGCAGCAACTTGTAACTCAGAATCAACAAATCCTGCAGCTGATGCTCGTTGGACAACAAGGAGGTGCGCAGTCGGGAGGACATCAAGCCAGATGAGCTCCTCGCCCTAGGCGTCAAGGAGCTCCCCACTTGGGCGGCCCCTTAGGAGCCCCTTTGGGTGCCCCCTATAGGGGAGCCCCTCATCAGAACCATGAGGGAGCTCCACCTCCTCCTCCAGCTCCCTTTTCCCATGGTCGAGATCCTCGTTTCCAAGAGGATAAGGGCAAGAATCAAAGCGTCAAGCATGGGAGCCATTTCCTTGACAATTCCAAAGGAGCCCCCAATCATTGGGTTGAAAATATCAAAGAAGTACAAAATCAACTGGGCGACGTCTTCAATGCCATGAAGGCGCAAGAGCCAGAGACTATGGATTATCTCGTAAGGCGAACTGACACACCCTTTGTGCCAAATGTAGCAAACGATCCCCTTCCCCAGAAATTTAAAATGCCATCAGTAGAAACCTTTGATGGCACAAAAGACCCACTGGATCACCTCAAAACTTACAAATCCTTGATGCAGCTGCATAATGTTCTTGATGAAGTCATGTGTAGGGTTTTCCCAACTACCTTAAAGGGATCTGCCTGACAGTGGTTCGCCAAGCTCATTCCAGCCTCCATTGGCTCCTTTGTCGAACTAAGTAGGTCCTTCGTGTCACACTTCATTGGAGGACGTCACCACCAGAAGCCTGCTACTCATTTACTCAACATAAAATAGGATCAAGATGAGATTCTGAGGAGTTACCTCACTCGTTTTAACGAGGAGGTCCTCCAAATCGAGGAGCCCGACGATAAGGTCACCATGACCGCCTTCTTGGGAGGCCTCTGCTCCTCGAGCTTCCTCTTCTCAGTGATGAAGCGCCCACCAAAGAGCATGCCAAAACTGTTGGCAAAAGCCCAGAAATACATGAATGTTGAGGACATCACCAAGGCCAGGCGAGGTGAATCCTCACGAACAGGGGAGAAGAGAAAGGAAAGAGATAGAGAAGACAAGAAGGACAGCAGAAACAAACAAGGCAGGACAGAAAGAGTGTCTGTCAAAGACCGACTTGGTCCTGCCCCTCAGAGAGAGCGACATATCTTCACTCCCCTCAACGCCACTATCGGGCACATCCTATTCCAGATCCAGGATGACCCCGTAGTAAAGTGGCCTGGAAGAATGAAATCTCCCCCAAATCATACGAATCTGAACAAGTATTGTCGTTTCCATCGTGATCACGACCACGATACCGACGACTGCTATAAGCTTAAAAGACAGATTAAGGAGCTTATACAGCGTGGTCAACTACGCTAGTATGTTGCTGGTAGGGGTCAAGTGCCGCCACCACCTCATGACCAGGAGGACCAGCAACCCCTTGGAGAAATTCACACAATCTCTGGAAGGCTCGTAGGAGGAGGAGAATCCCTCTCAGCTATGAATGCCCATGCCATAAAGGCTAGGCACATTGATGATCTGCGCCCGTCCAAGGCACATAAGCAAGGAAATGACGAGGTCATATCCTTTTCAGACAAGGACCTCGAAGGAATTCAGCACCCCCACGACGACCTACTGGTGCTGACAATGACCGTCCCCAATTTTCAAGTGCGAAGGATTTTCGTAGACAGCGGCAGCTCAGCAGATATCATGTTCGCAGAAGCCTATGACAAGCTCTCTCGGAAGAGATACATTGCAGTCCATCAGGTCGCCCCTTATCGGATTCTCTGGGGAAAAAATGTACCCCTCAGGATCCATCACCTTACCAGTCACCGCCGGCGTAGCTCCCCGAAGCTCCACAGTCATGGTGAACTTTTTGGTGATAGATTGCCCATCAGCCTACAACGTCATCCTAGGAGAGATCAGGTTGCTGCAAGACAATGCTACGTCTCCTCCATGAAGACTAGGAAGCCACAAGAAGCCCTACAAGTGGAGGTGCTCGACCCTAGAGATGATACCACACTGGAGAGAGGAGAGCCAGTGGAAGACCTCACACCAGTGGTCTTAGATGAGAAGTTCCCAGATAGAAAGGTGTACATTGGCTCCTCCCTTGCTAAGGATATAGCCCACCAGCTCACGAATTTTCTGAGACGCAATATGGATGTTTTCACGTGGTCACACGAGGACCTCGAGAGCATCGACCCTGAGGTCGCCACCCACCGCCTCAATATTGACCCTTCTTATAAGCCTGTTCGCCAAAAGCTGAGGAGTGTTTCCACGAAAAGGGCGCAAGCAATGGAGAAGGAGGTGGGAAAACTAATAGAGAATGTGACAATTAGAGAAGTGGCCTACCCAGTTTGGCTATCAAATATGGTGATGGTGACCAAGGCTAATGGAAATTGGCGCATCTGCGTCGACTTTACAAAACTCAATAAGGTGTGCCCTAAAGATAGCTACCCGTTGCCCCGGATCGATATTCTCATCGACGCCACTACAGGCCACGAGCTACTCACTTTCCTAGATGCATACTTTGGATATAACCAGATTAGCATGTATCCACCAAACCAGGAGAAGACATCATTCATCACTCCAAAGAGAACCTACTACTATAGGCTCATGCCATTTGGATTGAAAAATGCGAAAACAACCTACCAATGGCTGGTGAACATGATGTTCCAGTCACAGATCAGAAGAACCATGGAAGTGTACATGGACGATATGCTGGTAAAAAGTCTTGCCACAGCAGACCACGTAAACCACCTTCAGGAAACATTCAATGTTCTTAGATCATACCACATGAAGCTGAACCCTGAGAAGTGTGTTTTTTTCGTCGGATCAGGAAAGTTCTTGGGCTTCATGGTCAACCAAAGGGAAATTGAGACAAATCCAAATAAAATAAAGGTCATTCTCGATATGAGATCTCCCACCACAGCCAAGGAGCTCCAGCCCCTTAATGGGAGAATTGCAGTCCTCAACAGATTTGTCTACAATTCTGCATATAAGTGCTTACCTTTCTTCAAAATTTTCTGGAAAGCCTTTGAGTGGGGGCCTAACGCAAAAGAAGCTTTTCAAAAACTAAAAGCTTATTTGGCTACGCCCCCTCTCCTCTCACATTCCATGTCAGTGGAAACCTTATACCTATACCTTTCCGCTTCCCCATCGACAGTAAGCTCTGTCATCATCAGGGATAACGAATGACTACAAAGGCCTATTTATTACGTGAGCAGGGCGTATCGGGGAGCAGAAATCAGATATTCAGGGCTAAAAAATCTAGCACTCGCCTTGATCTTTACAGCGAGACACCTCCGGCATTACTTCCAGAGTCACACCATCGTCGTTGTCACGGATTAGCCTCTAAAGAGAGTTCTGGGGAAGCCGGACGATTCTAGAAGACTCCTTAAATGGGCAGTAGAGCTGGGGAGTTCGATGTGCAGTACCAACCAAGAGCTGCCATCAAAGTACAAGCCTTGGCGGACTTCGTTGCCGAGCTTACACCAACAGAGGAGGAGGGCAGCGGACCCTCGGTATCTCAGGAAGCCTCATCGGAAGCCCAACCTGACAACAGACTCCTAGGCCAGGCGCCCAAGACAACCTGGCGCCCTGCCTTGGCGTCCACCACGAGCTCTAAGGCCCCTTCTCTGCCACCTCCATGGGAGCTTTACGTTGATGGCTCTTCAACCAGCAAAGTAGGGGGAACAGTCCTAATACTGATCAGCCCCGACAGCACTCCAATCAAGTATGTCATAAAGCTTCATTTTACGGCCTCCAACAATGAAGCAGAATACGAAGCCCTCTTCTCTCGCCTAAAGTTAGCGGTCGAAATGGAGACCCGACACCTCGTCACATTCAGTGGCTCACAACTAATAGTCAACTAAGTAAAAGGGGAGTTCGAAGCAAAATGAACTAAAATGCAAGAGTACCTTGCTATGATGCAAGCCTTGCTGACTAAGTTCCACCACTTCCAAATCTGTCACATCCCGAGGAAAGACAATATCGCTGCAGATGCGCTAGTTAGGCTAGCCTCATCCTCGGAAGCTCCACTAGGACCAGCATTCATCGGTACCAACTCGAAAGCCACTAACGTCAACTGCACATCTGCCGAGTCAAACTGGATGACCCCAATAAAGGCATACCTTTAGGAGGGCGTGTTGCCAGATGACCTGTTGGAAGCCAAGAGGCTCAGGATGAGAGCCTCCAAGTTCACCATCTTGTAGGACATCCTGTACAAAAAAGGCTACTCCCTACCACTACTACACTGCCTCTCTCCAGAGGAAGCTAACTATATCCTACGAGAGATTCATGAAGGAGTTTGTGGAAATCACTCCAGAGGACGCTCCCTAGCTCACAAGGCACTCAGGCAGGGTTATTTCTGGCCTAGCATGGTTAGGGACGCACAAGAATTCACTACGAAATGCGACAAATGTCAACGTTTCGCCACTGTGCCCAGGCAGCCACCAAAAGAACTGACAGCCATCACAAGTTCATGACCCTTTTTCCAAATGGGGCATCGACATCTTAGGCCCATTGCCTCTGAGCAGGGGGCAGTGTAAGTTTATGGTAGTAGTCATCGACTACTTCACAAAGTGGGCGGAGGCCGAGCCCTTAGTAGAGATAACAAACGCAAAAGTCAAGGACTTCATCTGGAAGAACCTAGTCTATCGTTTTGGAGTACCCCACGCCATAGTCAATGACAACGCCAAACAATTCGACAGCAGACTCCTGAACTCATTTTTGCGCTGACCTCCAAATAAAGCAGCCTCATTTTAGCCCAGCGCACCCGTAGGCAAACGGATAGGCAGAGGTCACAGTCAGAACAATACTACGCACCTAAAGACGAGGCCTGAAAGAGCAAATGGTCTTTGGGTGGACGAACTCCCAAGTGTATTATGGGCCTATCAAACGATGCCAAGGACTCTGACTGGAGAAACTCCTTTCTCACTCACCTTTGGGACTGAAATGGTCATACCTGTAGAAATTGGGGTACATTCTCTAAGGTTCCAACATCACAACCCCGTCACCAATGAGGAAGGACTCCGCGTCAACCTCAACTTAGTAGAAGAGGAAAGAGAAATGGTCATAGTCCGAAACGCAGAGTACAAGCGCTGCATGGCGAGATATTATAGCTCGAGGGAGAAGCCTCGTTCCTTCCTACCAAGAGACTTAGTTCTCAAGAAAGTAATCCTCGCCACGAAAGATTCTCGAGAAGGGAAGCTTGGACCAAACTGGGAAGGACCCTACCTCATAACAGAAATAGTGTGACCAGTTACCTACAGGATCTAGAATTCTGAGAGAAAAGTCTTACCCCATCCATGGAATGCTGAACATTTGAAAAGGTATTACCAATGACACTTGAGGAGGGCAGAAGTAATAAAGCTGGGGGGCTTGATTTTATTTTTTCTTGTACCTTTTTGGGTTATTACCCACCATTGCTTAGCATGGGCAGTCATCAAATAAAACTTTCTAAATTCACTTCAAAAAGTTCCTTGCATTCTATTTCAAGTGAACATCAGTGGTAAAAAGTCACTTTTACAAAAGAAGGCTACACACTGTCTTTCTACAAAAAAAAATAAATAAAAATTCGAAAGTCCCTAGCACTCTAACTGCTCTCATGGTCGTCGTCGTCCTCCTCTTCATCCTCTGTATCGTTAGAGTCACCACCATCACTATCAGCAACACCAGGCGCCTCATACGACACAAACCTGAAAAGTCAATATCAGGGAAAGCAGTAGAGATCTTTCCCCAAAGCTCCTTGTAGCCATCAATGAAGGTATCTGCAAGCCCACTCTCTGAATCAGCCTCAGCCTTGGCATCCCTCTCATGAGCTAATCGCAGATTCGCCTCACCCCGGGAAACTCTCTCGCTAGTTGCCTTTAACTCTACTTCCGCTCTCAAGCGGGCAGCCTCACCATCTGCCTCGAGCTCCACCTCAAGCTTAGCGGCCCTCTTGCGGTTCGCCACAAGCTCTACTTCGGCCCTCATGTAAGCAGCCTCTCTGAGTTCGGTCCTCTCATGGATCACTATAAGCTCAGGTTGGGAAACCCTACCATCAGCCTCAAGCTCAACAATCCTTCATTGAGCAGCAAGAAGCTCCCTTTTTACAGCCTCATGAGCAAGCCTCTTCCCCTTGACAGTTGAGCTCAGTTGGCTAAACTGGACAGCCCTCGAAAAAAGGAACACAGATGCAGCTGAAACCTAAGGAAGATAAAGGAATGTCAGTATGCAAGAGAGGGACAAGAGTAAGGGAGAAAATAGACCCTTACCTGGGCCAGACCTTCTAGAACAATGTCGAAGATGCCCTCAGTGCCCCGAGCACCAACCTAACTGATGTCTACTGGAAACACAAATCTCCCAAGTCGCTCCCTGATGATCCGCACATCACCCAGCATGGAGACAGCCTGAGTGGTTGTCCCTGAAGAAGTCCCCTCAGGAGGAGTCGATAAATGGGGGGCAGGAGGCATGGCCGCCTGGGGAGTCTCTGGAGTGGCGTTCACCTCTGAAGGAGTCACTGGCTGGGGAGGCACCACATGAGGTGTCATCTGAGAGAGGCTCTCCAGAGTATCGCTCACCCTTGCCACCTTAGGAGGAGTAGTACTCCTAATAACGGGACTCCACCACTGTCTTATCCACTGCAAGAGGGATAAGTGTTATCTTGAAGAGAAACTAACTGAAGAAAGAGAATCCAAGGGAATCAGCATACCTTTTCTCTTTAAAGAGGAACCACCAAGTCTTGGAGAGGGCCCACCAAACCCTAGCACTTCCAATAGGGGAATCTCTAGCTCCACCCTCTTTAAGCGTAAGGGTCCCAAAGTCCTTTACAGGATGAGTCTTCACAACTTGCAACTTCCATTCTTGGTCTTTCGAGAGCACCGGGAAGCCTGGAAGGAATGTGATGAGCACACATTTGTAAAAGGGCGAAGGAAAAAGAATAAGAGTGGACATACCAATTCTCTTGGGAGTGTCCCATCTTGCTGGTACCAAAGCTCTATCAGCCTCTGAAGCCCACTCTCCTCCAACAAACATAAAGCGAGCCTTTCAGCTATGGTAATTAGAGCGCAATCTGGTAATCAATTTACCTCCCCTCGGAGTGAATTAGGACCAGCCACGATTAGGAGCAGGAGTCTCACTTAAAGTATAAGTCGCACAAAACTCTTCAGGAGAAGCATCCTCATTGTGCACTTTTCTCTATAGTGCCAAGAATCCAAGCAAAACTCTGCAACCATTGGGCGCCAACCGCCCTGGCGCAAGTGAAAAACAATGGAGAATACGACAAACAAAAGAAGGTATTGGGAACCTCAGCCCAGCCTCAAGCACTTCCTCATAGATAACAATGTCTCTAGATGAGTCATCACAAGTAGGTTCACCCATTTCGGCTCGACGACACAGTACTGTTGGGAGAATATTGTAAGTGGAAACAACCCGCAGTATATCAGCATCAGTGTTGAGGGTACTAGAAATGGTACTTACTTTAAATCCATCGTCATCAAGAGTTACCTTTCCTAGATATTTGTTGTTGCGAGGGCGAGAAACATTGCCCGAACCACTACTAGGAGAGCCTTGGGGGATCTGACTCCCTGGAGTTTCACCTGAATGAACCATGTCATCCGCCATGCGACCAGAATCATCGCCGCCAGAAACACTAGCGTTCCTCGGCGTACTCTGTTCCATAGCTCCGTACCTAAGCTCCCTAACTCTTTGCCCAACCTCCGTAACCATGCCTGACTCGCCCACTGTCGATGCCTCCGCGTCCAACACCGCCCGTTTGCACCATGAGCCCGTTGATGCCGCCTGGCCGCGCCTAGCGCCCGGCGACACCGCTGGCGCGCTCACCTGGCCGCGTCTAGCTCCCGACGACGCCGTCTGCGGGCTCCAACCCTCGAGCCCAGCACCCTACCATGCTGACCTTGGCGTGCTCCTACCACTGTGATCTGCCTGCTCAACCGATAGCACCCATGGCGCCCCTCCAGACGGCGCCCCTTGTGCCTTGCCTAACGGCGCCTCTCCAAGCGGTGCCCCTAGCGCTTGGCCTTCGGTGCTCGCCCCCACTCCGCCTTTGACGCCTGTCTGGGTCTCTAGTCCTCCAACTCCGACTACTCCCTTTGTTTCGATGGAGTTCGCCTGAGCTTCTAAGTCAACATCGATCGCTCCATCTCGAATCACCTCTCCTTCACTTGACATCGATCTCTATATTTAACTCGGGAATGGGATCACAAATCTTCCCTCTTGCCTTTGTTCTTGGGAATCTCAGTAGAAGCCCTCTCTCAAAATGAATGAAATGAAGAGAAGAGGAAGAACTCCCAATTTATAGCCTAGGGCTTTTTGAAATTCTAATAGGAAATAGAATGAGGAGAGTTTATATAGTTGGAGAAGTCCTACAAGAGGTGAACTGTATCAGGAAGGAAAGGAGGTCGATAGTCAAAGGGAGTCTCCGTTAGCCAGAATCCAAGTTCAACTAAATGCCCTCTTCATCAAGTTTCATTGGACTTAGGGAATTGGGGGGCAAATGATAGGTCAGGCCTAAAAGCCCAACTCAGGTTATAAGCCCAGTTTAAATAAAGAGTCCAACTAGACGAGATCTAATGGGTCCAGCCCAAAAGAGGTCCACGACCAGTCAGGATCATCAGGATTCAAGGAGCTACATCACCAAGGAGTAGGCAGCGCCATCCCAAGAGCCTCATCCACGCCCCCTTGAAAAAAGTCAACCGCGTCATCCTCTGACCTGATCTTAAGGGGAGCTCCATAACCGCCTCAGCAATTGAGAGAATGACGCCAGCTCCACCAAATTAGCTATTTAGTTACTAAAAAGGCGCCTCAGTCTATTAAGAGGCACTATAAATTGTAAGCCCTGCCAATACTTGGGGGGCATCGAGCACATCAGTTATCACTCTCATCTATCTCCCATAGTTTGTACCTCAATTGCTCTCTAATAATCTCCTTTCGCTCCTCGAAGTAATAAAACACCAGGTCATCCTAGCCCTTCATAGAGGAGTAGATCAAGTTGACCGAACCACTCTACGTCTTTGTCTTGCTTGTGTTACTCTTTTTCTACTTAATTACTGCATTAATTATTAATTACTTGACAGGTGGTGCATAAAACCAATTTGTATATCATCACATAAGACATAAGCCACATGACAAAAAAGACATGTGTTAATTATCACAAAAAAAGAGTGCCTCCGTCTTAGAAATTGTTCAATCAGTCGAACTATATTAAGGTTAATCGAGCAGGTTCATGACTTAGCCGAACAAATGACGAAGCTGCTCGATCAACATTAGAACCGGGCAATGAGCCAAATCGAGCAAGAAATTACTAAAGTCCGATATTCGTTAAGAATGAGGCCGAATTATGGGGTAGTTAGGCAACTCAAGTAATTAAGGGTGGTATAAAACTGATAAGAAAGTTCTAAATCATAGGTGAACATTATGAGCATGACCTAAATAATAGGTAAACCAGAAAACAAGCCTGAAGAGGCTCCAATACAGATTACGAAAGATTTGGATAAACAATAGGTGTGTTACTTTGTTCAGCCAATGGTAAAACCTTAAGTTCAAAGTATACACTTATTTTCCTACAATCTTGTATGCTTATTCTCAAAGTCTTTACTCACTTAATTATCGGAGTGCCTCCGACCGATTCAAGCCTAGTATTGGAAGTTTGTTCAGTTTGCACAAAAAAACAACTTTCTTGTTGGTTTCTCTCGAATCGTATTTCAAAATTTATATCACCATTAATAACTTGTACAATTTATAACTTTTATGTTAAATATTGCGATTGATCTTAAAAATATTATAATGACCAAAATGATAACTTAGCCCTAAAAAGTTGCAACACCCTAAAATTTGTAACATGACCAGAAGTTATAATTTTTTTATTGTAAATAAGCTCAAAAACTTGTATCAAAACCTATAAGAACATGTTTGGTTGAAGTATTAAGAAATTGAATTAGATTAATTTAATCTGGTGATGATGTAATTCCAAGTTTTAATTAAGTTATAACGACTCGGTTTTAATTTTTTATTAATTCCGACCCGGTTCATTATTGTCATTTAACACTTAATATTATATATTAATGAATATCGTGTGTTAAGTGATATTAATTTTAACAAGTCTAGTGATAAAAATATAATGACTTTATTATCGTTGCAAACTTGGATCCACACTTTCATCTAAAAATTATACATTATGCTAACACTTGTCCTATTTGTTTTGTCGTTCTCAATTTAATACCGTACATTATTACTTGATATAAATATAAATTTGGTATTATAATTATAAATTTATAACTTATTCCAATCTTAATATAAACTTATTACACAAATGATATGATCAAATAGTACTAGGTGTGTTTGGATTAGGTATTATGATATATTGGATTAGACAACCCATCCATTCCATACTCATCTAGTAGGAGAAGAAAGACAAATTCAAAATTGAGAAATACTATGTAACCCAAATCTGCATCCCAAATTTGTATCTCAAATGAACGAGGATCATTGCATGAGTGGGTCCCATCAACTTTTTTAAATGGGACCCACTGATCCAATGATCTCCCTTCATTTGGGATGCAGATTTGGGTTACATAGCATTGCTCTTCAAAATTTATGGCTCCTCATCGCATGTTTAGTTCAATTATTAAGAAGTGGTGGGCTCCCATATTTATTACATCCAATATTTTGTTTGGATGAAGTATTGAATGATGGTATAAACATTAAATTACTAAATGACCCTCAAGATAAAAAATGATATTTATATCATAGAGATTCTTGAAGGTAAAAATGTATTTTATCCAAACACACCTCAACCAGATTATTTAAACCCACCAAATAGGTGGGTTTATTTAAGAAGGTGTGTGGCTATAAATCACTATTCATCCGGGCTATAGAATATTTATAGGTGATAATATCGGACCCAAAATGTGTATCCAAACATGAGTGTAAGTGGTATAAGGTGAGCCCAAACATTATTTCTTTCAAGTGATAATTGGTGTTGGAGCATTTCCAACTATGACTTAAATTTAAGGGTAATTTAGAAGCCGGTACAAAAATTTAGACTTATTTGAGCTAAACTACATTAAAAAAACTTATTTTGCCCTAAGTGCATTTTTTTGAAAAAAGACTAAAAGGGTATTTATTACTACATTACTCTCTCTCTCCTCTCTCTTCATTACTCTTTCATTCTCTCTTTCCTATTTTCTCTCTATCTATTTCTCTCTCTCTCTCTCTCTCATATTGATAATTTTTTTTTAAATATGTAAAGATTTGATTTAATTTTTTCATCTCTCTCTCCCCTTATTTTTTCTCTCTCTCTCTCACTCCTTCTCCCCTTATTTCCTTATTCTCTCCCTTTTTCTCTCTCCTTATATCAATGTTACACAACACAATTATACTAATCAGTTACACCAATTAGTTACAATTACCCTATAATACACTAAACAGTTACTCGTGTGTTCTAATAAACTAAACAGTTATACTAAACAATTATACGAAATTACAACACCAACTCAATTTGTCATTTTGTTATTTACATAAATCAAAGAGTTACATCATTTAGTATCACGACATGGTTACATCAATTATATACACCAAATTGGGTTTATCATTACACAAAAGATTTTATCATTATACTAAATTTGATATATATGATTGGTGTAACGATGTCACGATACTAAATAGTACAACTATTAAGTTTATGTAAACAACTGAATGACAAATTGAGTTGATATTATAAATTTGTGTAATTGTTTGGTGTAACTATTTGGTTTTTTTAGAATGCATGAATAACTGTTTGGTGTATTATAAGACAATTGTAACTGATTAGTGTAATTATGTTGTTGTAATGTTGATATAAATAAAGAGAGAAAATAGGGAGATAGCGAAATGGTTATAGAAAATAAGGGGAGAGAGCAAAAAATAGGGGAGATAGATGAAAAAATAAATCAAATATTTACATATTTGAAAATAAAATAAATTATCAATGATAGATATAGAGAGAAAATAGGGGAGAGATAGGGAAAGTAAAGGGGAAAGAGAGAGAGAGATGGAGAGAAAATAGGGGAGAGATAGTGAAAGAATCTAATGAAATCTTTACATATTTGATTAGATATATAACTGTCAATTAAGAATGCATAAATTAAAGAAGGGTGTTTAGGTAAAAAAGATTTTAATTCATTTGAATTTTGTACCTAAACACAAAAAATTTTATAAAAATTGTACTTAATGGAATAAACAACTTATTCATACACTTTTGCCTAAATAAGTCTAAAAAATTGTACACACACCTAAAAAACCCTAAATTTAAAGAAGGAGAAACCCAAATTTAAATTAGGGCAAACCCAAATCTAAAAGAGAGTAAAGATGATCATTTGATCTTTAAAAGAGTGTGAAATCTCACTATTAAAGATTTGGGTAAGGATTTGAGTAAAAAAATGAGTCTCCCTTGATTAGGTATAAGTTTGAATCAAAAGTTAGAACCAGTTTTTTGGATTTTGATTCTAAATTCGAGTCAGAGTTGGAGATGATATTAAGTTTTTTTTATGGAACTTATAATTAGTTAAGTCCATTACTTAAACATATTTGGTGTTAAGTCTTACTATTATCATTTTAGTAAGTAGTTAAGTCCAAATTTTTTTAATAAATCTAAAATGTCATTCCTATGACATTGAAAGTAATCATCAATGTTAAATTACATTCTTAAACAATTACTCTTTGATCAAAAAAAAAAAACAATTACTCTTTGATTCACGCTCAGTAGAAATCAGCAGTTAGATTTTTTTTCTTCATAAAATCTAATTTTCAAATTCAAATTTGAGACCACCACCACTAACTCTTCCACATATTTTATTTTATCTCGCTCGTCGCCTTCTCTCCTCCAATCTCCTCATTCCGGATTTTCGTCATAGGGTACATATAGATACAGTGATGTGTAGTATGTAATAGAGAAAGAGAGGAAGAGAGAAAGAGAGAGAGTCTTCAACCATATCCATCCGATTCACCGTCGGTAACGAGGTCATGACCTCTGACGATCAAAACCTCATGAGACAAGAAGCCAATTACACTGCACGTGAATCATGCATAGCTTCCTAGTCCTCGTATTCTACGTTGTAATTAAATGTTTGATCTATAAATTAACATGTCTCCTTTCTATTCCAACCAAACAAAACATTAAAAAGAATTTGAAAAATGGTCATTATTTAAGAAACAATTCATAACTTGATGCTCATGATTTTCTTTCACGATATCACTTGGAGACAGACAATTGTTCTTTATATGGACAAGCAAATGGGGGTACTAGTTGAGAATTGTGCATTGGGATACAAGTTCGAAATTGTGAATTCCCAAATCTAAATACCTTGGACCAAGAAAAAGATTGCTATAAACGACAATATGACGTCGAAAATCCCAATAAATTTAATTGAAGCTAGTCCACTAAAATTTATAATGACTTCGTCATCTATTCAAAATTTAATGATAGATTTGATAATGCACAAAATGTATTTATGCACCATCTGTGGTTCGGTCAGAGTAACCTACTCCACTGTGAAGGGTTATGATGACCTGAGTGTTTGCCTCAAGGAGTGTAGGTTGCTCAAGAATGAGGGATAAAGTTTTATCTCTGTTAACGCTGTTAGCCAGCAACAACTGACAAAGAGTGATAATAAAGTTTCAGAATATACAAGGGGTGTTCCTGAAGATTTGATTAATTATAGGGGGTATAGATAAAAATTTTCCTATTGTTTATTATTTAGAGTTGAGTTATATTTAAAAAATAAATCGATTATGATGAAATGGGATCAAATTTCAATTAAAAATTGAGATTTATTTTTTCCATCAAATTTTTTATTTTCTTGTAAAGCACGACTTTTCGGAACTGTAGTTTTACCCCAATCACATAATTCATAAAAAAAACAAAAAATTAACAATAGCAAAAGATTAGAGATAAGTTGTAGTGTCTTGTCTCAAAAGTTTTTATGTGTTCAAGTCTTGCGACAAAAAGAAAATTATAAAATTTTGCAGCTATTTGAAAAAGAAAAGTTTTGGTTGGATCCGGTCCAATCATAATTAGATTTACTTATATTTAATAATACATAATCTACTATAAAATAAAATCTATAATATAAAATAGGGTAAACTTCAATAAACTCATGCGAGATCTCAAATAAACTCATCAAACATCTATCAACATTCCTTTCAAAATTATTCACATTGCACTATGCCTTCAGGTACGGGGTTACCCCTAGTCTATAATATAAAACAGGGCATTACCCATTTTCTTCAAATCATTCAAGAGTGCTTTCTTGAAATCTTTGAAGACCCATGCTTAAAGATTCTTGAGTTTGGGCATTAAAATCAACTGGAGAGAAAAACTCACATTGCCGTTTGAAGAGGAAGCAAGCAGCGGCTGAAAAGCCATTGAATAAGTCTACTGTGTAAACAAACACCCTTTGGATTTCATGGATCAAGGTGGTATTGGTGAGTTGAACCAAGGGGGGGGAGGCGCCTAAGGGGTGCCAAGGTGCCGATGGTGAGCTAGGCGACAAACTGGGCACCGAAGGTGCTGTCTTGGACAGCGATCTGGGCGCCGAAAGTGATTTCTTGGACAGCTTGGGCGAGCTGGGCAGTGGTCTAAAGAGGACAGCCCGTGCTTCGCGCGACCCTACTATTTTTATTGAGGATGCAAGGCCTCGGGTGATGGAGGAAACACCATTGGGCGTCCAAGGCACCGATTCAGAGCAGATTGGGCGCGATCTGGGCCCGAGGCGCGCTGTCCGCGCGATGGAGCAGTGGGGAGAGATGGTTGACCATTCCAGCAGGTCAGGTGAGCATGGTGAGGGGCTGGGTGCCCCTTTGGGTGTTATTTTGTCTCACTTGGGCGAGCAGAAAGGGTCAGGCGCCCCCATAGGCGCTGGTTTGTCCCATTTGGGCGAGCAAAGGGGGTCAGACACTTCTCCCGGCGCTAGGCTGCCCCATTTGGGTGAGCAAAGGGGGTCTGGCACCTTTCCAAGTTCTGGGTTGCCCCATTTGGGCGAGCAAAAGGGGTCTGGCACCTTTTCAGGCGCTGGGCTGCCCCATTTAGGCGAGCAAAGGGGGTCTGGCACTTCTCCAGGCGCTGGGCTGCCCCATTTGGGTGAGCAAAGGGGGTCTGGCACCTTTCCAGGTGCTGGGCTGCCCCATTTGGGCGAGCAAAGGGGGTCTGACACTTCTCCAGACGTTGGGCTGCCCCATTTGGGCGAGCAAAGGGGGTCTGGCACTTCTCCAGGTGCTGGGCTGCGTAGTGCAAGTGACGGGGATGTTTTGGCTTCTCAAGACCACCCAGGCAGTGGGTCAGGCAATTCCTCGCACCATCGCACCAGAAAACACAAAGGCAAAACAGTCCTTAACGAGGATGTGTCCAAAGTGAGTACCCTTTCTAGTTCCCTCGATACTGATGACGATATTATGAGGATTATTTTTGTTTATCATATTCCTCCAACTGTGCTGTACCGCCGGGCTGAGAGGGGTGAGCCTGCTAGTGATGACTCCTCTGGTGATATTGTCATTTATGAGGAGATGCTTGAGGCTGGGCTCAGGTTCCCAATTCCTCATTCCGTTTGTGACATCTTGAATTACTTTTCTCTGACACCTGGGCAGCTGGCTCCCAATGGTTGGAGAGTTTTACTGGCCTTTCTGAAACTGTGGAGGAAAGTACACCATGAAGATGCCTCTGCTACCGAGTTTCACGCGGCTTATTACCTGAGTGAGACTCCTACTTCCAACCGGGACTGGTACTATTTCACTCCGAGGGGAGGCAAGTTAATCACCGGGCTATCCTCTAACTGCCACAGCTGGAAGTCTCATTTCATATTCGTCGGTGGTGAGTGGGCTTCAGACATTGATAGAGCATTGGTTCCATCACATTGGATTGCTCCAAAGAAAATTGGTATGCCCCATATACTTACCCTTCTCTTGACTCATTCCTTGTAGGTTGTGTACTCACCACGCTCCTTGCAAGTTGTCCCGTGCTTACTAAGGATCAAGAGCGGAAGTTGGAGGCTGTGCGAGCTCATCCTACGAGGGACTTTGGAGCTCTCATCCTCAAAGATAGTGGAGTCAGTCTTTCCCCTCCGGTTCGTGCTAAGGTCGATGCTCCTTCCCCGAGGTCCGACGACTCCTCTTCAAAGAGGAAGGGTGAGTTGATGCTTTTGTAACTTTTTCTTTTACTTGGTGTTTTACGTCTAACATTTTATTTTCTTTGCAGCGATATATAGGGGAGTGATTGGATCTCGCCTCTCTGGTAGGAGTCCTCCTCCTTCCAAGGTGGCGAGAACGAGTGAAGCCTCACAGGTGACTTCTCCACTGGCGTTGCCCGAGATTGGCTCTCCTCAAGCAACCCCTCTGGTGGAGCCCCGGGCGTGTTCCCATTGAGTAACCCCTCCAGTGCCGCCCCCTCAATCAAGGACCTCTTCAGTTGCAACTGCTACTCCAGAGTCTTCCTTGTCAGCTACACCTCTTGCTCCTCGTTCGTCCCCTCCTCTTGTGGGAACTTCTACGAGGGCACCGACTCAGATCAGCTCCATGTTGGGTAACACATCAATCATAAGGGACCGACTTGGACAGTTTGTGTTTTCCAATGATGTTATCGGGATTAATGCCCTGGGTACCGAAGGAATCGTCAGCTCTTTTTTGGAAGGTCTGGCTCAGGTAAGGGCCAGTTGTCTCCCTTTCTCCAGTCATTTCTTAAGATTTTGTCCTCTTCTGACTTTTATCTTTCTTCAGGCTTCTACTGCATCCATGTGTTTACTTTCAAGGACTTATAGTCACCATCAAATGAAGCAAGATCATGATGCCATGCAAAATGAGCTCCTTGCTGCTCGGGTAAGGATTGTTGAGTTTGAAGCTGCTAGTAGGGCTTCTCAGGCTGAGCTTGTGGCGATCCGTGAGAGGGCCGCGTTCAGGGAGATAGATCTTTTGGCGCCCCATGAGAAGGCGGCCAAGCTAGAGGCTGAACTTGAGGAGGCCCGTGAGAAGACAACTAATCTTGAGTCTGAGCTTTTGACGACCCATGAGAGGGCCACGCTCAGTGAGGCTGAGCTTGCAAAGACCCGCGAGAGGGCCATGCTCAGAGAGGCTGCTGCGGAGGCAGAGGTGAAGGCAGCTCATGAGAGGGCTTTGCAAGCTAAGGAGAGGGTTGTCACAGCTGAGAGGGACTTGATGAATGGCCTTGCAGATGCCTTCATTGACGGTTATGATGAGCTCCGAGGGAAGATCTCAGCTGTCTTTCCTGATATTGATGTTTCAGGCTTCATGTCAACTGAGGCGCCTGATAATAGTGATGGAGGCTCTGGCGAGGCTGAGGATGATGAAGAAGGTGAAGAGGAGGAGGACCATGAGAGTAGCTAGAGTATTGGGGACTTTTGATTTTTCTTTTTTTCTTTTTCTTTTTTTTAGAAAGACAGTTCATAGTCTTACTTTTGTACTGATACTCCTTTGAAATTAAATGAAAATGCAAAAATCATTTTGGAGTAAAATGTAGAGAATTTTATTCATCCATTGCCTATGTCAAGCAATATTGGGTAATAATCCCAAAAAAGTACATTGAATATTGGGTAATAATCCCAAAAAGGTAGAAAATAAAATCAAGTCCCCACTGTTTACTATTTTGACTCTCTCAAGGTGTCATTGGTAGTACCTCTTCAAGTGTTCAGCGTTCCACGGATGGACTAAGACCATCCCCTCAAAATTCTGGATTTTGTATGTACCTGGCCTCACCACTTCTGTTACGAGGTAGGGTCCTTCCCAATTTTATCCCAGCTTCCCTTCGCGTGAGTCCTTTGTGGCGAGGATCACTTTTTTGATCACCAAGTCACCTGGTTGGAAGGAACGATGCTTCACCCTCGAGTTGTAGAATTTTGCCATGCGGTGCTTGTATTCAGCGTTGCGGACCACAACCATCTCCCTTGCCCCCTCTATCAAGTCGAGGTTGATGCGGAGTTCTTCTTTGTTGGTGATGGGGTCATGGCGTTGAACCCTTAGAGAATGAACCCCGATCTCCACAGGGATAACTGCCTCAGTTCCAAAGGCGATGGAGAAGGGGATCTCTCCGGTTGGGGTTCTCGACGTGGTTTTGTAAGCCCATATGACACCTAGGAGCTCGTTAACCCAAAGACCCTTCGCTCTTTCGAGCCTTATCTTCAGGTTGCGTAGCACTGTTCTCACCACGACTTCTGCTTGCCCATTTGCTTGCGGATGTGCTGGGCTAGAATGAGGTTGTTTTATCTGAAGATCGGAACAGAAGGAGTTGAGTAGTTTATTGTCGAATTGCTTCGCATTGTCACTGACAATGGCGTGGGATATCCCGAAGCGGCAGACTAGGTTTTTCCAGATAAAGTCTTTAACCTTTGAGTCTGTTATCTTTGCCAGGGGTTCTGCTTCTGCCCACTTTGTGAAATAGTCGATTGCTACTACCACGAACTTGCATTGTCCTCTGCTGAGGGATAGGGGGCCTAGGATGTCAATTCCCCATTTGGAGAAAGGCCATAGACTTGTGATGACCGTGAGTTCCTCTGGCGGCAACCTAGGCACAGTAGCGAAGCGCTGGCACTTGTCACATTTCTTAGCGAACCCCTGTGCGTCCTTCACTATGCTAGGCCAGAAGTAGCCTTGTCGGAGTGCTTTGTGGGCGAGGGAGCGTCCTCCGGAGTGATTCCCACAAATTCCTTCATGGATCTCCCGCAAGGCATAGTCAGCTTCCTCGGGTGAAAGGCACCGCAGCGATGGCAAGGAGTAGCCTTTCTTGTAGAGGATGTCTTGTAAGATAGTGAATTTGGAAGCTCTCATCCTAAGCTTCCTGACCTCGAGGGGATTGTCTGGTAATGTACCCTCCTGGAAGTATGCCCTTATCGGGGTCATCCAGTTTGATTCAGTGGAAGCAAAGTTGACGATTGCGGCTCCCACATCTAACTTGCTTGGTTCAAACTGATGACCGATGAATGTTGGTCCTAAAAGGTCTTGGGAAGATGAGGCGAGCCTAGCAAGTGCGTCTGCGGCCATGTTATCTTCCCTTGGGATGTGGCGGATTTGGAAGTATTGGAACTTAGCGACCAAGGCTTTCACTAGGGCGAGGTACTCCTGCATCTTGGCACCTTTTGCCTCAAACTCGCTCTTTACTTGGTTGACTATCAGCTGAGAGTCACTGTAAGAAAGAAGATGTTGGGCTTCCATTTCTGTTGCCAACCTTAGGCCAGAGAGAAGAGCTTCATATTCTGCCTCATTGTTGGAGGCAATGAAGTGAAGCTTCACTGCATACTTGATGGGGGTACCGTCGGGACTAATCAGGATGAGGCCTGCTCCACCTCCTTCACTGGTTAAGGAGTCGTCGACGTAGAGTTTCCAAAGTGGTAGAAAGGAATGCTCGGAGGTCTCCGCAGGAGGTAGGGCGCTAGGTTGGGCTGCCTGGGTGCCAGGCTGGGAGCCAGAAGGGGTCTGGGTGCCACAGGGAGGTGCCTGGGCGCCTGAGGGAGATGCCAGGGCGCCGGTCTGGGCGCCTGAGGAAGATGCCTGGGCGCCAGTCTGGGTGCCTGAGGGAGATGCCTTGGCGCCAGTCTGGGCGCTTGAGGGAGATGTCTGGGCGCCAGTCTGGGCGCCTGGGATGGCTTGGGCGCCCAGTTTGGGCGCCTGGGGATCTTTGCTGGGCGTTAGGCTGTCCTCACCGAGCTCCTGTACGTCCTTGTCGGGAGTTGAGGTATCCTCGCTGGGCGAGGTGCAAAGCTCATTGTTCTCCTCTTCTGCTGGAGTAAGCTCAGCAATGAAATCCGCCAGTGCTTGTGCCTTTATGGCCGCCCTTGGTTGGTATTGAATGTCAAACTCGCCGAGTTCCACTGCCCACTTAAGGAGCCTCCCGGATACGTCCGGCTTTCCCAGGACCCTTTTTAGGGGTTGGTCTGTAACGACAACAATGTTGTGACTTTGAAAGTAGTGTCGTAGGCGCCTTGCTGCTGAGATCAGGGCGAGCGCTAGTTTTTCAAGCCCTGAATATCTGACTTCTACTCCCCTGTATGCTCTACTCACATAGTAGATAGGTCTTTGCACTCCATCACTACTTCTAACAAGGACTGAGCTTACTGCCGATGAGGAGGCAGACAGGTATAAATACAGAGTTTCTCCTAGAGTAGCATGTGAAATGAGGGGAGGTGTAGCTAAGTAGGCTTTGAGCCTTCGGAAGGCTTCCTCTACTTCAGGTCCCCACTTGAAGGCTTTTCGGAGAATTTTGAAGAAAGATAGACACTTGTCTACAGACCTGGAGACGAACCTGTTAAGTGCTGCAATTCTTCCGTTGAGGCGCTAGAGCTCCTTGGTTGAGGAAGGTGACTTCATGTTGAGGATTGCTTTGATCTTATCAGGGTTCGCCTCAATCCCCCTCTGGTTGACCATGAATCCTAAAAACTTTCCTGATCCTACGCCAAAAACGCATTTCTCAGGATTTAGCTTCATGTGGTATGACTGTAGAACGGTGAAGGTTTCTTGGAGATGGTCAATATGGTCTGCTGCGGCGAGACTCTTCACCAACATGTCGTCAACGTAGACCTCCATCGTTCGCCCAATCTGGGACTGGAACATTTTGTTCACCAGCCGCTGGTAGGTTGCCCTTGCGTTCTTTAGCCCGAAGGGCATGACCCTGTAGCAGTAGATCCCATTCGGAGTGATAAATGATGTCTTCTCCTGGTCTGAGGGGTGCATACTGATCTGGTTGTATCCAGAGTATGCATCCAGGAAGGTGAGCAGTTCATGTCCTGCCGTGGTGTCGATAAGGAGGTCAATTTGTGGTAGCGGATAGCTATCTTTTGGGTACTCCTTGTTGAGCTCAGTGAAGTCGACGCAGAGGCGCCACTTCCCATTGTCTTTGGTTACCATCACCACATTTGAGAGCCAATCTGGGTATGCTACTTCCCTGACCGCCCCATTCCCTATTAGTTTCCCCACCTCCTTGTCCATTGCTTGGGCCCTTTCAGTGGAGGCACCCCTTAGCTTCTGGCGTACAGGCTTATAGCGAGGGTCGACATTGAGACAGGGGGGTGGCGACCTCAGGATCAATTCCTTCAAGGTCTGCATGCGACCATGCAAAAATATCCATGTTGCGTTTCAGAAAGCCTATTAACTGGCGAACCAGATCTTCAGAGAGAGAAGAGCCAATGTACACCCTCCTGTCTGGATGCTCCTCATCTAAGACCACCGGGGTGAGCTCTTCGACTGGTTCTCCTCTTTCTATGGCGGTGTCATCCCTTGGGTCGAGGACCTCCACTTGCAATGCCTCCTTTGGCTTTCTGGTCTTCATGGAGGAGACATAGCACTCTCTTGTTACTACTTGGTCTCCTCGTACCTCTCCGACTCCATTTGGGGTTGGAAAGCGTAGAATGAGGTGATAGGTGGATGGCACAGCTCTTAGTGTATTGAGAGCAGGTCGGCCCAGTATGATATTGTAGGCTGATGGACAGTCTATTACCAGAAAGTTGACCATGACCGTAGAGCTTCGGGGTGCTGCGCCAACAGTGACTGGTAGGGTGATGGATCCTAGGGGATACACCTTATCCCCTAAGAACCCAATGACAAGTGATCTGATGGGCTGCAGTCTCTCTCTGCCCAGGTTGAGCTTGTCATAAACTTCTACGAATAGGATATCCGCAGAGCTGCCGCTGTCCACTAGGATCCTTCGCACCTGGAAATTGGAAACGGTCATGGTGAGCACCAGAGGGTCGTCATGGGGGTGTTGGATTCCTTCTAAGTCCTTGTCTGAGAAGGATATGACCTCGTTGTTGCCATGCTTAGGCACCTTGGGTGGGCGTTTATCATCAAGGTGCCTAGCTTTCCTAGCATGAGTCTTCATGGCGGAGAGGGATTCTCTTCCTCCTACAAGCCCTCCAGAAATGGTGTGAATTTCTCCAATGGGGTGTGGATCCTCTTGATTGTGAGGTGGCGGCGGAGCCTGCCCCCTTCCAGCGACATACTGGCGTAGGTGTCCACGTTGAATGAGGTCCTCAATTTGTCTTTTGAGGTCATAGCAGTCATCGGTGTCATGGCCATGATCGCGATGAAAACGACAGTACTTGCTTGGGTTCCTTCGGTTTGGAGGAGACTTCATCCTCCCAGGCCACTTTATGGCGGGGTCATCTTGGATCTGAAATAGGATGTGCTCGACAGCGGCATTGAGAGGAGTGAAGGCTTGTCGGTCTCTCTGAGGAGCAGGACCGAGCCGGTCTTTGACGGGTATCCTCTCTGTCCTGCTGTGCTTGTTGCTAGTCTCCTTCTTGTCGTCTATGTCTCTTTCCTTTCTCTTCTCCCCTGTTCTGGATGACTCGCCTTGCCTGGCCCTCGTGATGTTCTCAGCGTTCATGTATTTTTGGGCCTTGTCTAGTAGCTCCGGCATGCTCCTTGGTGGGCGCTTCATCACTGAGAATAGGAAGCTTGACGAGCAGAGGCCTCCCAAGAAGGCGGTCATAGTTACCTTGTCATCGGGCTCTTCGACCTGAAGGATCTCCTCGTTAAAACGAGTGAGGTAGCTCCTCAGGATTTCGTCTTTGTCTTGTTTTATGCTGAGTAGGTGAGTGACGGGCTTCTGGTGGCGGCGCCCTCCAATGAAGTGCGACACGAAGGACCTGCTCAACTCAGCAAAAGAGGCAATGGAGGCTGGGGTGAGCTTGGCAAACCACTGTCGAGCGGATCCCTTCAAGGTGGTTGGGAACGCCCTACACATGATCTCATCGGGGACGTTGTGCATCTGCATCAGGGTCTTGTAAGTTTCCAGATGGTCCAGTGGGTCCTTCGTACCATCAAAGGTCTCCACAGATGGCATTTTAAACTTTTGAGGGAGGGGGTAGTTCGCTACGTCAAGTTTGAAAGGTGTGTCAGTTCGCCTAACAAGGTAGTCAACAGTCTTAGGTCCTTGCGCCTTCATGGCGTTGAAGACGTCACCCAGTTGGTTTTGCACCTCTTTTATCTTTTCGTCCCACTAGTTGGGAGCTCCTTTAGAATTTTCATGGAAATGGCTCCCATGCTCCATGCTCTGGTTTTCACCCCTCATCCTCTTGGAGAAGAGGGTCTCCACCGTGAGGTGCAGGAGCTGGAGGAGGAGGTGGTGGAGGTCCATCATGGGGAGCTCCCCCATGCTGGGCGCCCAAGGGGGCTCCCATAGGTGGGGCGCCCAAATGGGCTCCAAAGGTGGTGCCCGGAAGGGGAGCACCCATATGGGGAGCTCTTTGATGTCCAAGGCGTGGAGCTCCTCTTACTTGAGGTCCAGGTTGTGCTCCTCCTTGCGTAGCGAGCATTAGTTGAAGGATTTGCTGGTTCTGGGCCACAAGCTCCTGCATGGTCACCAGCATCTGCTGCGTACTTGGGACAGGATTGGTTGGGGGAGGAGCAACCTCCTCTTCTCTTGGTAGATTATCCTCATGTTGGTTCATCGATCTGGTAGTGATCACCATAGGTTCAACAGAGGGAGTGATTAGAAGTGAGAAGTTTGTCGGTTCCCACATACGGCGCCAAACTGATGATGCACAAATTGGGTTTGCACACCGCAGTCAAGTGTGAGTAGTAAATGTAGTAATTAAAGAAGAGAGAAGACAAGAATTATAATGGTTCGGTCAATGTGACCTACGTCCACTTCTGAATGGTTAGGGTCGTCGGGTATTTTATTAACTCAAGTGTGCAAGGAGCAGAGAGTTACAAGCTAAGACGGAGAGGAGAGAGGTATGCTCCACCAAGTCTGTTGCCCCTCAAGTGTTGGTGGGACTTACAATTTATTGTCGCCCCCTAACCGATTAGGGCGACTCAATAGCAACTAAGTATCTATTTCAGCGGAGCTTACGACTTCTTCTCAACAGGCGAGGTGGTTGAGGTGCTCTTCATGAGACTCGGTCAAGGATGGGGTGAGGGTTGACCGTTTGCAAGGTAGTGGAGGTGAGGGTCTTGAGTGCTCCCTTGATGTCGTAGCCAAGCTAATGTAGCTCCCTGATGAACCTGACTGGACTTGGACCATATTGGGCCTCTGGGTCTTTATAAGTTTGGGCCTTTGGGTATGATTGGACTTTCAACATAGATTTGGGCCCTTTGGGCTTGGCCTATCATTTTAGATAAAATTCTATTCATGAATTGTATAGTTTTGGAATTGATTTTTGAGTTTTAGTATTTAATTTTTGAAAACTTCACTGAGAAATTGAGTTCTTATGATGGTTTTAGTTCAACTTACATGTCCCAAACTTCTGTCAATTTAAGCTTGGTAGTCAAGCCCGTTGAGTGGCAATCGAATTGAATCAAGGCCAACAAAATCGACTCGACCAACACCTCTATTTTATTTCAAGCCACCTCAAATACCAACTAATTCAACATAGAAAAAAAATATATATATATTTGAAGAGTTCAGATTTATTTCATTGTGCTTAAAAAAAATCTTGAAAATTTTGATGAATCCACATAGAGAAGTGTTTGATGAGTTGGTGGGTCTCCATCAATCGGCTTTCATTAAAAGCCCAAAATATACTCTATGACCAACCTAATCCACGGGAAATACAATGGGTCAAGGCCCAAAACTAAGTGCTACGTAAAGCCCAAAATCCCCCCTACTCACCCTTCCACTATAAAATCCTAATTCTATATCCTCACCGTCATATCTAGGAGTGTCAAACGTGTCGGGTTAAACGGTTACATGTCGGGTTAAACGGGTGACGGGTGAAAAACATGTAAACCCGTACACGACACGTTTAATAAACGGGTAAAAAATTGAAACACGAACCATTTAATAAACGGGTAATACGACACGACTCGTTTAACACGTCTAATTTTAAACGAGTCAAGTTGGGTTGAGTCGGGCTAACACGGTAAACCACTCGTTTAACTCATTTACCTGTTTACCACCCGTTTGACCCATTTAGCACGATAAACCATCTGTTTAACCATTTATCTGTTTATTTAAAAATGTTATATATCTTTATAAAACTAACAAACTAACACAAATAAATGTGATATTTAGAGATATCTCATATGAGTCATACCATACCACACCATATTATAAAGTACAAACTACAATCCAAAATATCCAAATTCCACCAACAACCATATTACAAATCATAAATACAATCCGAAATAACAATCATATTACAAACCACAATCTCAAACAACCACAAATTCCATGATTCACAAAATCCCGTGAAAGATATCAAATCTTCACCTCCACGACAACGAGCAGATTCAACAACCAAATTCCAATGCCCTACACAAATTAAAATGAAATATTATATAACATTAATAATTAAATAGACTCATAACTAGATAAATACCAAAAACTTGACATTACCTCTCTTTAGTCATGATTAATGATAGATATAGAATTAGAACATTGAGCGGACATAGTTTTATTAGACTTCATATTTTGATTGAAAACATCATCATCTATTTCCCCTTCCGAATCATCTACAACTAAGCACAGCAAAATATAAATGAATCAATGATTAGAATCTTGTGTATTTAATTGGTTACAAACATTAAATACTTGAAAAAATTGAAAATAAATAAATGTGAGAAAGCAAAAAGGTCTAAGTTATGGTTAGAATCTTGTGTATTTAATTGGTTCTTTTATATAAACCAATCTCAACTTGTTCATGAATAACTAAGTTTGATTCATTTGTTCATGCCTCTGACCAAATGAATCAAACTTTGATTCATTTGGGACCTCAATGATCAAGATGGGTAACATCAATGTGCTCACTGGAAACCAAGGAGAAATTAGGAGTAACTGTAGATTTGTTAATTCTTAAGTTATGAACTCAAGCTTTGGTTTATAACCATTATATAAAATTATTTGACAAGCAACGGGTTTACCACAGAGCTTGTCAATGAGTATTGGTAGCTTGCTTACACAGTTGTAGCAGTCAACATTACTGAGGTCACCTCTACATTGAAAGAGACCAGAGATTGTGGTTTGGCCACTACCAGTAGTAGTCTTGAAAAACTTGGCCTTTGAGGACTGTGCAAGCAAAGAACCAAAAAGAGCTGAGAGGGCTTGAGAATAAACCCCAATTGGATCTGATAAAGACTGCTTTGCACAGCCCTTGTACACCAAGTTAGTGTTATCAGGAGCAGATTTAGCTGGTGGGATGAGCTCAAGATTTGGTAAAGAGGACCAGAAATAAAAAGAAGAGGCAAAAGGTTTTTCTGGAGATAGATACAGATCTGATACAGATCTGAAATACATCTAAAATATATCTAAAATCACACTGATACAAATCTAAAATCAACTAATACAAATCTGAAATACATCTAAATTACATCTAAAATCACACTAAAATACCGATCTAAAAAAGATTTACCGTGGTCAGCGACTCAAGCTTAGAGATAGAGAGAAAACTCCGTTTGGTTCAGCGAGCTCCGTGGTCACTGGTTAGCGATCAAGCTTCAGCCCAACGTTCAGTTCAGTTCAGCGTAGATGGAGAGGAGCAACAACTAAGCTTGGAGATAGAGAGAGAGAAAGAAAGAAAGAGAGAAAGAGTGTAGATTGTAGAGGTTGGAGGCCGGAGGCGCAACCCAACGTTCAGCCGTTCAGCGATGGAAATAGAATAGGGTTAGGGAAAAATAACTTTATATATTTTCTGTATAGTTGTCATTAAAAAAAAATTTGACCAATTTTTTTAAAATAATTATTAATTTATTATTATATTAATTTTATTTAAACGGGTTATAAACGGGTTGACATGTCTTACTTGAATACGACCTGTTTATTAAACGGGTTGACTCGTTTATCACCCGAACCAGTTAAAGTCTCACACAAACCCGCTTAATTCATGTCAATTCTTGTCGATTAATCGTATTGTGTTAGATTTTGACAGGCCTAGTCATATCCATTCCCTTCTCCACCGTTCTAAAATCCGAACCCTAACTCTAACCCTAACCCAAAGAAAATGGGTCGCGTCATTGGCGCCCAACGTAAAGGTGCCGGGTCCGTCTTCAAGTCCCACACCCACCACTGGAAAGGACCCGCCCGATTCCGGTCCCTCGACTTCGGCGAGCGGAACGTGTACCTCAAAGGCGTGGTCACCGAAATCGTCCACGACCCTGGTCGTGGCGCTCCGTTAGCCCGAGTCACTTTCCGACACCCATTTCGCTTCAAGCACCAGAAAGAGCTCTTCGTCGCCGCCGAGGGCATGTACACCGGTCAGTTCGTGTACTGTGGCAAGAAAGCTAATCTGGTGGTGGGTAATGTCTTGCCTATTCGCTCGATTCCTGAGGGTGCTGTTGTGTAATGTGGAGCACCATGTGGGTGACCGTGGAGTGTTTGCTAGAGCTTCTGGGGACTATGCTATTGTTATCAGTCACAACCCCCATAATGGTACCTCCAGGTATCCAAAGTCTGCTTCTGGGTTTTCCCCTTTCTTTCGAAATTTCTTGCCAATTTATTCGTTTGTTTTTGGCTTTTGAAAGAAACTGCGATTGAAGAAAAACAGAGCAATACTCTGTTTTTGTATACTGTTTTTTTTTTTCTCGATTTACATCCATGGTTTAGTTCTACACTTACAGATTTAATTTCTAACAAAATAACTCAAGAACATTTGCACTTGTTAAATCTGAGGTTTTAACTGGGATGGCTCCTCTGTTAATAGCTTTTCAATAAATTAGTTACTGGTTGACTTTTGGTTTTGGTTGAATATGTGAATTTGATGGTTGGAACCTGTGTTTTTGGGGGTTGATCTATGATGTATCCTTAATTTGGGTTAGAAATCTTTATTGCTTAAGGAAGTTAGTAATTCATTTATATTGGTTTGAGTATGTCATTTTATGGTTGGGAATTACTAATAACGTTTATTTTTGATGTACTTGATGGAAAGATTGGGATTTAGTGATCCTGAGTTCTGGATATTATTTGTGCTTGTTTTTGTTTTATCTTAAGCGATGATGAAAATTGTGTGATTCTAAGCTCTTATATTTATTTGTTAGTTTTTGGTTTGTATATATTGTTTTTGGTGTGGCGGGAATTGGCTTGTAGTGACATTTCCATGTACTAGTTGGTGCCAACGTACGTTGTACTTGGACCATTTTGAATTATAATTATAATTTTTATTTTCTACTTTTTATCTAGATTATCTCCATATTTGTAGTTAATGTAGGAATAAAATAAGTGTGAACTTAGAAAATAAAAGAGGCATAATAAAGGAACACATAAAGTGATCGATTTTATTACTTATTGGTTGTTTATTATATTTATATTTCAAATATTTTGCTTCTACCATAGTTGTGAACAACACTTACCAGAATTCTCACTAAGAATATAGAGTTTCTCACCCCAAATTGCCTTTGGATTGGAAAAAATTACAATCTTAAAGTAAACATTTGACAATTGAAGACTAAAAAATAGATTAAAACTCAATAAAAGTGAATAAAAATTTAATTAACAAGCAAAATTTGCGTATAGTTTTTGTAAAAATTAACAGTCCAATCTCAAACACGAAGACCATGACAAATCAAATTTTTAAATAAAAACAAAAAAGAAGATAAATATAAAAAAAATAAAAATAAATCTAAACAGTGAACAAGATACATCACATTCTCTTAAAGTCCTAGATTACACTCAGATTAGATCATCAAAATAACAGTTGATAGTAAGACAACATCAAATGAAACTAAGCACTGATAAAAAAAAAAAGGGTTAATTACAAAATGCCCCCTCCAAGTATAAGTTATGTTGCAATCAGCTCCTTGTGGTTTCAATTTAAACAATTTGCCCCCTCAAGTTTGTAATTACATCAATTAACCCATTGCCGTTAACTTTTACTGTAAAAAATGGACAGACGTGAGCTTAAATTCCATTAAAAGACATATTTACCCTTTTGATCCCTTATTTTCTAACTAAAAAAAATTGAAAAATATCTCAATACCAATACTGTTCAATTCCCACCAACCCTCCAGGTACCAGATCATTTCCCCTAAAAACCCATTTTAGGCAACAACCCTTCGATAACCCATCTCCCTCCCTGACCTTCGCTCCCTTCCACCCCCTCCATCGAGCCTAACCACCGTCGCCCACTAGTTCACAACTTTTTTTTCGGGATTTTGATCTAATCAGAATGAATTGGGTGGAATTAGAGCTCTTATGCAGGTTAGGTGCTGAAGAGGGGAATCGAAGCTTAATTAGTGGGAACTGTGCTACATTGTAAGCGGTGATGAGGTTTAGAAATGTTTGGAGCATTCACAATGACCTGTTCTCTTTTTCTTTTTTTCTCACAATTTTTTTTCTTTGGTTGGTTGGTGTCTGGGGATGGTGTTTTGGAGCCACTGACAGTGATGTCGATAAGGAATTGGTGGGTAGCATTGGTGTTTCCTGCCAGTGGACGTCGGGGAATGGTGTTGCTAGTTTGACAGAGATCTTGTTGGGGATGGAGGTGAGGGGCTGCCTACTGCCGGCATTGGGGATGGAGGTGAGGGGCTGCCTACTAATAGTGTTGGGGATGGAGGTGAAGGGCTGTTGGAGTTAGCTATGAGGGTTGGGGTACGACTGGAGTAAGGGAAGGGGGCTACCGAAGTAGAGAAAAAGGTTGGGGTTATGTATTCTTTGGGGCTTTGTGTTTTAATGTGTTGGGTAGGAAGAGAAGAAAGAGAATATATTAAAGGTTGAGGTTATTTTAGGAATTTTATATCTCCCATCCATTTTGTGAGTCAATTTAATCTTGCCAAAACTTTAGGGGGTAAATTGTTTAAATAGAAACCACAAGGAGCTGATTACAACATGACTTATACTTGAAGGGGACATTTTGTAATTAACCCAAAAAAAAAAATAGAATTCTTACACTTTGAGTTCATTATTTTCAATATCGTTTACAAGTGCTACTTTCATAAGATCCATGATAACTTGCAAAGGGAAATAAAAGCTAAAGACAAAAGTAGAGAGCATAGTTGTCAAATCGTGTATCGGAAGGCGTATCGTTTTTTAAAAGTATCGTATCGTATCGTATCGTATCGTGTATCGTAAGATACGCGCAATTTTAATTTTTAAATAATTATTAATAAAATATATGTATATACCTTTATAAAAAAGTCATAGACTCATAATAACATAGTATTTCATTAATATTCCACCAACTATTCAAGTTTCCAACATAGTTCAATAATATCAAAATGCAAAGATCTCTAATTCAAACTTCTAACATCAACTGCTTGAACAACTTTAATATTAATCAGGAATTTTGAATTCAATTGAACAACATTAACATTAAACTTTATTTATTTTTTTAAAACTATAACTACTGAAACGACGTCGTTTCACTAGCTAGTGATTTAAAAATAAGTCCTAGGGTAAAACGATGTCATTTCAACCCCCAAAAAAAAAAAAAAAAAACAGACTTGTCACGTATCGGGCGTATCGTATCGTACGTATCGTATCGTGTATCGTACGATAAGGTGCAAAAACGATACAGAGACACGATACGTATCGTTTTTCAGGTGTATCGTGACGTATCGTACGATACGTATAACTATGGTAGAGAGTGCTATGGAACTTACGGAGAAGAACCAAAATACTAGTTGCCTTTATTATTTAAAGAGAGAAGATTTCTCTACCATTTGGAAAGTGAAGATTGAAAGGATAGCACTTCTATTCTTATATTGTTTTGTAATTTTCTCTAATGTTATGAATATTAAAGGTCTTCCTATAGGTAATACTATATATTCATTGCACTTGTAATTGCAAATATTTTTAGAAATGGAAGGGTCTAAGAGTTAAAGTAAAAAACAAGATATGATTGTCTTTATATGATTAAGTAGGAGTAGAATAGAAAATCAAAAGTTTTTCTCATTAGCTTCCTTTTATTAGTAGTATAGATATTTTGTTTCCTGGCATTTGACTGATTGTAAAATGTATGTGATGATGACTAGAGAGTTTGGAGACTTCATGGTGGTATGCTGAAGATCACTATTAAAGAAGGGCTGATCATTTCATGCTTAGTATTTCTTTTTTACAATTGAGTTACCTTTTCCCCTTCCTCTCTAGATAATGACAGCGACACCACTAGGAGTGTGACTTACCTTAACTTTGGAGGGTGGAACGAAGTTCTCATGAGAATGTGTGAAGGCGAAAGAAGAGAACTTGAGAATGTGTATACAGAAGGGGTACATAGAAAAATGAGAAGGGCAGAACGATAAGCTTGAAGTGGAGTGTTTTTCTTTGGTGGGTGGGGTGTTTTGAAGGTCCTCCTATTATCTAGAAGCGGCATTTCCTGCCTTAAAAGTCATGTACACATTTAGGAGATGAGAGCTTGTTAAATGGAAAGATTTGACACTTTGAGTTCATAGTAGGTGGTTATGATGCATAATTACACGAGGAATATTTATCATAGTATTTAAAATTAAAAATATAAAGTAGCACATTCAGCTAGTGTTGAATACATAACTAGCATTGTCCTAGAAGTGTTGTTGCTTGATCGATGATAGATTACGACACTACCATACTTTGTCTAGAAGATGGCAATAGTCGGTTTGGTTGTCTATTTGGGTTCTTATTGTGGAACTAGTTAAAACATAGTTGTTCATAACCTATATTGTACAAAACATTTAAAGAAATGGGTGTGATCATAGAGACTCCAGATATCCCAAGGCTTTAGGTCTCATGATTTGGTGTGGTTAGTGACTTGAAGAATGATAAGATCACCATCTACGTCTATTCAATTGTTTCTGCTGCATTGGGTCATCCTATTTGTTCCATTTGAGCTTGGACACCATATCCCTGAATTCAATGAATACACATTTTGAAGACTGAAATCTTTATTTTGTGCTTGATTGGCTAGTATTTTTTCTTGTACAGTTATATTGAAACATGTATTTAGCTATACCACAACGTGGTCGATTGAAGAAGCATGCTTTTTGTAGTTCTTTTGCGGAAAATATTAAAAATATCATCTTGATCCCTAAAGTGTTCAAGGATTGCTGGTCGGTCTCAAAAGTATCAATAATTTGTGTTTAATTGTTCATGTTTTTAGCTTCTGTTGAGATTGGTAAGAGATTTGTCGCATTCGCTTTTGACAGACTTCTTCTTAGGGCCAAACATTGGAAAAAAAAAATTGATTTACGCTGTCGGTTGAGTATAAGTTGTGAGGGGGAAAACTCGGCCTTCAAAATCCACCCATGTCTTCCTCATTTTTCTTCTTATTTGTCCTCCCCTCCTTGCATATCTCATCTCTAATCATGTCGCATATATACTTAAGGGCGATCCAACGCACGAGACTCCCACCACTAGGGGCCTAAAGAAGTCAGATGTATACAATTACAACCTTATCCCTTTATGCAAAGATGTCGTTTCTGCGGCTCGAACCATGACACCCATCTCACATATGCGCATAGAGGTTTCAATCACCAATTCAAAAATAAAAGCACAATTCAACACTGTGATTAATGATCCAAGTTACAAAATATAAAACAAATTCACCGTTTCTATGTGATGACTCTCAAAGAAAACCAAAATCAAAATCAAAGTCACAACTGCCCCTCCTTTCTTGATAACTACTTGGATCACTAAAATCAAAATCAGATTCAGAAAACTGAACTTGAATCCTAATCCTAATGTTGCCATGCCGGCTGATGTTGTAATGTGGTGTCGTGGTGCCACCATGTTGTGGTATGTGGGTTTATGTGTGTGTGTGTGAGAGAGAGAGAGAGGAGCTTCTTGTGGATTTTGAGCCGAAAGGGGATTTAGAAAATCAATGGAACTCACTTATGTATTTTCTCTCTTCTTTTTTCCTTTAATTTTTCTATCGGGTAATGGGATGTGAAGTGAGTTAGTCGTTGGTCTTATGCTGGATGATCAAAATGATATTGGGAGATATTGAATTGAATTTAATGTTGTTATTTCTTGAGATGTTATTGGTTTTTTCTTCTTGTTTTGGATTGGGCTTGATATCGGTTGAATTGAAAAGCAGTAAATTTTTAGGTTAAAATATTAAAGAGCAATGCTATATATCCCAAATTTATATCCCAAATATGCATCTCAAATTAATAAGGATAGTTGGATCAGTGGGTCCTAATTAAAAAAGTTGATGGGACCCACTCATCCAATGGTTCCCATTCATTTGGGATGCAAATTTGGGATATAAATTTGGGTTACATAGTATTTCCCAATATTAAATATGGGATTGGGGATTGATCATGCACTAATATCTTTGGATTAAATTAGGGCTTACGCGTGCACTGATGAAAACTCATGTGAAGGAAAATTGTTGTGTTTCTAGTTGATGCTTATTCTTAAATATTGACATGTACAAGAACATGTTCTAATCACTTTATGTATGTTAGCTGTTAAAATTGTATTGTACTTTTGGAAGTCTGTAGCACTTGAATTTTTATTCATATTATTAGTATTTTACTTGACTTGGGGTCCAAAACAGTTCAATTTATCTGGAAGACAATCTTTTATTACCTAGCAGGATATTATAGTCTTTTTTTGCACTAAGCATAGCTTTTGCAAAATTGCAACTTTTTTGGGAGATCTAGCATGTGGTAACTTCTGGAAAGCTTGTTTCTGCAACTCAACAGAAAATACATAATAGATAATATGGCTGTACTAAGCACGACCAATCTAGTACTCTACATTTGCTCCATAAACTTATCGTTGTGTCTTATATGTCGGCATTTTTTTTAATTGTATTGGTTGTGCTGCTATTTTAGCCAATATATTTTGAACCACGGGATATGGGATTTGCAGCTCCAGATGAGGATTCTTAGTTCAATCTTTTGTCCCTTACTGATTTCACTTAGTAATTCTCTAAATTATTATTTACTATCAGAATCAAGCTTCCTTCTGGGGCCAAGAAGATTGTGCCAAGTGGTTGCCGAGCCATGATTGGTCAAGTTTCTGGTGGGGGCCGGACAGAGAAGCCACTCTTGAAGGCTGGAAATGCATATCACAAGTACAGGGTGAAGAGGAATTGCTGGCCCAAGGTTCGTGGTGTTGCCATGAATCCTGTGGAGCATCCTCACGGTGGTGGTAACCATCAGCACATTGGACATGCCAGTACTGTTCGCCGAGATGCTCCTCCTGGGCAAAAGGTTGGTCTCATTGCTGCCCGGAGGACTGGGCGTCTTCGAGGACAAGCTGCTGCCACAGCTGCAAAAGCCGACAAGAGTGCTTAGGAGTATTATTATCAGGATTCATTCATCATTTTTCCATGTTATTTTCGACATCTTGTGCTCTTTATTTTACTGAACAATTGTTGATGTTACTGAAATATGTTGAACTTTCGGTTTTCAATTTGTATGGGTCTGTCTTCAGATTCCCAGTTTTCATTAGATTTATTATCAGGCAATGGAATAACTATGGGCTTTTTACAGTGACTCTTTTTCATAGTTTTTAAACACGCCCCGGACATTGACCCGTAACTGTTGGGTCATTAGTCAGATTTGTTATATATAATAAAAAAATAAAAATTATGATTAATGAGAATAAATATGCTAAAAAAACATAACAAAGTAAACAAATAGCATCTTTAATGTAATTACATCAGACAAAAATTCAAAAATTATTAAACATGTATACAATGCATCTAATTTCTAAGATTCAACCTTACAAAGTTCATACATTCACATATGAAAATAATTAAAGACCTGTGCTATAGAGTATAGATTAATGCTCAACTCAATTTGACACTAAAATGATCTCAAGATTCATCAACAACAAACACAAATGAAAAAAAAAAAACAAAAATCAGTATATGCGGAAAGGAAGAGAGAGAGAGAGAGAGAGAGACAGACAGACCATCCTAAAGTGACAAAACCGGAGAACCCTTCTTCGATTCAAGTGAATTTGAACATACTGAGAAGGAATGATTAACCCTTCTTCGATTTTAAGCCAAATCCGTAACATTTTACTAAGGAAATGCAACAAGAGAAGGAATGATCAGTAGCATGAGGCCATGAACAGAATAATGATGATGGTGGTGGACTTGGTGATGACTGTTGCGACGATCGACAAATCAAGAGATGACGAGAGTTTGAGATTGAAGAGAGAGAGAGAGAGAGAGTCGGGGCCATTTAGTGAATAGGGGATTTTTGCCCAAAAAATCTCATTTTTATGGCCCTTTTAAGTGACCTGTCCGGTTTGAAAGATTTGCTGGATACAAGCCAACATTGAAAGAGTATCTTGACAATGCAGTCATGATTTCCATTGCATTACCCCTCATAATGTGTTCCTAACCACAGAAAAACACTCAAGAGGCGTTAGATCAGATAGAGAAGCTTTCTATTGTCATATTCCACTCCTCCAAGCTTGCTCGACTCATGAACGATTTGGGAACATCATTGGTATGTTCAATACAATTCTGTATTTAGTATTTATCAAAAACTATATATCATTGTAGCAAAACCCAATTGTATTTCAAGCGTCTCTTTACTCTTTTTTATTTTTGTGTGGCTATTTTTTATTCTACTATAGATTCATTTTTCTTCGTTGCAAAAGTTAATTGTTCGGTGTATATTATGACACACTGATGTGCAGTGTGATATGAATAAAATTGGTGCATCTGAAGTAATAGCACGTGAGTACATACACAGTTTGGTGCATGAAACATAGAAGACTTTGATTAAAGAGATGCTCAAAAGTCATCATTATTTTGCATATTTATCAAATAATCTCAATTCTCATCAATTTGGCAATATTAGTCCACCCCGTCTCGGGCTAGGCCTCAAATTTGGATCAAGTTGAATCCTTTGAATTTGGAACCCATTAGGCCTCACAAGAAACCCGCTTATGGAATTGGCCTCTTCGACCATCATGTATCTACAAATATATGAAGCCACACAACAGTGATCCCTTGGAATGATATTCCCAATCTGAAAGGGGATGTATAGTACGCCATGTCAAGCATATCATCGTGCTTGTAATTAGGAGAGTTAATCGAGTTATGTCATGTTATTTCAGATCGTGTATTATTTTGGGTCGTGTCATATTCCAATAATAGGTATCACTGTCACTTACTAATGTAAAAACATACGAGGATCACATATCATTTTTTTGAAGGATTTGAACATCTTGCACCTTTTATTTTAGTAAATATTGGCATTGAAGAAATATACGCCCACGAGAAAGAAACATTAGGTAATTAACGTGGAGTTGACATGTATATCTTGCTCGAACTTTTGCAAGAAAGAAACGAGGTTAGAGGGATGCCATGCATTTTTTTTAGAGTAATGTTACAAAACTCAAAAAATTACAACTTAAATTCATATCATCATTTGGATAAATGAGTCCCATTAATTTTTCCAATAGGACCCACTCATCTCATACTCATCCAAAATATGATATACATTTATATTTTAATTTTTAGGTTTCATTTAGATTATATAATATTTTTTTCTTTTTTTTTTATTGGTATTGTTGAGTAACATGTCACTATCCATATAATTACTCAAGTGTCATGCACTGGTGTCAAACGTGTCGGGTTAAACGTTTAATTCGTGTCGATTAATCGTGTCGTGTCGAATTTTGACAGCTTTAGTGTCATGTTTGGGCTCGGATCACGAAGTGGACAAGTGTCCCCTCTTGCTGTACTTTGAATAAATAATGATGGAGTGATGTTAAAGAAATTCTAAGATTCACTGTGAATGTATTGAATCATGGTTTTGCTTTTGCTGGTAATATTCTTCAGAAAACTTCAACAAGTAATCAAGAAACAGCATATTTGCTCTCTAAATGTTTTTGTGAGCAGTAAATGTCTCAATCGATCACGTTTGAAACATTTTTGATAGCCTTGAATAAATAAATATACTGGGTAAATCCAAGTATTTCATCTTCTTCCTTTAACAAAGGCAAAGTTTAAGTGCTAAAAGTAATTAGGTTTATTTTTATTTTTCTTAGTTGATGGTCAATCTATGAATTTTCATATGAAATAGTATAACTATGTTTGACCCGAGGCGGAGGTAGGAAAATTTTTTAGGGTGGATGCACGTTCAGTAAACATAGGAGATTAAAAACTGATATACATAATATTCACAAAAAATAATAATTAAAACTTCTTATAAAAAATACGACTAATTATTATCACTTACAATTGACCATGATATGTTTTTATTATTTAAAAAAATTACAAATCAATTGTATCAACAATATTTTCTTTTATATATAAAATCGTGTTAACAATTTTTTATTTATGATCGTATAGTTTACTACATAACGACACATATTTTTATATAATAACGAAATAACTCTATAATTTAAAAAAATTATAAAATAACCTCAATATGTTCAAAACATATCCAGACATATCTAAAACGTGTCTAAAAGTTAACATTAATATTAGTTGCACATAATTTGAGATTTAGTTAGTGGAGACCCAATGGTTTGCAACAATTAGATAGATAGTGGAGTTTATTAAATATTAAGACTCGCTATTAGATTTAATATCACAATGCATTAGGTCTCAATAACATTATTCGAAAAGTTAACAATAATTTAATAGGGGTCTATTTAAATCAATATCACCAGAACATAATAGTAAGGTGAACATAATTAAATATATCTAAATTTTATTTGAAAAAATACATGTCTAATATGAAAAAAAAAAAAAATTGAGGGGAGCATGTGGCCACACTAGCCCAAGGGTGGCTTCGCCCCTGAGTCTGACAATTGTATTGGATGAGCTAGGTTTCGTGTTGAGTATTAATGCATTCGTGTCAAACATTACTCTATTTATACATAATTTTTTTATTCAAACGGGTCCAAATGTTAAACCTCGACATGACTCGTTTATTATACGGGTTAGACAACACAACCCATTAAATAAACAAATCATTTTAGAGCCTTCTCAAATTCACACACTAAATCTATTAACTCTCCACCACTTTATCCGTTTTCATTACTAATACAACGACTTAATACTAAGTGAAAATTGAGGGTAAGTTCCCCTAGATGAACTTATAATGACTGTAGTCTTGAAAGGAAACTTATTTGAAGATAAGTCTATGTTTAAACTTATATGTAGATACTTAAGTCCACTTAATTTTTAAATCTCAAATTACCTCTAATAGTGTTAGTTTTGTCAAGTTATGGAAAGTCACATAAGTTAGATTATTGAGGTATATATGAAAACCCTTAATTGAATTATATATGGAAAGTGTTTATTAAATATTATGATAATTAACAGAAGTTTTATATGGAAATTATATATTCTGATAGTTATATTGAGAAGCTTAATGTACGAATAAATTGTTGGTTTATTAAGTCAAAATCAGATTACAAAATTTTCTAAACAACAGTAATGCATAATATAGGGAGATTGAATAATACTAACAGAGTTCAGTAACACAAATGTTAATAAATAGTAACATTCATGTTATTATATGATTGAAGTTACAATTAAGGTCGTGTTACCAGTACAGTCGTGTTATTATACTGACACTAATGTTACTATAGTGAATTTTAACATACAATTGCAAATCTTGAGACGTATATTATGTAACATACACTTTAATATTCACAGTAACATTAAAACTTTGTGCTCAGTAACACATCTAATTTTACAAAATACAAGACAATAGTTTTTTTACAGAAACATCAACTTTCAAATGATTTTAGTGAAAATACGATCCACAAATTAAAAATTTACAAAATGACGAGTAGTAACATATAATCGACAGTTGAATTACGACACTCAACACCAATTGTGACCATCAAAACATTGAAATTTTGAACTCTATTTTTCGGTTCACGTACAGTAACATGAATTTTTTCCACAATAACACAACCAAAGAATACTCGATTGTCTTGTGCAATAAAAAAATCAACAAAATCGAAATCTATAACACTTTAATTTAATACTAATGTATGAATTCTCTTGAATCTTGGTTATAAGGTTAATGCCCACTTTGACAGAATTAAATCCCTAATTGTTATTACTTTTTTACCATGTTACTATTTTTTTTGAGCATGTTACTATTTTTTTAGTGACCATGTTACTGTCTTTGTTGAGTATGTTGCTATTGTTATTTTTTAAATATTAATATTTTGTCGATGGAGTCCAAAATAAACTGGAATAGTAAATTGAAATTCTATTTTACGGAATATAATGAGATTGAAATTTGAATATGAACGGTTTTTGGTAAATACGAGTTTCTTGTTTTTCGGATAAGGAAACATTGTGGTTTGAAAGATTGTAGCCTGATTTGAAGACGATTATGAAGGAGATGTATATGGCTGGTTATTGTGTCCATAAACGTTGTTTATAACATTCATGCAGGGAAGAATTACAATAGTAAAATTAACAAAAAACGGACTTAAAACCAAATAAGTTTCCTTAACGGACTTATCTCCAAATAAGTCCATATAGAGAGATCGGCCTCCAAATTTCCCAAAAAATAATGAAACAAATTCCTATTCCACAACAGATTCAGAATCAAAATTGACAAACCACAAGATGAACCAAGGTCCACCATCCACCATTTAAAAGCAAAAACTGTCTAGGCCTTTTTTTTTTTGGAATTTTATATATCAATTATTAAACCGGTTTGCGGGTGAAAAATAAGTTAGGTATTTCACCCCAACATAATTCATTTATTAGCCAAGTCTAGTCGGTCCATTCGTTTATCATCCAAATATGTTAATTTTATATCGATTCATATCCCGTAATCAAGTTGTGTTTAATTTTGTCAGGCTTAAATATAACGACACTACGAACCTTATTTCGTGTAATGAATCTCATGACAGGGGTACTATGTGAAATGAATATATAAATTATAAGAGAGTGCAGTGAAATTTTAAAAAACACAGGGAACATCCTTGTAATTACACTAATCTCCAGGGGTTTCATTAAAATTTACCTTATTACCAAACCCCAACATTTCAATTTTATCAGTTGATGACAAATTTCATCAATGTTCATATTTATATTAACATATTTACCACAATTACTTATTTTCTTTCTACAAACTAACTTTTTTTTTTTTTTTAATTTCTAAAACCAATTGTATACAAGTAGGTGGTCACCATAACTTAAAACTTTTTCTCTTCTATTTTTTCATAATTCAATAAGTGCTCGTAGTTCTTTTTAGTTGTATATAATGGCATAACACAAAATGCATTTGTACCAGTACCATGATATTGCAAACAAAATTAATCTAAATTATTAGTTGCATGTGAAATATTCTAGATCTTAGGGGGCAGAGCTTCCTAAGAAAATGATTCTCAAAACTTAAGAGTTAGGGTGCGTTTGATAATCGCTTTGTTTTTATTTTCAGTTTTTGTCAAAATAAAAAATAAAAATATGTTTACATTATGTTTTTGTTTTGTTTCCAATTAATTTGTTTTGAAAATGAGCCCCAAATCAACAAATAAAAAGATGATGTTTTCGAAAACACCCAAAAACATAAACAGGCGGGCGCAGGTGGGGGAGAGTAGGGGTGTCAAACGTGTCAGGTTAAACTGTTACGTGTCGGATTAAACGGGTGACGGGTGAAAAACATGTAAATCCGTACACGACACGTTTAATAAACGGGTGAAAAATCTCCACACGAATACGACCCGTTTAATAAACATGTAACACGACACGATTTGTTTAACCCGTTTAGTTTTAAACGAGTCGTGTTGGGTAGGGTCGAGTTAACACGGTAAACCACCCATTAGACCCATTTACCTGTTTATTTAAAAATGCTATATAACTTTATAAAACTAACATAAAAAAAAATGTGATATTTAGAGATACAACACCATATTACAAAGTACAAATCACAATCCAAAACAACCAAATTCCACCAACAACATCTATGGGAAGAATATGGTACTTAGAGAACCTGAAGATACTTATTCACATTCAAGGTATGTTGAGGAGTAAAACTTTCTGTAAATTTCTACTTCTTTTGATGGTGAGACTCCATTGAAATCTTATAGCTGAGACTCCTAGAAGGCCATAGTGAAAGACTGTGATTTTATTATCTTTTCTTTCTAGTTCTTCTCTTCTATTTACTGTGGAAAAAAAAAAATTTACATGAAATGTTTTTCCTCTTTGCTACTTATAGACATTTTTAAAATAATTATTAATTTATTATTATATTACTTTTATTTAAATGGGTGATAACGGGTTCATAGGTCTCATCCGAACACGACCCGTTTATTAAACGTGTAGGACGGATCAACTCATTTATCATCCGAACCCGTTAAAGTCTCCTCTAAACCCGCTTAATTCGTATTAGTTCGTGTCAATTAATCTTCTGGTGTCGAATTTTAACAGGCCTACGGGAGAGTTTAATGGGTCTAGGCTTTGAACCCCGTTAGCACAAAAATGAGGATTTTTTGTTTTTTTTTCGATAAGTGAGGTTTTTTTGTTGGAAGTGTAAAAGCCCATTCTCTCCATCGTCTCTCTCTCTCTCAGAACCGAAGGCCACGAAGATCATCTCTCCATCTCTCAACCTCAGATCCAATATCATCTCTCTCTCTTTCTCAAGCTCAGACCCGTCCTACGCTCTCTCTGAAAGGTAATTTTTTAGCTTTGGAGTATAGCTATGTTCGGGGTGTGTGTGTTTGTTTGTTTGTGGCCGTGTGTGTTGTGTGTGTGTGTGTGTATGTGTCTGTGTGTTTGTGATTTGTTGATGGCTATCTATACTTGACACAAACATGCACATAGGGTGTTTGAATAAATGCCACCTTCAAGTATAATCTAGCATCTAATGAAAACACATACTAATTTCCTTGTCAATAATGGTGATCTAATGAAAGTACATCCTAATTTGCATATATATTGTTTTTGCGTATGTGGCTGTGTATGTGGGTTTGTGTGTGTAAGTATGTGTCGGTCTCTGGGTTTGTGTGTGTTGTATGTGCGAATTCAATAAAGCTAAATTATAAAAATGGTTTTCCTCCTCTTCTTTATCATATGTATTTAAAAAATAAAAAAGATTCAATGAAATTTTAGGTCTTTGTATCGTGTCACTCTTGGTTGTCACACTTTGTTATTATTTGTATGAAATCAGAACCAATTTTCATAGTATGGGTTAAGTGTGAATTTTCTCTTTGTTGTAACACTTTATTATTAACTGTATAGATTCAGTACCAATGTTCTAATTATGAGTTTATATGTGGATTCACTCTTTGTTGTCACACTATTGAATTAGTATGAATTTCATGATAGGGGTTCAATCTTTTTGGTTTTAAAAAGGGGGGCTGCCTACAACTCTATGCATATTTAATTTTAGGGTTGGAAATGAAAGAGATTTGAGGAGTGAGCAGATATTGTAGTTAGCTCCACCTTCCAAACAAAACATACGGCAAAACAATAAGTAAAATGACCTAAGAGCATTGAGAAATTGTCTATGCATTGGATGCTGCTTGATTTTTCTTGATAAATAAAGCATTTCTATCTTATGATCATATGAGATTTCGGGTCATATCTTATTTGTCGTTCATACTCAAATCAGTATATGTAGCACTATCTGGTACTCATATCCATGAATTAAATGATGTTTGATTATTGTGATACTGTGATGTCACTTTATCAAATCGCAAAATATTTTAACAGCAGTCATAACCTGTGCCTGAAGGCACGAAGCAACATAAAATTCGAAAATCCAAAAAATCAATACTACTATATCAAATGGCAAACTTTCTTTCCTTCTATTTTTTTAATTATGTAATTTGAAATTAATTTCTACCCATTATGTTTTTTAAAAAATGAACAAAATTTTCTCAAAATACATAACCTAAAAAAAAAAAAAAATCAACAATTGCTCGGCCCTGAAGGCACAATATAAGAAACAAAAGAATCGCGAGCAATTGCTCGTGCTTGAATGCATTCTCTAGCACAAAAAAAATCGACAATCAATATGGACTCACTTTTGGCAAAATTCCCTTAAAAACATTACCCCTGATCAATATGGACCTATGTGCACAATTTAAATAATTAAATTAGCAGTGAGTACAAACCTTTATTTAAAGAAACACGGCCCTAAAACCCAAAGGACAAAATATAATTGGCATTGAAAAAATTTGACAAAGAAATTGGTAGGGAAAGAATCAAGAAACCCAGAACCATGATTTTAAGAAAGCAAAATCAAAAGTGAAACTCATAATGACTTACAGAATAAAAGTTCAAAGAAAATTGAGAAAGGAAACCAATTTCAAGATCTGGGTGATGATGCGAAAGCATATGCAAAGCAAAATTCTTGAATCAAGAAATCCCATAAAGTTAGATAGTGATATCTCAAAGATACTCACCTTAATTAGAAACTTGTTAAGTATCACAAATCTTAAAGAAAATATTTTAAAAAATGAACATTCCGAGAATTGTGGGGCACTTAAAATTTGAACATTCAATTTTCTGCTAAGCCAATGATATCAATTAAGCTCAATTGTATGCGTATGACATGTGCCCATTACTATAACATTTCTCAAACCCAAACCAAAGGACACCACACAACTTTTTCATTCAAAACCACCCCCACCTCGCACCACCTCCATGTCAAACAGTGAGGCATTTCAATAAACATGTTCTGTGCAAGAAGGGTTGGGGTTGTGTTGGCAGTTGTAGTCGTCTAATGAGGAGTTGTGGGGTGGTGGGATGGTGGCTAGGAACTGCAAGGTGGGAGTGTTGTGGAAGGGCTGTGAGCGGGGTGGTTGGGGGCTGCAGAAAAAAGGTGGTGGCGGCTTGGGGCTGGAGGGGTTGTGGAGGCAGCAGTGAGGATGAATGAAGACACCATGTAACTCATAAAAAAATTGAAAACATTTGTTTAAGCACAAAGACGATGTATAACAGGATAACACAACTTTTCGACAATCAAGAAGAAATATAAGCCCACTAGTATTTTTAAAAAAATTCGACAAAATATCTTATAAAAATAGGACATTTGAATAATATCAATCTACATACATAACATGTATAATCAAATTTTTATTTTAGAAAAATCACACTACAGTCATAGGTGCATATTTAAAGAAAATTAACTCCATGTCCTTGTTGATGCCAAAATTTAAATCCAATTGACCAATTCAAAGGTCCATCAGATGTATCACCCAAATATTGACATAGCTTTTTGGAAGGTAAAAAAACAATATTCTTTTTATGAGGTAAAAAAATCAATAATCTTTTCCTTGAAAAATAATACCACTACCCGTCTAATTGTTGAGCCATTAAAATGAAATTGTAGGAAACAAACAAAAAATACATCCTTAAAAAACTCAAATCTATCAAGTCGCAAAATATTTTAACATTGTTGTCACACTCTCTAATAAATCTATTTAAAGGCTATACCGTTTTGTTTTTGAATGTGTTATTTTTGAAGTTACTCTTCGTTGCCACACTATCTAGTATCTTTATTTGAATGCAATACCTTTTGGTTTTGCAAAGTGATTACTTTTGAAGTCACTCTTTGTTGTCACATTATCTAGTATATCTATTTGAATGCAATACTATTTTGCTTGGAATGTGTTTACTTTTTGAAGCCACTCTTTCAATTTTGATGATTGTGGATGTGTTGCTTTCTCAGGCATGACAAAAAAAAGGATGTCGTCAAAAAATAAATATGAGCTCAAATGTAGGGAATCGGTGCCAGTTCGAAGTGTGGGACCATCATCTATGCATAAGAGTTTAAAAAACATCAAACAGATGAAAAGTCCAATGAAGGAAGAAAAATATGATCCACAGTATAGATCTAACATGCTTGCCATTATAAGGGCAATGAATGAAATTGTGTTGAGAGAGGAACACAAGAGTATGTTGCAAAAGACTCCATTCTGGTTATTCTTTGAAAGCATCATAGAGAATAAAGTGGACAAGTCATGGTGCAGGAAGAGTGACAACAACATCCTTGACATAATTTTGTGTTTCAATGCCGAAACCTCTAAATTTCAAATTGGAGGGCAAGAACTCAAATTGCGAAAAACTGATGTCTCACTTATATTTGGAATTCAAGATGGATGTGAGCCAATAGATGCAACAAATCACGGGAAGGAGAAGACATCATTTGTCAAACGTAGGTTCGAGAATGATGCCAGGTTGACTTCAACATTGATAAAGACTAAGCTGAAGCACGCGGCAGAAGGTACCACACAAGATGACTATGATGACGTAGCAAGACTACTATGCCTATTCCTATTGGTCACTCTTTTATTCACACACACGGGAACCACACTTGGATGGGGGTATGTTCCATATATCGAGAATTTGGATGAGATTAAGAATTATGATTGGTCTCACGCAATTCACAATGCACTAATCTCATCACTTAAAAAAAAAAGTGAGACACCAACCAAGATCACCGGATGCGTCCTATTAATACCGGTAAGTGGTTTATGTTGACATCATCTTTGATTTTTTTTCCCGTAAAGCATAATAATCATTTGACTTCTAATGAACATGTAATTTTGTGCAGTTTTGGTTTTGCGAACACACAACGATGATCAACTCTGAGAAGCCAAATGCATTCCCAAGATTCCTCAAATGGAACTTACCAAGTCTACAAAGAGCTATGAAACAAAAGAAGCTGAAAAAGTTAGAGTCAAAGCATGTAAGTGTACATTTTTTCATATAAAAGTTGAAATTTATGTAAATGTTTCTATTTTTTGTCACAATGTTTTGTCACTCTAACTAAGAGTGACAACATTCTGTGACATCATTGTAACATTTACATTCTTTATTTACTTTTTTTTTCAGGTTATGAAAACAAGTTTGAAAAGAACAAAAGAAGAGAGGATGTTAATCAAATCTAGTCGAAGCAAAAAATCAAAAAAAAATCATTCGGATGGGATTGCAACAAAAGAAATTGTTGAAGAAACAGAAGCAAACTACTTGAAGGAATGCAAAGATGAAGGAAGTTTTGAAAAAATACAAGATCAAGAACAAGAGCATGATGAAGGATTTCAGTGGCATGATGATCACCCACTATTTGATGATGATGACGATATAATGGATATGATTGGGGATAATGAGAAGAAAAGGCATCCATTTGAAGCTCTTCTTGATGTTGTTGTTCATAAGTCAACACAAAGACATGCAAAAAGTGAGTTTGAGAAGATTGAAGCAAAAAATGGTTGTCTACCTGAAGATGACATAATCAAAGAGAGAGATGAAGCACTCAAAATTGCTTCAGAGCTGAGGCAGAAAGATGACATCAACAAAGAAAAACTCGAGGAGCTTTCAAAGGAAAATGAAGAGTTGAAAATAATCATCGGAAACATGGTCACAAATGACAACACTGAACAGTATCGAGATATCCTATCAGGTGATGATTTCTTGAAGACACAAATCACAGAATTCATGATGAAGTTAATTGAAAAAGACACACAGATATATGAGTTAAAGATATTGGTCGATAATATGAGGAAAGAAAAAGAAACATTTGAAGCTGAAATTCAAGCAGCCAAGCTAACAATGGAACAACTTGAAGCCAAGAATGGAGAACTGGTAGACCAAATAAATGAGATGTCTATGCATGCCATAACTCAGAGATATCAAAAAGCTTCCGAGCCGGGACAAGTTTCTGAGATGCTACCGCATAGTGTTGAAGAAATAGAACAAGCCCAAAGAATCAAACCAAAAAAAGGCCAAACATTCGTGGTTCGAAAAGTCAAAACAAAAGAGAGGAAAAGAAAAAGAAATGAAGATTTTGAGTACAGTGGGAAGAAAAGCGGAAAGAAGCATAGTGTGACATTAGATGAGTTGCCAACTAAGAAAGGGGTCAGCCGAATAAGCATTGATGACGCAAAAGAGAAGACCACCACAATTAAAGGAAATAGCCAGAAGGATATCAAAAGGTTGTGGCAAGCTTGCAAATCATTGGATCCGACTGACTACAATAAATTGAAGCAAATTCAAGAAGCAGAAAGTTACATGTAAGTATCACTATTTCACAAAAATAATAAATAAAAGACCATTACAGTCACTCTATTGTATCACACTATCTAGTCACTGTATAAAACATAAAATCAAGTTTTGTTTTAATATACACTGTGTGTAGTCACTCTTATTTGTCACTCTATGAAGTCGACACCATTTTTATGCACTCTATGAAGCAAATTTAATAAAGCTAATATTCATCTGAGAAAATTATAATATAGATTGTAGAATGAATTTATATGGCACGTTTATTACATTAATTGATTCAAAAAGATGTTCTCTAGAGATCTTTCTTTACAGCCATAAGTGTAAGTAATCGATTGAAATTTTGCAGCCATAAGTCTAAGTAATCGAATATTTGGAACTATTTTTCCATGTTGTTTTTATACTAGTTCTTTGTGATTGTTTGCTAGAGTAGACATATCAGTGTCACTTGTGTTGCAGTGAATATGAATGTTGTATTTGATTTACTGGTTTAGGATGTTACATGGAAATGAGGTACTTATAGGAGTAGAAAAGCATAATGGCTAGGAACTTGTATGGTTACTGATTCTGATATTTTGGATTGCACATCCAAAAGCATTTCCACTGATGAGATCTGAACTTGTATGGTTACTGATTCTGCTTTTGGACTGATACAGCATCTACATAACTGATTTTCATTGATATTTTGGATTTATGTGTTCTTACATAACTGATTCTCATTTACCTAAAACTTTGTAATTCTGCTTTTATGTTTGTTGTGGCAGCGACATCGACAAAAAGAAAAGGACGTGGTCGAACACGAGGCTTGTCGCTACAATAGACGAGCTTAGAGAGGAGATGAGGGAAATGAACCGTACGGTAGAGGCTCTACAAATGCAGCAGGAGAGGCGGATCGAGGAGATGTTTCAGAGTCTTCTTGTGCGCTTTCAAATTCCTGGAAACCCTCCACCTGCTGGCAACTTTGGTATATTTTCAGAGTCTACAATAGCTTTGCACCTCTGTTTGTTCAATTACTATTGAAAGACTTTGCTGCATATTCCAAACGACTCATTGCTGTTCAATTTTGTTTTGCAGGCTGCTTGAACGTTGAGACCGTAATACCTGAACAAAGTGATGATTGATATATTTTATTTTTCTTTTTGTATTGGTGGATTTAGTATGTACATCAATAGTACAATTTGTGGAGGTCATGAATTGATCATGTATTCCAGCAAATTTTTTCTCTGCTAAAACCATCTTTTCTTGTAGTGTTTGGGAACGCCTATGGTACCGAAATAGATACCATAGCGATAGTTACAATATTTAACGATGAAGTTATAACTCAAAAAGGTTTAAGTTATGGCTCCAAATTTTTTAATCAATTCTAAAATATTTGTGATTGATCATGAAAAATATAGCTTTTAAAGATCACGTTACACTTTGCAAAGGAGAACTTACAATTAATTGAGGTATTTCATGGTCGGTCACAATATTTTATTATTGATCCTTACACGCATGGGTAACCCAATAGTGTGGGGATGGACCTGGAAGAATCATAGACGCGGATGTCAGTTGTTTGATCCTCGCTAGTGTCGTTTAGGCTTGACTGATATATGGAGTTTGTGGTTGATTGCTAATATTTGAAGTTTACTCTTGCAAAGATAGGTTTAAAATGGCCCTGGCTTATACCCAAGGTGCTATATCTAAGGAGTAAGGCTATACAAACTCACAACTAAATTGTTGCTTTTACTCATTGTTCTCCCTGACCATCATGCCTCTGTAGATATACTAGATCCATTTTGACAAATTATATGACAGGTGTAATGTGGAGTTTTCTACCCAATTCAGGCAGTTTTTAAAAAAAAATTCAAACCCAGGCTGTTTTGAAAATATTTCTAAAACTCAAATAGTTTTTAAAAACGCCAGTCCAATTGACATGTGTGAGCAAAGAAGACGTCTTCAGTGCTTACCAAATTTTTCTTTAAAATCTCAAGCAAACCCAAATTTTAGGAATGACAAACTTAATTTTGTGGAAGTCTTTCTGTGACAAACTCTACTAACCCCTTCCCACCAATAAATTTTTTTTAGAAGTATCAAATATTTTAACTTTAAACCCAATCACTTTAATATCCAACAAAATACAGGCACGACTTCTCTCGAAATACTATGAAATTGGAGAATCCTCTAATATTTAGTAAGAGGCTGTCATTTCATTACTTTCTTCTTCTAATCATTGATCCTATTTTTTAGTCCCAAGTGAACTTCTTCGAAGCACTCAGTTTTGGAAGAGTAAAAATACAATAAAATTCAATTAAATTAAAAATGCATGTAACCATTACAAGAAAACAAAAACAAAAACGCGTTTGAGTTTGTGTTTCTGTTTCATATAAAGTAAGTTGTTTTAAAAATAAGACCCAAAAACAAGAAACAAAAAAAAATGTTCTAAGAAACAAGGGAAACAGAAACAAAAGCGCATGGTTGGGGGAGTTAATGATATCTAAGTTTCGAGTTTTGTTAGCAACAAAAACGGTATTTTTTGTGGAAATATTTAAGAGTAATGATGTGATTTCATAGAAATCGATGTGATTTCATAGAAATTATTGGATCAATACACTGTTCTAATATTTGATAAGGTCTACAATGAATGCAAATGTCGTAATAAATTAAGTCAGCAAATTATATCAATAAATTAGGTCCAATATTGCTCAATATTTAAACCCATTTCATTCTCTCTCCTCTCCATCGCCTTTCTCTTTGTCTCTGACCGAAGGTTTTCGCCGGCGATTGTCTCTTCTCCGGTCGTTTCTTCTCGGCGATCATCCAACGAAGTCTCTTCACGGTCGTTTCTTCTCCGATTTTCCTCACGATCGTACACACACACACACACATACATGTATATATAGATCTATGTATATATATGCATAAATCTGATTTTTTCTGTATAGATCTGTACATATATATATATGTGTGTGTGTGTGTGTGTGTTTGCCCCTGTTTTGATGTGTGTGTATAGGTCTGTGTGTGTGTGTTTGTTCGATGGGTGTGTGTATGCCTGTGTGTAGTGTGTTGTGTGTGTATGTATGTATGTTGTTTAAAATGTTGAGCATAATATGTTTTGTGTGTCTTGTGTGTGGGTGTGAGTGTGTTATGTGTTTGTGTGTATGTGTGTGTCTGTGTGGGTTGTGTGTATGTGTGTGTGTTGTGTATGTGAGTGTGTCTGTGTGTGTTGTGTATGTGAGTGTGTATGTGTGTCTGTGTGTGTTGTCTCGGTGTGAGTGTGTCGGGGTGCGTTGTGTTTGTGTGTTGTGATTGTGAGTATATGGGTCTGAGTGTGTGTGTCTGAGTTGTGCTCTGTGTGTGTGTAAATATGTTGTGTTGTTGGGATAAAGAATTTTAATTTGTATTTTATAGTATAAAATATTATAAAGCTAATAATTATATATAATAAAATACAATACAATTCAAATCTTAAAAGATAAATAAAATAATTTTTGATTTTCGCGGTTAAGATCTTTTTAAATTTTATTTTAAAGTTAATCTGATGGTTAATATTAACACCCTAAATTTAATAGGAAAAATATGCCTCTAAGGGTGTGTTGGGAATAACTTTTTAAAAGTGCTTATAAAATTTATAACTTCTCATAAATATTTTAAACAAAAAAAAAAAGTGGTGTTTGACACTGTCAAATCACCCCGACCACCCCTCCACTACCATCACCACCACCACCACCACCACCACCGTCACCCCACCACCACCGCCACCGCCACCGAATTACTCTCAAAGAGGATGTTATCTGATCCCATAAATATCACATATTACACTGTTTTTAGCAATTTTATCACATCAATTCTAAAAAAACATCAGTCCAACCGACATTTTTCAAAACTGATTAGGTTTGAGAAAATAATTTCTCAAAACCGCCTGGATTGGGTAAAAAAATCGTGTAATATGCATAGCCGACCTCCCACAAAGAAAAAGGAAAAGGAAACGAAAAAGTGCAAATTAATACCTGAAAGAATATATGCACAAATGTAACGAGCATGCTTGATGATTGAGAAGGTTTCCAAGAGTGGACTAGAGGGAGCCTTAAGGCCGTCTCAGATTTAAGGAGTTGTTTATTTTTTTAAATATCGAGCAACCCTTCCAAATGAAGTCACCCGTTAACAATAGGTATTGGTTAAATTCGGGAGATATTAGTGAAAATCTAAATTAAGATGTCTGAGGGTATGGTTTGTCCAGGATCAACTTCATGCCAGTGGAGTACCCGTGTGGGTATTTAAGGAGTTATTGGCAATGGACTCGATCAAAATTTATGCTGTTATATATAACAATTATTTTTTTTAAAGAGAGGGTTTGAGAAGTCTTTTCTCTTTCTTTTTTCAATTATTAAAATTTTAATTTATCTTAATATATTCACTCCAATCACATTGCACCATGTGGTCTAACTACCACTTCAATATCTAATACCTACTCATCTTTTTTTTTTAAAAGTTACTTTATAAAAAAATTACTTTTTGTCACCTCAACTTTATATGATTCTGTCTCGAACTTGTTAAATGATTGGTTAAATGCAGAGAAGAGAGGAAAATAATGGATGGTGGGAGGGGATAACTGGATAAGGATGAGCTATGAATTTCGTGCAAGCTACCCAAATAATTAGGGGCAATTTTGTAACATCGCATCCAATTTGTGTTTGTCTCTTTGTTTGCAAATGTGTATATATATATGTGTGGTCCGAGAGACCACAATTAAAATTTATAGACGGTTAGCTAAACAAAAGTGATGGCTCTTCATGCTTTGTTTTCACCTTTTCTAGTCTCTAAAGCCACCATGTTGTCTCTTCATTCTTCTAAACTTTCTTTTACTCGTTGTACATCCAAATCCATTCAATGTGTTGCCAATACCATAGTAATGCCTGTTGATCATAGTATGACCCCTCGACGATCAGCAAATTATTCACAAAGTGTTTGAGACTATAATTTCGTGCAGTCGCTTACTAGTGATTACATTGTACTTTCAAAAATATCCTTATTATTGTTTACTCACATCTTGCAATTATGAGGTTAATCTGATGAATTGTTTATTTATATATTTAATTGATATGCAGGAAGAGAAACATGTAAGTCAGATCGATAAGCTAAGAGGTGAGGTGAAGTGCCTCATTAATGGAGTGATGGACCCCTTGGCCAAGCTTGAGTTGATTGATCTAGTTCAAAGGCTAGGATTGAAATATCAGTTCGAGAAAGAGATAAAAAAAGTAGTAACTAGTATTTATGAAGATAGCAACAATGCATGGTTAAGTGATGATCTTTATGCAATTGCCCTCCAATTTAGGATCCTTAGACAGCATGGGTGTAACGTATCTCAAGGTATATATGTTTCGCAGTTCATTACCTTATAAGTTACTCACAAGGTATATTCTATCATAAATAATAGTCGGGTCAAGTTAGTCTTAACCACAAATAAGTTGATTTTGACACATACGTTTAACTAATATCTATAATATGAAGAAAATATCTATCTTTTTATTTTTTTTAATGCGGTATTATATAAATCCCTGTAGAATTAGAGTAATTTTAACTAGTATTGCTAGCACATGGATCGAATAGAATTTTAGTTTAGAAAGGGGTATGAATGGTGGTTTTGATTTGTTGAATCGATGAAAGGTACATCTTTGCATCAATGAATTACATTTTTCATTTTAATTCAAACATCTTTATTCTTCTAAATTCTCAATGAATTATATATTGCTATTTACTGCCATACTGCTTGAATCATAGAAAATGTTTGCCCTTTCATGAGTGGTTACATTTACTACGTTGAAGTATTAAGATAGCATGCAAATTTGATGCATTAGAAAAGAAAAACCAAACATATCAAAAATTAATATCTTTTATAATTTTCTTGGAAGACAGACGTATTTGAAAGGTTTATGGACAAGACGGGTGGTTTTAAGACAAGCTTTTGTGAGGATGTGAAGGGGCTATTGAGCTTGTATGAGGCTTCTTTCTTTGGTTTCGAAGGTGAAACTATCATGGATGAGGCCAAGACTTTCACAACAACACACCTGAAAGATATCAAAGGAGACATATCACCAAGTTTGGTGAGAAAAGTAGACCACGCATTGGATATGCCCTTGCATTGGAGATTGGAAAGAGTGGAGGCTAGATGGTTCATTAATACATATGAGCAAGAACAAAACATGAATCCTATTTTGCTACGACTGGCTAAGTTGGACTACAACATAGTGCAATCTGTTTATCAGAAAGAGGCTAGACAATTAGCAAGGTATGAAAACCTAATTTTGGTAGAAATTCCCCGATCCTCAATCATTATAGAAATTCTGTTGACAAAAATATCATTCTAGCTCTGTATATGGTAGTCCTTACTCAAACTAATTTTCATTATAATTTGTCAAATTCTCAGCTGGTGGGTGGACACCAACTTAAATAAGATGAGCTTTGCCAGAGATAGACTTGTTGAACACTACTTTTGGAGCCTTGGAACGGTATCTGAACCACAATATGGACCCTTTCGTTTTATGACGACAAAGATAATATGTTTCATAACTATTATAGACGATATATACGATGTCTATGGCTCATTGGAAGAACTAGAGCTCTTTACAGATCTTGTTGACAGGTTCGTATAGATATTTTATGGATCGACATAAGTAATTTATGTCTTGATTAATCTGTCGGACAATAGTTTTCTGCTTCTTTTTTCTTCCTTTTCTTTTCTGTCTTCATTGCTTTAATAATTTTCTTTCCTGTGAAACCATACAGATGGGATATAAATGGAATTGACAAGCTTCCTTGCAATATAAAGACATGCCTTCTTGCCATGTACAACACTAGCAATGAAATTGGCTACTGGACATTGAAAGAGCAAGGCTTCAACATCATCCCTTACCTAAGCAAAGCGGTAGAACTCATACACTTTTAAGATCAGCCCATATTCATACACTTTTGTTCGAATTAACCTTAATTCCTATTATACTGCTTCAGTGGGCAGATATCTGTAAAGCATTCTTGAAGGAAGCAAAGTGGTATCATGGTGGATACAAGCCGACGTTGGAAGAGTATTTGGAGAATGCAGTGGTTTCCATTTCGGTGCCTCTCATATTACTTTGTTGTTACTTACTAACCACAAACAAAATCACTCAAGAGGCATTGGATTATATCAACAAACTTCCGAGTATCATGCGCTATTCCTCTATGATTGTTCGCCTCACCGATGATTTAGGAACTTCATCGGTAAAATTCTATTTGTGTCTTTTATATTAAAAAAAATTTAAAGCTTGTTTGGATTTCATTAAGACATGAGATATATATGCAGGATGAGTTGGCAAGAGGAGATACACCCAAGTCAGTCCAGTGTTATATGAATGAAACTGGTGTATCTGAAAAAGTCGCTCGGGAATACATAAACAGCTTAGTTCATGAAACATGGAAGTCTCTGAACAAAGATGTGCTCAAAACTTATCCTTTCTTTGAACCATTTTTGAGTGGCATTCCAAATCTTGGTAGGACGGGGCAGTGCTTTTACCAATATGGAGATGGGCATGGTGTGCCAGACAGTTGGACGAAGGATCATTTGATTTCTTTACTGGTCCAACCGATACCATTAAACTAGTGGTGAACAGAATGCTTGGCTAATGAGTTAATTAGCATATTTATCAAAGTAATCTCAATTCGTACTAGTTTTGTAGGATGGTTGACGAACAATTGTTGCTGGTATGTGACTTAGTGTCATTATTGGTGGCATTGTCTCATTTGAGAGGTGTTTGGATGAATAAAAAAGATGTTGTCCATCTACCTTTGGGTTTGTGATTCTCTAAGTATCCTGTTTTTATCATCTTTATGATGCCTTTTTTTGAGCTATTTTTCATTTTGCTTTTTATTGGCAAAAAACTATTTTTGGAACCAAATTTGAGGAAGCAAAACATATTACGATACAACCTGTACTAATACAAGGCTAACATTATTTCTTTTTTGGTTCAACGGTCAGGGGTACTTGGGTCATTTTGTGCGCATATCGACTAGTTTACTTTTTGGTCTGGTCAATGGTAGTCCATCCACGTTGGGACTAGAGTATTAATAAGGGATAAATATCTTATGACCTGGTTTTAAAAAATTATTAAGATTCAAATTCATAACGTCTAAATTTACAACTTGTCCATGTTACTATTTGAGTTAACTTGAAACTTGGGTTGACATTATTCACCCAAAAAGGTTTTGGGCTTTCTCTAGGCCTCAATTTTTGCACCACACAGGGTGGTGGAGTGGGGTGGTCTCTGTTTTTCTTGACTGTCATATAGTAGGCAATGCTCCTAACAATATGATTAGACACTATCTACAATTTATATGATAAAAAGAGTTTCAATTCTCAAACTTATAAAATTGTTCGCACGGCTCAGAATATTTTAAGATTGTTAATCTGACGATTTTTATTAATTCTCAATTTTTTTTCTACCTAAGAATTGAACTAAGAGTTTCGTTCCATTTTCAACACTAAGTCACATTTCACTTCTAACTCTCCTTTTTCTGACACACTAGAGTCTCATTCTACCTCTTTCTCTCTCACTCTATAGTTTTTTTATGAATGTATAGTAAACATAATACGCCTCTAATCTAATCCCCGTCTCTGTCTATTACTGTACAAACAATAATTCACTGGGTCCCACCACCCTGATCTTACCAACACCATGCTAAATTAATTTTAAACGTAGTAAAATAGTTATGACAGGCAGTATAAACCCAACCCTCCAATATCCTATTGCTTTGTTAGCTCCTCTCCGTTTCTCCAATGAATTTGCTTTTTTTTTTTTTTTTTCTCTTCACGTGATTGGATTGGATCAAAACTTAAATATTTTTTTTTGGATTAATTATAAAATATCTTCTTTAACTTTGGATGGTTTGTAATTCAGTCTTTCGTTTTAATTTCAACAAATAGTCCCCTTTAAATTAGAATATTTTGTAATTAACTTCAATAGTTATTTTTAGACAATAAAAATTAACAAAAGTTAGACATGTCAAATTTACATGATCCTTACTTTTTCGAAAAAAAATAAACCCTTACACTAATTTTTTCTCCTACACCAAATGTCTATACTCCCCTTTTACCCTTACACCCTTCCGGTAGAAACCTTCCCTTCCCTATGATGATGCGGAGCAAAGGTTTCCTTATTTTTTAATTTTGGCTTCTCCATTTTCTTATTTTTTTTAGGGACTAAATTGGTATTTCAAAAAAAAAAATTGAAAAATAATATACAAGACGGAGGTTGTAATAATTCTTTCAAATGTTCAAACACTGTTGTTAGTTAATTTAATTCACTTGAAATATGGAAGAGTCAAATTACAATATTTAAAATCAAAGAGAACTAGTTGCAACAAACAATATCATTGAAAGTAACCCTTTCTTTTTTCCACCCGGAGAGATTGGATTCGATGAGATAGTCCAATCTCATCTTTTTGGCAAAAAGGGCTACTTGAATTGTGTCTAAGATATTAAGGGCATTAGTGTATAGAGAAGTCTACGGTACGAAAAAAGAAATTTAGTATTATTCAGTCATTATAAATTTTATAAATTTTTTTAGCAATTTTTGAAAGTTATATTTATGAATGGATTAAGAATGACAATATATGGTTAGGTCATTTAATGAGTACATATGACATAAGCCACATGACAAAAAAGACATGTGTTAATCATCACAAAAAAAAAGAGTGCCTTTGTCTTAGAAATGGTTCAATCAGTCGAACTATATTAAGATTAACCGAACAGGTTCATGACTTAGCCGAAAAAATGACAAAGTTGCTCGATCAACAAGAGAACCGAGCAATGAGCCAAATCGAGCAAGAAATTACTAAAGTCCGATATTCGTTAAGAATGAGGCAGAATTATGGGGTAGTTAGGCAACTCAAGTAATTAAGGGTGGTATAAAACCGATAAGAAAGTTCTAAATCATAGGTGAACATTATGAGCGTGACCTAAATAATAGGTGAACCAGAAAACAAGCCTGAAGAGGATCCAGTACAGATTACGAAAGATTTGGATAAAAAATAGGTGTGTTACTTTGTTCAGCAAATAGTAAAACCTTGGTAGATGAAACAAACCACTATAAATATCGAAAAAACCTTAAGTCCAAAGTATACACTTCTTTTCTTACAATCTTGTATGCTTATTCCCAGAGTTTTTACTGACTGAATTATCGGAGTGTCTTCGACCGGTTCAAGCCTAGTATTGGAAGTTTGTTCAGTTTGCACGAAAAAACAACTTTCTTGTTGGTTTCTCTCTAGAAAATCGTATTTCAAAATTTATATCACTATTAATCAAAGGTACGAGATTTTTTACTTGTATAATTTATAACTTTTATGTTAAATATTGCGATTGATTTTAAAAATATTATAATGACCAAAATGATAACTTAGCCCTAAAAAGTTGTAACACCCTAAAATTTGTAACATGACCAGAAGTTATAATTTTTTTATTGTAAATAAGCTCAAAAACTTGTATCAAAACCTATAAGAACATGTTTGATTTAAGTATTAAGAAATTGAATTAGATTAATTTAATCTGGTGATGATGTAATTCCAAGTTTTAATTAAGTTATAATGACTTGGTTTTAATTTTTTATTAATCTCAACCCGGTTCATTATTGTCATTTAACACTTAATATTATATATTAATTAATACCGTGTGTTAAGTGGTATTATTTTTAACTAGTCTAGTGATAAAACTATAATGCCTTTATTATCGTTGCAAATTTGGATCAACACTTTCCTCTAAAAATTATACATTATGCTAACACGTGTCCTCAATATTTGTTTTCTCATTCTCAATTTAATACCGTACATTATTACCTGATATAAATATAAATTTGGTATTATAATTATAAATTTATAACTTATTCCAATCTTAATCTAAACTTATTACACAAAGGATATGATCAAATAGTACTAGGTGTGTTTGGATTAGGTATTAGGATGTATTGGATTAGACAACCCATCCATTCCATACCCATCTAGCAGGATAAGAAAGACAAATTTAAAATTTATGGCTTCTCATCCCATTTTTAGTTCAAGTATTAAGAAGTGGTGGACTCCCATATTTATCACATCTAATATTTTGTTTGGATGAAATATTAAATGATGGTATAAACATTAAATTATTAAAAGATCCTCAAGATAAAAAATGATATTTATATCATAAAGATTTTTGAAAGTAAAAATGTATTTTATCCAAACACACTCAACCGGATTATTTAAACCCACCAAATAGGTGGGTTTATTTAAGAAGGTCTGTGTCTATAAATCACTATTCATTCGGGCTTTAGAATATTTATAGGTGGTAATACCGGACCCAAAATGTGTATCCAAATATTAGTGTAAGTGGGATAAAGTGGACCCAAATATTATTCCTTTCAAGTGATAATTGGTGTTAGATTTAGATAAGGATTTGAGTCTCCCTTGATTTGAGTAAAAAAATGACTCTCCCTTGATTTGGTATAAGTATGAGTCAAAAGTTAGAGCAAGTTTTTTAGGTTTTTTTACTCAAATTTAAATTTGAGTCTAAATTCGAGTCAATGTTGGAGATGGTATTAAGTTTTCTTTATGGAACTTATAATTAGTTAAGTCTATCACTTAAACATATTTTGTGTTAAGTCCTACTATTATCTTTTTAGTAAGTAGTTAAGTCCAAAATTTTTTAATAAATCCAAAATGTCATTCCTATGACATTGAAAGTAATCATCAATGTTAAATTACATTCTTAAACAATTACTTTTTGATTCACGCTCAATAGAAATCAACAGTTAGATTTTTTTTTCATAAAATCTAAATTTCAAATTCAAATTTGAGATCACCACCACTAACTCTTCCACATATTTTATTCTATCTCGCTCGTCGCCTTCTCTCCTCCATTCTCCGCATTCCCGATTTTCGTCATAGGGTACAGATAGATCCAGTGATGTGTAGTATGTAATAGAGAAAGAGAGGAAGAGAGAAAGGAGAGAGTCTTCAACCATATCCATCCGAAAAGCCCAATAAATTTAATTGAAGCTTGTCCACTAAAATATATAACGACTTCGTCATCTATTCAAAATTTAATGATAGATTTGATAATGCACAAAATATATTTATGCACCATCTGTGATTCGGTCAGGGTGACCTACTCCACTGTGAAAGAATATGATGACCTGAGTGTTTCAAGGAGTGTAGGTTGCTCAAGAATGAGGGATAAAGTTTTCTCTCTGTTAACGCTGTTAGCCAGCAACAACTGACAAAGGGTGATAATAAAGTTTAGATTTGATTAATTATAGGGGGTGTAGATAAAAATTTTCCTATTGTTTATTATTTAGAGTTGAGTTATATTTAAAAAAAAAATCGATTATGATGAAATGGGATCAAATTTCAATTAAAAATTGAGATTTATTTTTTCCATCAAATTTTTTATTTTCTTGCAAAGCACGACTTTTCGGAACTGTAGTTTTACCCCAATAACATAATTCATAAAAAAAAAAAAAAAAATTAACATTAGCAAAATATTAGAGATAAGTTGTAGTGTCTTGTCTCAAAAGTTCGTATGTGTTCAAGTCTTGCGACAAAAAGAAAATTATAAAATTTTACAGTTATTTGAAGAAGAAAAGTTTTGGTTGGATCCAGTCCAATCATAATTAGATCTACTTATATTTAATAATACATAATCTACTATAAAATAAAATCTATAATATAAAATAGGGTAAACTTCAATAAACTCAGGCGAGATCTCAAATAAACTCATCCAACAGCTACCAACATTCTTTTAAAAATTAGTCACATTGCACTGTGCCTTCAAGTACGGGATTACCCCTAGTCTGTAATATAAAAACATAGCATACTTTAATAAGTTCATTTGACGGTCTCAACTAGACTCATCCAACGACTACCAATATTTATCTCAAAATCATTCATATTGTACCGTAATTACAATTACAAATTACATCTAATAAAAAATCAAACATGCATTCCAAGAGGTGAGAGATGACAGTTGGAGCAGGCAAAGTGTGCACGCATACTGCCGTCAAACATGTCTTATCGGAAATGACACCTCTACTTTAATTCCCGTTTTCCTCTGTCTGTTGCCGTACAATTAATAATTCATTGGGTCCCACTATACTGACGTTAGTATGTCTTATCAGAATGATGCCTCTAATCTAATTACCCTCTCCGTCTATTACCGTACAAACAATAATTCACTGGTCCCACCACCCTGATCTTACCAACACCATGCTAAATTAATTTTAAACATAGTAAAAGAGTTATGACAGGGAGTACGTAAATACAGTAAAAAAGTTATATTAATACATTTTTATTTTTTATATATGAATCCCATCTTCTTGAATAAATGTACTTTATTAAAAAATAATCATGTTTCTTGAATAAATATACACATTTAAAATATTACATATAAACCCCTTGAAATTTATACACGCGTAACATTTAGACCCCAGCTATAAATATATCCTTTAATAAATTACATCTAGATCCCCTGAAGTTTGTAAACATATATTACTTAGAACCCTTAAGTTTAAAATATTATACTTAGACCAAAAATACTTCAATCAAAGATAGATCAAATATTTTAAATTTTACAATTAAAATTCATGTTCTATTATATCATTTATTGAAATAAAATCAAAAATCAAAATTTAATTTTTCTTAAAATTTTTTAATTAGAATACAATGATATAGTCTATTGTTTGTAATCCCTTCGCAATTATGAGCATTTGGTGGATTTTTAGGTTTTATTGAATGATTGATTATACATATTTTAGATAAAATTCTATTCATGAATTGTATAGTTTTGGAATTGATTTTCGAGTTTTAGTATTTAATGTTTGAAAATTTCACTGAGAAATTGAGTTCTTATGATGGTTTTAGTTCAACTTACATGTCCCAAACTTCAGTCCATTTAAGTGGGATTAGCACAGTTTATAAACACTTTGCATTTTCCACACTTACTAAAAGCCAAACATGCATTTGAAGAGGAGAAAGAGGACAGTTGGAGCAGGCAAAGTGTGCACGCATACTACTGTCAAACATGTCTTATTGAAAATGACGCATCTAATCTAATTCCCATCTCCCTCTGTTTATTATCGTACAAACAATAATTTATGGGGTTCCACCATATTGACATCAATATGTCTTATCAAAAATGACGCCTCTAATCTAATCTACGTATCTGTCTATCACCGTACAAACAATAATTCACTAATTTTTATTTTTAGACAATAAAAATTAACAAAAGTTAGACATGTCAAATTCACATGATCTTTACTTTGTCAAAAAAAAAAATAACTACCCTTAAACTAATTTTTTCTCCTGCACCAAATATTCAGACTCCCCTTTTACCCTTACACCCTTACGATAGAAACCCTCCCTTCCCTATGATGATGCGGAGGCGAAAATTTCTTATTTTTTAGTTTTAGCTTCTCCGGTTTCTTATTTTTTTTAGGGACTAAATTGGTATTTCAAAAAAAATTGAAAAATAATATACAAGATGGAGGATGTATTAATTCTTTCAAATGTTCAACCACTATTGTTAGTTAATTTAATCAACTTGAAACTTGAAAGAGTCAAATTACAATATTTAAAATCAAAGGGAACTAGTTGCAACAAACAATATAATTGAAAGTAACCCTTTCTTTTTTCCACCTGGAGAGATTGGATTCAATGAGATAGTCCAATCTCATTTTTATGGCAAAAGGGCCACTTGAATTGTGTCCAAGATATTAAGGGCATTAGTGTATAGAGAAGTCTACGGTACTAAAAAGGAATTTAGTATTATTCCGTCATTATAAATTTTAAAATTTTTGAAAGTTATTTATGAATGGATTAAGATAGACAATACATGATTAGGTCATTTAATGAGTACATATTGATGGGCTAGGCCCAAGAGCCCAACTCAGGTTATAAGCCCAGTTTAAATGAAGAGCCCAACTAGACGAGATCTAGTTGGTCTAGCCCAAAAGAGGTCTGCGACCAGTCAAGCTCATCAAGGTTCGAGGAGCTACATCACCAAGGAGTATGCAGCGCCATCCCAAGAGCCTCATCCACGCCATCTTGAAAAAAGTCAATTGCGTCATCATCTGACCTGATCTTAAGGGGAGCTCCATAACCGCCTCAACTGTTGAGAGAATGACAACAACTCCACTAAATTAGCTATTTAGTTACTGAAAAGGCGCCTCAGTCTATTAAGAGGCACTATAAATTGTAAGCCTTGTCAATACTTGGGGGGCATCAAGCACATCTGCTATCACTCTCATATCTCTCCCATAGTTTTACCTATGTTGCTCATTTCTAATCTCCTTTTTCTCCTCGAAGTAATAAAACACTAGGTCATCCTAGCCCTTCATAGTGGAGTAGGTCACGCTGACCGAACCACTTTGCATCTTTGTCTTGCTTGTGTTACTCTCTTTCTACTTAATTACTGCATTAATTATTAATTACTTGACAGGTGGAGCATAAAACCAATTTGTGTATCATCAGTTTGGTGGCGTCTGTGGAAAACGACAAAGTTCTCACCAAACCACCTTTTTCCTGTACCTATGGCGATCACCACCAGATCCATGAATCAGCCCGAAGACAATCCACCACGTGAGGAGGAGACTGCGCCTCCACCAACTAATCATGTTCCAAATGCACAACAGATGCTGGAAGCAATGCAGCAACTCGTAACTCAGAATCAGCAAATCCTGCAGCTGATACTCGTTGGACAACAAGGAGGTGCGCAGTCGGGAGGACATCAAGCCAGATGAGCTATTCGCCCTGGGTGTCAAGGAGCTCCCCACTTGGGCGCCCCCTTAGGAGCCCCTTTGGGTGCCCCCTATAGGGGAGCCCCTCATCAGAACCATGAGGGAGCTCCACCTCCTCCTCCAGCTCCCTCTTCCCACGGTGGAGATCCTCGTTTCCAAGAGGATGAGGGCAAGAATCAAAGCGTCAAGCATGGGAGCAATTTCCTTGACAATTCCAAAGGAGCCCCCAATCAATGGGATGAAAATATCAAAGAAGTACAAAATCAACTGGGCCACGTCTTTAATGCCATGAAGGCGCAAGGGCCAGAGACTGTGGATTATCTCGTAAGGCGAACTAACACACCCTTTGTGCCAGATGTAGCAAACTATCCCCTTCCCCAGAAATTTAAAATACCATCAGTAGAAACCTTTGATGGCACAAAAGACTCACTGGATCACCTCAAAACTTACAAATCCTTGATGCAGCTGCATAATGTTCCTGACGAAGTCATGTGTAGGGTTTTCCCAACTACCTTAAAGGGATCTGCTTAACAGTGGTTCGCCAAGCTCATTCCAGCCTCCATTAGCTCCTTTGTCGAACTAAGTAGATCCTTCGTGTCACACTTCATTGGAGGACGTCACCACCAGAAGCCCGCCACTCATTTACTCAACATAAAGCAGGATCAAGATGAGAGTCTGAGGAGTTACTTCACTAGTTTTAACAAGGAGGTCCTCCAAATCGAGGAGCTCGACGACAAGGTCACCATGACTGCCTTCTTGGGAGGCCTCTGCTCCTCGAGCTTCCTCTTCTCAGTGATGAAGCGCCCACCAAAGAGCATGCCAAAACTGTTGGCAAAAGCCCAAAAATACATGAATGCTGAGGACATCACCAAGGCCAGACGAGGTGAATCTTCACGAACAGGGGAGAAGAGAAAGGAAAGAGATAAAGAAGACAAGAAGGAGAGCAAAAATAAACGAGGCAGGATAGAAAGAGTGTCTGCCAAAGACCGACTTGGTCCTGCCCCTCAGAGAGAGCAACAGATCTTCATTCCCCTCAACGTCACTGTCGGGCACATCCTATTCTAGATCCAGGATGACCCCGCAGTAAAGTGGCCTGGAAGAATGAAATCTCCCCCAAATCATACGAATCTGAACAAGTATTGTCGCTTCTATCTTGATCACGGCCATGATACCGACGATTGCTATAAGCTCAAAAGACATATTAAGGAACTTATACAGCGTGGTCAACTACGCCAGTATGTTGTTGGTAGGGGTCAAGCGCCGCCACCACCTCATAACTAGGAGGACCAACAACCCCTTGGAGAAATTCACACAATCTCTGGAAGGCTCGTAGGAGGAGGAGAATCCCTCTCAGCCATGAAGGCCCATGCCAGAAAGGCTAGGCACATTGATGATCTGCGCCCGTCCAAGGCACATAAGAAAGGAAATAACGAGGTCATATCCTTTTCAGACAAGGACCTGGAAGGAATTCAGCACCCCCACGACGACCCACTGGTGCTGACAATGACCGTCCCCAATTTTCAAGTGCGAAGGATTCTCGTAGACAGCGGCAGCTCAGCAGATATCCTGTTCGCAGAAGCCTATGACAAGATCTTTCGGAAGAGAAACACTGCAGTCCATCAGGTCGCCCCTTATCGAATTCTTTGGGGAAAAAATGTACCTCTCAGGATCCATCACCTTACCAATCACCGTCGGCGTAGCTCCCCGAAGCTCCACAGTCATGGTGAACTTTTTGGTGATAGATTGCCCATCAGCCTACAACGTCATCCTAGGGCGACCTATTCTAAACACCCTAAGAGTTGTGTCCTCCTCCTATCATCTTATCCTCCATTTTTCAACCCCGAATGGAATCGTAGAGGTCCAGAGAGATCAGGTTGCTGCAAGAGAATTCTACGTCTCCTCCATGAAGACCAGGAAGCTACAAGAAGCCCTACAAGTGGAGGTGCTCGACCCTAGAGATGATATCGCACTGGAGAGAGGAGATCCAGTGGAAGACCTCACACCAGTGGTCTTAGATGAGAAGTTCCCAGATAGAAAGGTGTACATTGGCTCCTCCCTTGCTAAGGATATAGCCCACCAGCTCATGAATTTTCTGAGACGCAATATGGATGTTTTCACGTGGTCACACGAGGACCTCGAGGGCATCAACCCTGAGGTCGCTGCTACAACTTTAGAATTGATCACCCAAGTGCAGGTTGTGCGAAGTAATATAATACTCGGAAGTCCGAGGTCGAACCACAGAGAATTGTGAAAAACTTAGAACACAAAGAAAAATAAAAGAAAATTTGTTTTGAAATAATTATTGTAGAGATTTAGAAAACAATAAATTTGGTTCTAAAACAATAATAGAAAATACTAAAGCATCGGGCACTCCCTCTCAATTTCATACGGTAATAATTAAAGACTTAAGGCTTAATTTGAAACAGGAATTAAATGTCAGTTAATCCGATTAACAAATCAAGTGATAAATCCAAAGGTTATAATCAAAAGACTACCAGGAACCTGAATAATCATTCAATCATATTATTTTATGAAATAATGTTAATCCTTCCAGCGTGGAATAACCAGTGATTTACACGCAGGGAAACTCAAGCAATCGATGTACGTGGCACAACAACTCAGGAGTTTATACAGCATAAACACTTTGCTAAAAGATTAGGGATTAAATTAACACAATAACATAAATCCTTAAGTACAAGAGTCAATAAAAATACCGTACTCCGTCGAGAGGTTTTCCCCTAGCCCTAGCTTAGCCTTCTAGCCAGACATGGTAAAAAGATGGAGAAAAGAATAAATAAAATAAATCCTAATCTAATTCCCTTCTCTCAATAGATGAGAGCCTCTATTTATAATAAAATAAATCCTAAGTACAGGTTGAAAGGAATTCCTTTCCCAAAAAGATGTCTTGTAAGGTTAAATCCCGTGCATAAATCTTGGGCCCCGCGGGTACAAAATCTGTCCAGATTTCGAGCTTGAATTTCGCATATTTAGAGACTGAATCACGAAATTTTCGTGAAATAAACTTCTGTAGCCCTTGACGTCTTCTTTCCAACCCCACAAAAATCAGGTCAATCCGATATCGGAGTCAAAAGTTATGAATGAAATACTGAAGACGTGTCAAATCCTTATCTTTTAGGAAACTTTCCTAATCCAACTTTAAATGAGTTTTCTTCTCACTTAAACTCTTATAAGGATTAAAATTCTGATTTATCTTCAAGTCTTCCTATCCCAATCTTGACTCTTCAATCCTTATCAATTGTGATTCTTCCTCTAGTGATTGCTTCACTTGCATTATCCATTATTACTTTAAATCAACCAATTTACCTGCAAAATAAACCAAACAACTAGAAAAAGTATCAAATTAGAAAATCAAGGAATTTAACACATTTAATCACAAATAATATGTAATTAACCAATTATTAAATATAATAAAATAGCACTTTTGATGGTTAATCACACCCCCCAACCTGAATATTACTAGTCCCTAGTAATACATGAATACTAAAATCTAAAAACTAAAAACAAAATATCCTAATAAAATAAAACAAAAATCCACTTTCGTAGGTCTCACGATTGCATTTAGCATATGCAACAAGCCTTTAAACTCCTAGGTTCCCCCTAGTGGACGAGTATAGTCTCGTGAAGGTTTCCAGAGATGATACCCACAAACATCAACATCTGATCAAATATCTGAATAATAATTTTATAACACAAATTGCTACCACAATATAAGAATTCTAAACTATAATTCTTTTTATAAGCACATGCAAAGCAAAAATATAGAACTCTGCGCTATATAAATGTATGCACTTATCATATTCTCATATAAACTCGTGTGTAGTGTGAATTGACTATACCAAGTCAATAACTTATTCGATAATCACCTCTACAACTATCAACTATTCGTCTCAATGCCAAATCTCACTGGATAATTCACTCATAAAAGATTCTCTCATATTATAGTGACTATTCCCTCAAATATCACATGTGAGAAGAAGATATTTAAGTCAAAACAAAATAATGCTCACATGTTCCATTAAAATAATTGTAATCCAAAAGAAAATGATTTGACATAATCTCATGAAAGAAAATCAACACACAATAAATAAATAATCACCATTTTCTTCCTTATTCACACAAGTCATGCATCCTCAATACACTCTTGAGATCAGATATGACTTTATTTAAGGTTGTAATTGGGCCTTGGGATTAGGGTTTTGAAACGAATGATATACAGAAATTCAAAAGACTATCCCGAGAGAACATGTACATTACACAACCAAACTTTTTTCCATAGCCTTTCACTCTCCATCCTTTAGAAGCACAATTTACATCACTTGCTCATATTTTTTTCCTTTTCAAACACATGCTTGCTATTTTTTTCTCTTTTTTTTTTTTTCAATCTGTTTTTTTTTTCTTTATTTTTTTTTTTCAGCAAGACATCTAATGCAAATATTCACATGTATGTAAAACTCTTTTTTTTTTCTTTTCTTTTCTTAACCAACATCTCCCAAATTACATAAACAATAAAAGTTCAATCTCGGGATAACCAAGGGTAAAAGATATATATATTTTTTTATTGGCTTGGTTATTATATGTTAGGTATAAGAAATAAAATTTTGCTTTAAAGGCTCAATCATGGCTTCTAGGGATGATAATATTCAAAGAATAAGGTTTAGGCTCAAATAATCAAAAATGGCCTAAAATCATATCTCAAGAGCTTTTGATAACACACTTCTCATGCAAATAATTCAAAGTCAAGCAATCATTCACAATATTGGTGTTAACCAAAACAAAAATAATGAGACTATTGAAGGAGATTAGCTGAATAAAAATATTTTTTTATTGAGTAAATGTAAATAACCCTCCAAGAAAGATTGGAACAAAACTCACTAGGGTTTTTATGCATCTCCACTATATGTTTCAAGTTCTCGAGGTAAAATACCTAATAAATTTTCAACTTGGTAAAGTCTAAAGTGCACAAATTTTGAGTTTTTATAAGAACATGATATGAAATACAAAAATATAAAATAAAGTTCTCTATGATGCTTAAACAGTTGCAAATTTAAAGTTGAGCAAATTATTTCAACTATGTGGTATTAACTTATTCATAACAACGTTATTTAGACATTTGATAACACACCAAACAAAATATGCATTTTATATAATATTGAGAATTCAAGTACAATGCATATTCAAAAGATAAAAGAAATCAAGCCTAACAAAAACTACCCAAAATAGGCTTTGATTTCTACATAAAACTGGAAAAGAAAATAAAGGAAATGATTTTAAAACCACCGGGACCTAGAAGAAATCATCCTAAGATGAGGGGCCTGTCTGATCACGAGAACTGTGCCCTAACCCCCTCATCTGTGCCCTCAACTCCCTCATCTCCTTCCTCATCTCTCTCTGACATCTCAACAACTCGAACAGAATCTGCCTGTCAGTCCTGGGATCAGTATCCTCATCTACTGGTATCTCAAAGTCCTCATCGATATTAAGGAACTGATCCCAATCCTCTATCGGCACATCACCCTCTGCTACAACCTCCCCCTGACCTGGACCCCTCTCCCCTGGCACTGGCCTGGCTACACTCTGACTTTTCAAAAGGGTGCCAGAGTTGAGTGCCACCACTTTCTTTGCCCGCTCCATAGTGGCGTCAATTACCACTCCTGCCTGCTCGCACATCGCAGTGGCCAAACCAACAAAAGGAAGGGATGGTTTTTTTTCGGATCGACAATGACTCGTCTCATCTCCGAAAAAATCAATGATGGGAGGTCAATGGACTTTCCGGTGCCCATAGCATATAACAAGCGAGCTCGGTCCGGATAGATGTGATTATTTCTCAGTAGAGGAAGGATGTTTGACACTGAGATTAAGTTCAGTATTTTATACTTACTGGTCAGGTCCCCTTGCTGAAGGTGTTTGAGGTTGTCCATCCAAATAAACTCACCATCCCCCAATAAATCTCGTCCGACCTCATTCCCGGGATAAGCCTGGGGATAATCCGGGTTGGTCACCCGAGCTTGCGTCATTCCGATCAGCCTGGCGATGGCCACAGCATCCACCCTGATTTCTATGCCCCGAACATAGGTGTGGATTTGGCCATTGCCAAGATCATCTGCATTGCTAAAGAACTCTCTCGCCAAGATGGGGATACACACCCACTCTTTACCCATAAAACCTGCCCAACGTCTAGAAGTGATGACTTCTCGGACTCCCAACCGAGCGAAGTCCTCGTATTCAATTTTTCTCTCACAGACTACAGGTTTTTGGGCGTAGTATTTGACATCTCGGACGCGCCTCAACTGCCGCATTAATTCGCCTTAAACACCACGCGTCCGGACGCATGGGGTTATCCCGTCCGGACGCGTACTCTGAATTTGAAACGGTTAGCTTTCCCGTCCGGACGCGTATTGATGTTCCGTCCGGACGCGAGTTCCAGAGAGTTCAGGCTCTTGGATCCCGTCCGGACGCATCTTCCAGTAGGTTTTATACTATAATTCATGCGTCCGGACGCCAGTTCCAGTGAATTGATCCCTTTATACTTAGAAAAATTTTCACTTTTCTTCAGCTCTTTCTCTCCCAAGTGGTTCCCTTCTACTTCTAAAAATTTCTAAGGCTAAAAATAAAAAAAATTCTACTGGGCTATCTAAAAAAATAATAAACACAGTTGCATCACAGTTGCATGCGCACAAAGCTCAAATTCAAAATCCACTATACTTTGTATTATCAAATGCTCCACCCCCCCACTCAAAAAGTTGCATTGTCCTCAATGTAACAACACACAATGTAACATTAAATAAGGGTCACGAAGACATACCGGATGTTCGGATAATGTGCTCATGTATCTGTGACAGACAACAAGAAGAATAAACAAAGACAAAACAATAGCACTAATATACATAGATATACATAAAATGGTTAGAGATGGATCATTCATAGTGGGGATCCACCAATTCGATGGATTCCACCTCCACGATACCTTCCTCCAAGAATGGTTTCAATCTTTGTCCATTAACCTTAAAAATGTTCCCATTACTTGGGTTTTCAATCTCCACTGTTCCATAGGGAAATACCTCGTTAACAATGTATGGACCACTCCATCTGGTTCGAAGCTTTCCCTTAAAGATGTGAAGCCTAGAATTATAAAGAAGAACTTTTTGGGCAGGTGTAAAACTTTTACGCACAATATTCTTATCATGAAACACCTTCATGCGTTCTTTACTGATTCTAGAGTTCTCATATGCCTCATTCCGGATCTCCTCAAGCTCATTTAGCTGTAATTTTCGTGCAGTGTCGGCTTGGTCAAAACTAAAGTTGAACATTTTAATGGCCCAATATGCTTTATGCTCTAATTCCACAGGCAAGTGACAAGCTTTTCCATAAACCAATCTGTACGGATACATGCCAATCGGGGTTTTGTATGCAGTTCGGTATGCCCATAAAGCATCAATTAATCGTAACGACCAATCTTTACGATCTGGGTTCACCGTTTTTTCCAAAATGTAAAAAATTTCCCGATTGGCAAGCTCTACTTGACCACTTGTCTGTGGGTGATAGGGAGTTGCAACTTTATGTGTTACACCATATTTTTTCATCAAATTCTCAAAAGGCCTATTACAGAAATGCAATCCCCCATCACTGATAATGGCTCGAGGTATACCAAATCTGGACAAAATATTTTCCTTTAAAAATTTCAAAACAACTTTATGATCATTTGTCCGACATGGTATAGCTTCAACCCACTTAGAGACATAATCTATTCCCACTAAAATGTACATGTACCCAAAAGATGGGGGGAAAGGTCCCATGAAATCTATGCCCCAACAATCAAAAATTTCTATGATCAAAATCGGGTTTAGGGGCATCATATTCCTACGGGTCAATCCCCCCAGTTTTTGACATCGCTCACACACTTTACAAAAATTATGAGCATCCTTAAAAATTGTAGGCCAATAAAATCCGCACTGTAAAACTTTTGCAGCGGTCTTTTTCATAGAAAAATGGCCTCCACAAGCTCCCGCATGACAAAAAGATAGAATGCTACTTACCTCATCATCGGGTATACATCGCCGGATAATCTGATCTGGGCAATATTTGAAAAGGTATGGGTCATCCCAGAAGAAACTTTTTACTTCAACTAAAAATTTCCTCTTATCCAAAGCAGTCCAAGCCGGTGGCATGTTACCTGTAACAAGAAAATTCACAATGTCAGCAAACCATGGTAATGAAGAAACTGCCAATAACTGTTCATCCGGGAAAGTGTCTTTGATCGGCACTGTCTCAATGGGCACATCACTCACAAGTCTAGACAAATGGTCAGCCACTACATTTTCTACTCCTTTTTTATTCTTAATAGTGATATCAAATTCTTGGAGTAGTAGGATCCACCTCAACAGTCTCGGTTTTGCATCTTTCTTAGTTAGTAAGTATTTGAGAGCTGCATGGTCTGTGAAGATAACAATGGGGAAACCTACTAAGTACGACCTGAATTTGTCTAGTGCAAATACTACAGCCAGTAATTCCTTTTCTGTGGTGGAATAGTTCATCTGTGCACTATTTAAAGTTCTACTGGCATAGTAGATGACATGAGGCTTTTTGTCATTCCTTTGTCCTAAAACCGCCCCTACAGTATAGTCACTGGCATCACACATGATTTCAAAAGGACTACTCCAATCTGGGGGTTGCATGATTGGAGCAGTAACAAGCATGCCCTTTAACTTATCAAAAGCTTCTTGACATGCATTATCCCAATCAAAAGGTGTGTCTTTCCCTAGGAGATTGCAGAGTGGTCTAGAGATGGAACTAAAATCCTTTATAAATCTCCTATAAAAACCAGCATGACCCAAGAAAGATCTAACATCCTTAAGGGCTTTCGGACTAGGTAAATTAGCGATTAATTCAACTTTGGCCTTATCTACCTGAATTCCCTCAGAAGAGACAATGTGACCAAGAACAATTCCCTTTCTAACCATGAAGTGGCATTTCTCCCAGTTAAGTACTAGGTTCTTTTCTTCACATCTTATAAGCACTTTCTCAAGGTTAGATAAACAGTCATCATAGGAATCACCAAAGACAGTAAAATCATCCATAAAAACTTCAAGAAAACGTTCAACCATATCACTGAAAATACTAAGCATACACCTTTGAAAAGTCGCAGGTGCATTGCATAGTCCAAAAGGCATCCTTCTATAAGCAAAGGTGCCAAAAGGGCAAGTAAAAGTGGTTTTCTCTTGGTCTTCTATGGCAATTTCAATCTGGTTATATCCCGAATAACCATCTAAAAAATAATAGTACAAGTGTGAAGCTACCCTTTCTAAAATTTGATCCATAAAAGGCAAAAGGGAAGTGATCTTTTCTAGTGACAGCATTAAGTCTCCTGTAGTCTATGCACATTCTCCAACCAGTAACTGTCCTAGTTGTCACAAATTCATTATTCTCGTTAGCAATTACAGTGACTCCAGATTTCTTAGGAACTACCTGTGTGGGACTTACCCATTTGCTGTCTGCAATAGGGTAGATAATTCCTACATCTAACAGTTTCAACACCTCTTTTTTCACAACTTCTTTCATATGTGGATTTAGCCTACGTTGCATCTCCCTAGATGTTTTAGCATTATCCTCCAAATAAATCTTGTGGGTGCAAACCAAAGGGCTAATTCCTTTTATATCAGCTAAATTCCAACCAATTGCATTCTTATGTTCCTTAAGAAGGTGTAACAACATACCTTCCTCTGCTGAATTCAATTGAGAAGAAATTATTACCGGATAAGTTTCATCCTCTCCTAAAAATGCATATTTCAAATCTACCGGTAATTGCTTGAGGTCTAGCTTGGGGGCTTTATCCTTGGATGATATTGGTGGATCAGTTCTTGGTGGGAGCTCCTCAAATCTCTGTCTCAACTCTCTCATTTGAGGTACCTCCAAAGAGTTTAACATATCAGTTGAAACAGAAATTTCAGAATTCTTTTCATCTACCTCTAACTCAGAATATTGTTCAAGCAAACATGCTTCAAGTGGATCAAACAAAGAAGACTCATATACTCTGCTTGGAACAATAGATTCAATCATGTTAACTTCATGCACATCTTCATCAATATTCCCAGGTTGTTTGCACACATTAAAAATGTTGAGCTCCAATGTCATGTTCCCAAAGGTCAATTTTATCACACCATTCCTGCAATTAATTAGAGCATTTGAAGTTGCTAGGAATGGTCTGCCTAAAATGACAGGAATCTGAGCACTAGTATTTAATACAGGTTGAGTGTCCAAAATTATGAAATCCACAGGAAAATAAAATTTATCAACCTGTACTAAAACATCCTCCACCATACCCCTAGGTATCCTCACTGATCGGTCAGCTAATTGAAGTGTAACCGAAGTGGGTTTTAACTCCCCCAACCCTAATTGTTCATATACTGAATAAGGGAGCAAATTCACACTAGCTCCTAAATCCAGTAATGCTTGTTCAATTCTGTGGTTGCCTATAACACAAGAAATAGTAGGACAACCTGGGTCTTTATATTTTGGTGGAGTTCTATGCTGTATAATGGAGGATACTTGATCAGTCAAAAATGCCTTCTTTTGCACATTTAATTTCCTTTTAATAGTGCATAACTCTTTCAAAAATTTTGCATAAGAAGGTATTTGTTTAATGGCATCCAACAAGGGAATATTGATTTTCACCTGCTTAAAAATCTCTAACATATCATTATGCACAATAGGCCTAGTAGAGGTAAGCAATCTCTGTGGGAATGGTGCAGGTGGAACATACTTTTCAGACTTATTAATTTCAGGCAGGCTAATCTTATCATCACTCTCCGTGGGTTGAGAAATCTTTTCAGAATCTTGAGTTTCCAAAGGAATGGTTTTATTAATTTCTTTCCCGCTACAGAGTGTAGTGATAGACTTTACTTGCTCGTGGACAGTCTCAGAAGTGCAAGTCTCATTCACAACAAATTGACCCTGTGGGTTCGGTTGTGGTTGTGCTGAAAGCCTACCTTTTTCCTGATGGCAAGGGTCAATGGTCAATTTAGTGATTGCACTCCTCATATCCTCAATGGCCTGAGTTGTTTGTCTATTGTATGTTTGTTGATTCTGCATAAATTGTGACAACACCTCCTCAATGTCTCTTTTCGGGCGTGGAATGTAAGGTGCAACATTTGAAGAATTTTGTTGAGGTGGTTGTGATGCATGATTGTCATTCCTCCAACTAAAATTTGGATGATTCTTCCACCCCGGGTTATATGTGTTAGAGTATGGATTATTGTAAGGTTTCGAAAAGGTGTTTACAGCATTTGCTTGGTCGTACACCTCTTTTAACGCAGGTAATGATGGACACTCTGTCACAGGATGTCCAGGGATTTCACAGATACTGCATATCCCCTCAGCTTGAACTGTGTCAACCTGATTAACCTTTTTGTATTCCATAGCCTCTACCCGTCTTGCTAAGGTGGCAATCCTAGCTCCTAGGTCATCCTCCTCCCTCAACTGGTATTTGCCCCCACTAGGTGATGGTGATTGTGTAATTTTACCCTTAGATGGTTCCTGTGATGTAGTATCCCAAGATTGTGCACTCTCGGCTAATTGGTCTAAATAGTCAAAAGCATCATCTGGTTCCTTATTCATAAAATCACCATTACACATCATCTCAATAAATTGACGCAACTGTGGGCCTAAACCCTCATAAAATAAACTTATTATGCGCCAGCTTTCATAACCATGATGTGGACAAGATGCAAGAAGGTCTTTAAATCTTTCCCAACTCTGATAAAAATTTTCAGACTCCTTTTGAGAAAAATTTATTATCTGTCTTTTCAAAGAGTTTGTGCGATGTGTGGGAAAAAATTTCTTTAAAAATTGTTTCTGCATCTCTTGCCATGTTCCTATAGACCTAGATCTCAACGAATATAACCATGTTTTAGCTTTTTCCTTTAATGAAAAAGGAAATAACTTCAATCTGACTATATCCATTGCAACATTCTGGTCATGGAACGTCGCACATACATCTCCAAATTCTCTGATGTGCAAATATGGGTTCTCTTCACCTATACCAAGGAATTTTGGAAGTAGTTGAATCATGCCAGGTTTAAAAACAAAATGAATGGCATTCAATGGAAAAATGATGCATGACGGTTCAGTGAGAAGTACGGGTTGTAAATATTCACGCAACGTCCTACCCTGATTGACATTCAAATTATCCACATCATTCTCATCATGATTGCTCACTCTATCAATATGATCCTCCCGTTCGGGAAGATCATTCTGCCTATGGTCATTAGGATTAGCAGCCATTGTGTGCAAGAAGTGATTCGACACGGATAACTCAAATAAATTTCCAAACAGAGTATCTGAATCTTCTCTTGTTAAACGTCCACTTAAATCGCGATGCCAAACGCTCATAAAACAAATAAATAACCTAAATGAATTCTAAATTTAACTAATAAGAAAAATAACTAAAATAAATAAACTAAAAATTAGAACGAAGTTACCGGATTTCCGAAGACTCGCAAATACCGCAAACCTCAATGATGTGATAGCTCCTTGTCTTTCAAGTTCCCCGGCAACGGCGCCAAAAACTTGCTTCAACTTTAGAATTGATCACCCAAGTGCAGGTTGTGCGAAGTAATATAATACTCGGAAGTCCGAGGTCGAACCACAGGGAATTGTGAAAAACTTAGAACACAAAGAAAAATAAAAGAAAATTTGTTTTGAAATAATTATTGTAGAGATTTAGAAAACAATAAATTTGGTTCTAAAACAATAATAGAAAATACTAAAGCATCGGGTACTCCCTCTCAATTTCATACGGTAATAATTAAAGACTTAAGGCTTAATTTGAAACAGGAATTAAATGTCAGTTAATCCGATTAACAAATCAAGTGATAAATCCAAATGTTATAATCAAAAGACTACCAGGAACCTGAATAATCATTCAATCATATTATTTTATGAAATAATGTTAATCCTTCCAGCGTGGAATAACCAGTGATTTACACGCAGGGAAACTCAAGCAATCGATGTACGTGGCACAACAACTCAGGAGTTTATACAACATAAACACTTTGCTAAAAGATTAGGGATTAAATTAACACAATAACATAAATCCTTAAGTACAAGAGTCAATAAAAATACCGTACTCCGTCGAGAGGTTTTCCCCTAGCCCTAGCTTAGCCTTCTAGCCAGACATGGTAAAAAGATGGAGAAAAGAATAAATAAAATAAATCCTAATCTAATTCCCTTCTCTCAATAGATGAGAGCCTCTATTTATAATAAAATAAATCCTAAGTACAGGTTGAAAGGAATTCCTTTCCCAAAAAGATGTCTTGTAAGGTTAAATCCCGTGCATAAATCTTGGGCCCCGCGGGTACAAAATCTGTCCAGATTTCGAGCTTGAATTTCGCATATTTAGAGACTGAATCACGAAATTTTCGTGAAATAAACTTCTGTAGCCCTTGACGTCTTCTTTCCAACCCCATAAAAATCAGGTCAATCCGATATCGGAGTCAAAAGTTATGAATGAAATACTGAAAACGTGTCAAATCCTTATCTTTTAGGAAACTTTCCTAATCCAACTTTAAATGAGTTTTCTTCTCACTTAAACTCTTATAAGGATTAAAATTCTGATTTATCTTCAAGTCTTCCTATCCCAATCTTGACTCTTCAATCCTTATCAATTGTGATTCTTCCTCTAGTGATTGCTTCACTTGCATTATCCATTATTACTTTAAATCAACCAATTTACCTGCAAAATAAACCAACAACTAGAAAAAGTATCAAATTAGAAAATCAAGGAATTTAACACATTTAATCACAAATAATATGCAATTAACCAATTATTAAATATAATAAAATAGCACTTTTGATGGTTAATCAGTCGCCACCCACCGCCTCAATGTTGACCCTTGTTATAAGCCTGTTCGCCAAAAGCTGAGGAGTGTTTCCACGGAAAGGGCGCAAACAATGGAGGATGTGGGAAAACTAATAGAGAATGTGACAATTAGAGAAGTGGCCTACCCAGTTTGGCTATCAAATATGGTGATGGTGACCAAGGCTAATGGAAATTGGCGCATCTGCGTCGACTTTACAGAACTCAATAAGGCGTGCCCTAAAGATAGCTACCCGTTGCCCCGGATCGACATTCTCATCGACGCCACTGCAGGCCACGAGCTACTCACTTTCCTAGATGCATACTCTGGATATAACCAGATTAGCATGTATCCACCAAACCAGGAGAATACATCATCCATCACTCCAAAGAGAACCTACTACTACAGGCTTATGCCCTTTGGATTGAAAAATGTGGAAACAACCTACCAATGACTGATGAACAAAATGTTCCAGTCATAGATCGGAAGAACCATGGAAGTGTACGTGGACGATATGCTGATAAAAAGTCTCGCCGCAGCAGACCACGTAAACCACCTTCAGGAAACATTCAATGTTCTTAGATCATACCATATGAAGCTGAACCCTGAGAAGTGTGCTTTTGTCGTCGGATCAGGAAAGTTCTTGGGCTCATGGTCAACCAAAGGGAAATTGAGGCGAATCCAAATAAAATAAAGGTCATTCTCGATATGAGATCTCCCAGCACAGCCAAGGAGCTCTAGCGCCTTAATGGGAGAATTACAGTCCTCAACAGATTTGTCTACAATTCTGTAGATACCGGAAAGCCTTTGAGTAGGGGCCTAACGCAGAAGAAGCTTTTCAAAAACTAAAAGCTTATTTGGGTACGCCCCCTCTCCTCTCACATTCCATGTCAGTGGAAACCTTATACCTATACCTCTCCGCTTCCCCATCGACAGTAAGCTCTGTCATCATCAGGGATAACGAAGGAATACAAAGGCCTATTTATTACGTGAGCAGGGCGTATAGGGGAGTAGAAATCAGATATTCAGGGCTAAAAAATCTAGCACTCGCCTTGATCTTTACAGCGAGACGCCTCCGACATTACTTCCAGAGTCACACCATCGTCGTTGTCACGGATCAGCCTCTAAAGAGAGTTATGTGGAAGCCGGACGATTCTGGAAGGCTCCTTAAATGGGCAGTAGAATTGGGGAGTTCGATGTGCAGTACCAACCAAGAGCTGCCATCAAAGTACAAGCCTTGGCGGACTTCGTTGCCGAGCTTACACCGGCGGAGGAAGAGGGCAGCGGACCCTCAGTATCTCAGGAAGCCTAACCTGGCAACAGACTCCTAGGCCAGGCGCCCAAGACAACCTGGCACCCTGCCTTGGCGTCCACCACGAGCTCCAAGGCCCCCTCTCTGCCACCTCCGTGGGAGCTTTATGTTGATGGCTCTTCAACCAGCGAATGAGGGGGAACATGCCTAATACTGATCAGCCCCGACGGCACTCCAATCAAGTATGCCATAAAGCTTCACTTTACGGCCTCCAACAATGAAGCAGAATATGAAGCCCTTATCTCTCGCCTAAAGTTAGCGGTCGAAATGGAGACCCGACACCTCGTCACCTTCAGTGACTCACAACTAATAGTCAACTAATTAAAAGAGGAGTTCGAAGCAAAATGAACTAAAATGCAAGAGTACCTTGCTATGATGCAAGCCTTGCTGACTAAGTTCCACCACTTCCAAATCTGTCACATCCCGAGGAAAGACAATATCGCTGCAGATGCGCTAGTTAGGCTCGCCTCATCCTCGGAAGCCCCACTAGGACCAGCATTCATCGGTACCAGCTCGAACCAAGCAGGCTAGACATGGAAGCCATTAACGTCAACTGCACATCTGCCGAGTCAAACTGGATGACCCCAATAAAGGCATACCTTTAGGAGGGCGTGTTTCCAGATGATATGTTGGAAGCTAAGAGGCTCAGGATGAGAGCCTCCAAGTTCACCATCTTGTAGGACATACTGTACAAAAAAGGCTACTCCCTATCACTACTACACTGCATCTCTCTAAAGGAAGCTAACTATATCCTACGAGAGATTCATGAAGGAGTTTGTGGAAATCACTCCAGAGGATGCTCCCTAGCTCACAAGGCACTCAGGCAGGGTTATTTCTGGCCTAGCATGGTTAGGGACGCACAAGAATTCACTAGGAAATGCGACAAATGTCAACGCTTCGCCACTGTGCCCAGGAAGCCACCAAAAGAACTGACAGCCATCACAAGTTCATGACCTTTTTCCAAATGGGGCATCGACATCTTAGGCCCATTGCCTCTAAGCAGGGGGCAGTGTAAGTTTATGGTAGTAGTCATCGACTACTTCATAAAGTGGGAGCAGGCCGAGCCCTTAGTAGAGATAACAGACGCAAAAGTCAAGGACTTCATCTAGAAGAACCTAGTCTATCACTTTGGAGTACCCCACGCCATAGTCAGTGACAACGCCAAGCAATTCGACAGTAGACTTCTGAACTCATTTTGCGCTGACCTCCAAATAAAACAGCCTCATTCTAGCCCAGCGCACCCGTAGGCAAACGGATAGGCAGAGGTCACAGTCAAAACAGTACTACACACCTAAAGACGAGGCTTGAAAGAGCAAATGGTCTCTGGATGGACGAACTCCCAGGTGTATTATGGGCCTATCGAACGATGCCAAGGACTCCGACTGGAGAAACTCCTTTCTCACTCGCCTTTGGGACTGAAATGGTCACACCTGTAGAAATTGGGGTACATTCTCTAAGGGTCCAACATCACGACCCCGTCACCAACGAGAAAGGACTCTGCGTCAACCTTGACTTAGTGGAGGAGGAAAGAGAAATGGTCATAGTCTGAAACGCGGAGTACAAGCGCTACATGGCGAGATATTATAACTCGAGGGAGAAGCCTCGTTCCTTCCTACCAGGAGACTTAGTTCTCAAGAAAGTAATCCACGCCACGAAGGATTCTCGAGAAGGGAAGCTTGGACCAAACTGGGAAGGACCCTACCTCATAATAGAAATAGTGAGGCCAATTACCTACAGGATCCAGAATTCTGAGGGAAAAGTCTTACCCCATCCATGAAATGCTGAGAATTTGAAAATGTACTACCAATGACACTTGAGGAGGGCAGAAGTAATAAAGCTGGGGGGCTTGCTTTTATTTTTTCTTGTACCTTTTTTGCAACGCCCCAAAATCCACCTTGGAAGACATTACAATTTAAAACTATTCACATCATGAGAGCAACTAATAAATTCCATAAACAAAGAAACTTTCATTCATCATCCAAAAGAATAGACCAAACCATGGCCATTACATCCAAAAGAATATGCCCAACTATGACAACTACATTCCAAAAATCAACTATTAATTTACAGCGGAATAACAAAATATTAATATGAACAATATTCCCAAAAGGAATCCCCTCGTCTAGAACGTAATAAGAAAGATCCTATACAGTTCCCTCCGGATCTATATGCCCATCAGCTTGAGTTTCCCAAGGCACATGCTCATCAACTCCGAGCCCTTCCTCTAAATCATGGCCTGAAAATATATTATTTGTAGGGGGTGAGCACTAAGCTCTGTAGCAACATCCTCCCAAACTCGCACAAGGTTTAGAAAACATATAAAACAAGTCGGTCTCATTTCACAAATATCATATATAACTTTTGAAAGAAAATCGTGACCATTTATCCGATCTCAAGTTTAAGCTATATCAATGAACTAGATTGAGAAGTAAAACCAATTTCCAAAACATAAATCATTTTCCCACAAAACCTTGTAGAATCCCATACTTCCACAAGTCCTTGTAGGAAACCATTTCCACAGCAATAACAGTAATTCATAACTCGAATATTCCACAACAATATGTATATGTATCTCAAACATGATTCGAGATAACCCCATGAATCAACACATTGAGTAATATCTAGCCCACACACACACACACAAATCTTCTCAAAGATGTCCATCCTTTAGGAATGGCGTATGCCATACCAATGGCAGTGACGTATCCAACTCAGGCATTAGTATACTAATCCTCTGACACGGCAACCGTGAGTGAATAGTGGTTTAGTTTTACCAAAGCACTAACCCCACTACGAGTGGTAGGAAAAATGCAAACCCACGCGGAGCAAGCAATACATCTACCCACTCTACGATATCTCGTCAAAGGCCACCCATGGTCATCCCACACTTATAAGAGATACAATACCAAACTCAATTTCTCAATTTACAAGCATATCTCAAAAATTCCCAAATTTATCATGTGTCAATTCCAATAACCAATTAAGAAAAATACAAGAGATCACAACAACATCATTTTCTTACTCAACACAAAGCACTATAGTTTCGAAATCAATAATAAAGAAGAATTTAAGAAGAAAACCATCACTCTCCAAAAACTAGGGTTTTAAAGCAAGAAAAGAGTTTTAATGGGTATTCAACCCTAACTTTGTTCAAATCATGTAATCTTTGCAAAAAGACTAAGAGATGATGATTTCATATTATAAATATAACATTTAGAGACAAAACATATATATATATATCAATACCCTAACATCAATGAACAAGAATGGAAGAGAACTCCTACCTTAAATCAAGAGTTCCAAGCAAAGAACCAAGCCCTAGAGACCTCCTTCCTCCCTTTTCTTTCTCCTTTTATCTTCCTTTAGGGTTCTAAGAGGTTTGGGGTAAGAGTGGTGTGAAAGAATAGAAGAAAATAGGATGAAAAGGTGTTTTATACTCAGCCAAATCCTGACTTTTACTGTTTAAAATTTCTGATTTTTACCGACTGTACCGGTACGCTGTACCGGTACGGTTGGCGCTCGGGACATCGGGGTACCGGTACGCCGTACCGGTACGGTTTGTCCGGATTTATCTTTTTCACCTGTTTTCCATTTCCAATCCATTTCAAACCTTTCCAAAACCAACCCAAACTTATATAACATACATTAGTATATCAAACATAGTTGGTACAAGTTCTATTACATGTGGGGGTTTACAATCCACCCCCCTTGAAGAAAGTTTCGTCCTCGAAACTTACCTCAGGTAGCGAACAAATGAGGGTACTTCTCTCGCATCTCCAGCTCCGGTTCCCAAGTAGTTTCCTCCACCCCATGATGTTGCCACAAGACTTTCACCAGCTGGATGAATTTATGGCGAAGTACCTTCTCCTTAGTATTGAGAATCTTCACCGGTTGTTCTTCATATGTTGCTCCATCTTGAACTTCAATATCCTCTAAATCCACGACATTCGTTGTATCCGATTGACACTTTCTCAACATTGAAACATGGAACACGTCGTGTACCCCTGACAACTGAGCTGGTAACCGAAGTTGATACGCCACTTTGCCCACTGCTTTGATCACCTCAAATGGTCCGATGTACCTTGGAGCTAATTTCCCTTTCTTGCCAAATCTAAACACCCCCTTTTTGGGTGACACCTTGAGGAACACATAGTCCCCCTCTTGGAATTCCAAAGGTCTTCGTCTTCTATCCGCATAGCTTTTCTGTCTACTTTGTGCCGTGCATAGTCTCTCCCGGATAAGTTGAATTTTCTCTGTAGTCTCCCGAACGATCTCCGGCCCAAATAAGCTACTCTCTCCCGCTTCAAGCCAACAGGTCGGGGACCTACATGACCTTCCATACAGTGCCTCATACGAAGCCATTCCAATACTTGCCTGATAGCTGTTGTTATATGCGAACTCCACCAGCGGCAAATGATCACTCCAACTTCCCTTGAAGTCCAACACGCACGCTCGTAACATATCTTCCAAAATTTGTATCACCCTCTTGGATTGGCCATCCGTTTGGGGATGAAATGTGGTGTTAAAGTGTAACTTTGTCCCCATAGCTCGTTGTAGACTTTGCCAAAATTGCGCCATGAAATGAGAATTACGATCCGACACAATCGAGAGGGGAACTCCATGCAATCTAACAATCTAGCGAATATACAGCTTGCTCAAGGTCTCTAAAGTGTCATTGGTCTTCATACTCAAGAAATGAGCGGACTTGGTGAGTCTATCAACAATGACCCATACGGCATTATGTCCTCGTGAAGTCCGTGGAAAGCCTGACACGAAATTCATGGTGATGTGATCCCACTTCCATTCTGGAATAGGCAAATACTGTAGTAATCCTTCTGGCTTTTGATGTTCGATCTTTACCTACTGACATACTGCACATCGTGCTATGAACCTTGCCACATCCTTTTTCATTCCCTTCCACCAAAATTGACGCTTCATGTCTCTATACATTTTTGTGCCACTGGGGTGGATAACAAACTTAGAGCGATGACACTCTCCAAGTATCTCCTCCTTTAGAGACGAATCATCTGGGACACATAGCTTCTCCCCGTATCTCAGTTCTCCATTCCTCAAAGACCAGCCTTCCATCGTTTCCCCATTTTTCAATTTAGCACGAATTGACTCTAAGTCGGGATCCAAGCATTGCAACTCCACAACCCTACGCTGGAGAGTAGGTTGGGCTACAAGGTTGAATAGGCATGGCCTAGATTTATCTTCTCCAACCCATAAATCATAGTCTCCAAGGGCATCCCTCATCTTCCATTTACTTGCAAGAGCATTGAGTTCACCCCGAGACTTCCTGCTAAGTGCATCTGCGACTACATTAGCCTTCCCCGGATGGTAGGTGAGTGTGAAATCATAATCTTCTAGATACTCAACCCACCTTCTCTGCCGAAGATTCAAGTCCTTCTGTGTGAACAGATACTTGAGGCTCTTATGATCCGAGAACATTTGAAATTTCTCTCCATACAAGTAGCACCTCTACAACTTAAGAGCAAAAACCACAGTGGCTAACTCCAAGTCGTGAGTGAGATAGTTCTGCTCATGAGTCTTGAGTTGCCTCGAGCCATAAACAACTACTTTACCTCCTTGCATCAACACACATCCCAAGCCTCGTAGCGAAGCATCGGTGTAAACATCGTATCCTTCCCCACTGCTCGGAATAATGAGAACAGGAGCTGTTGTCAACTTCTCCTTCAAAGTGCGAAAAGAAAGTTCACACTCTTGAGTCCACAAGAATTTCTCCCCCTTATTTGTAAGGCGAGTCATCGGCATCGCAAGCTTTGAGAACCCTTCTACAAACTTCCGGTAATAGCCTGCCAAACCCAAGAAACTACGTACCTCGGTCACATTTTTCGGTGGTTCCCATTTCATCACGACTTCAATCTTTGTGGAATCAATAGCTACTTCCTGCTCAGACACAACATGCCCAAGGAATTTCACTTCCTTCATACAAAACTCGCATTTACTCGTCTTTGCATACAACTTATGCCCTCTCAGCGTCTGTAGCACAATCGAGAGGTGGCGTGCATGTTCCTCTTGGGTCTGTGAATAAATCAAGATGTCATCAATGAACACAATGACAAACTGATCGAGGTATGGCCGAAATACGCTGTGCATCAAATCCATGAAGGCTGCTGGTGCATTAGTCAGTCCGAACGGAATCACCGTATATTCGAAATGACCATATTGGGTACGGAAAGCTGTCTTAGGAATATCCTCCTCCTTAATCCGCAGTTGATGGTACCCAGTGCGAAGATCAATCTTGGAGTAATACTTAGAACCCCTCAACTGATCAAATAAGTTGTCTATTCGTGGCAATGGGTATTTATTCTTTACTGTCACTCGATTCAACCTTCGGTAGTCCGTGCATAACCGAATCGTTTCTTCATGCTTCTTCACAAAGAAAATCGGGGCTCCCCAAGGTGAAGTACTCAAACGGATAAACCCAATAGCCAACAGATGGTCTAACTGCTTCCTTAGCTCCTTCAACTCCAAAGGTGCCATTCTATAGGGAGCAATGGATATGGGTTCGGTTCCCGGATAGAGATCAATCTTGAATTCAATCTCTCGTTGTGGGGGTAACCTAGGTAATTCATCGGGAAAAATATCTGGAAAATCCGATACTATCAACATCACCTCCGGTTGGGATCTATCCCGATCATCTCCCATCAAGCTAGCTAAGAAACTCAAGTGGTTCCCCGCCTTAGCTTTCAAGAATCTACTACTCGTAGTAGGAAATGGATGGGAAGAATTGCGATCATTAATGAAAGTAAAGACTACCCCTCCCGGTAATTGGAATGAGATCCGCTTGCGAAAATAATCCATCACCGCACGGAAAGCGAACAACAAATTCATCCCAAATATAATGTCGTACCATTTCATGTCTAACACAACCAAATCTACAATCAACTCTTGCTCCCCAATGCGAAGCACACATCCTCTACACACCCTTGTTGTATCAAACCGTTCTCCCGTCGGCATATCAATACTCAAAGCATGTTTAAGTTTCCCAAAATCCAAACCCAGATTAAGTGCATATCTCGTGCGTATGAATGAATGTGTAGCACCGGGGTCAAATAAAATTCGGGCTCAAGAATTATAAAGAAGCACGATACCTTCCACTACGGCATTGGAAGCGTCCTCCTCCGGTTAAGTCAAAGCAAAAACTCTCCCTTGATTGGCGCCGTCAGGGGCTTGAGCTTGTAATGGTCGCTGCTGTGCTGGCCTTTGTAGAGGTGGCTTGTTTGCTGGTACTTGCCCGGTTGCTTGATTGCTCCTTGGTGGAAACGAGGGGCATCTATGTTTGAAGTGCCCAAACTCTCCGCATGCAAAGCATGGACGCGGGTCAGTGCTTGTTCTAGTCTGAGCCACTCCATCTCCTCGGGCTGTCAAAAGTCTCTGTCCACCTGCCTGGTCTGGACGTCGGTATGATGCTGCCCGCTGCACTCCATTGGTGCTAGTGCCCGTCCTGATCGGACCTCCTCTCGCGAAGCTCTGTCGTCGATGGGTGTCTCCGTGTCCCTCTCCACTAGTGTAGCTCTGTCGATAAGATCCCCATACTCCCGGATCTTGAGATCCACCAGCTTCTCCCGGATAGCAGGCCTCAAGCCGTGCTCAAAGCGTTTGGCCCTCTTGGCCTCAGTAGATATGAACTCTGTGGCGTAGCGGGATAACTTGTCGAACTTCCTCTCGTATTCCGTCACGGTCATGCTCCCCTGTCGTAGAGCAAGAAAATCGATGCTCATCTTGTCCCTGACTAATTCAGGAAAGTACTTGTCTTGGAAGATTTGGTCAAACTCCTCCCAAGTGAGTGCATCTGTGGTCCTCCTTCTTTTCACTGAGTCCCACCAATGGTCGGCCTCCCCCTCTAATAGATAAGTAGCCAAGCCGACCAGAAGATCCTCGGCTATCCCCATGCCATCACATATCTTCTTCACCCGGCGGATCCATTTATCCGCATCCAAGGGGTTAGAGCTCCCTTGGAAGGTAGGCGGGTGTTGCCTCAGAAGTTCCCGAAGAACTACCATCCTTCGGTTGCCATCCCCGTTGCCCGGCACTTGGGCTAGTGGATGAGCCCCTCCATTGTGATTGTTGTTCCCATTCTGGTGTTGTACCAGAGTGGTTAGCTCCCTTAGGCATTGATAAATGCCATTCATTGCATCGGGAGGTGGTGGCGGTGGTGGGTTTGCTTGGCCACCACGTCCTCGTCCACGTCTACCGTCCATCCTGCACATCAATTCACAATTTAGTTCTTTGATGTACAAGACATCCTAATTATCACGTTAATCTAAAGCATGATGCTTGTATAAAAATTTAAATCAATAATTTCCTTCAACCTAATCCTACCTCTCTAGTGGTAATCCATAACCTACAGCTCCCATGTAAGACCTAAAGCCTAGGCTCTGATACCAAACTTTGCAACGCCCCAAAATCCACCTTGGAAGACATTACAATTTAAAACTATTCACATCATGAGAGCAACTAATAAATTCCATAAACAAAGAAACTTTCATTCATCATCCAAAAGAATAGACCAAACCATGGCCATTACATCCAAAAGAATATGCCCAACTATGGCAACTACATTCCAAAAATCAACTATTAATTTGTAGCGGAATAACAAAATATTAATATGAACAATATTCCCAAAAGGAATCCCCTCGTCTAGAATGTAATAAGAAAGATCCTATACAGTTCCCTCCGGATCTATATGCCCATTAGCTTGAGTTTCCCAAGGCACCTGCTCATCAACTCTGAGCCCTTCCTCTAAATCATGGCCTGAAAATATATTATTCGTAGGGGGTGAGCACTAAGCTCTATAGCAACATCCTCCCAAACTTGCACAAGGTTTAGAAAATATATAAAACAAGTCGGTCTCATTTCACAAATATCATATATAACTGTGCGTGTCGATTTTTGCACAATAGATAGATGAGTAGGAACAGGTCATAGGTGAACTCGTGTTTACCTTAGATGCGAACGATCTCGTGGCAAAGAGGGAGGCATGGCGTAACCAAAGAGAACCTGGTTAGCGAGGATGGCTCAACTCCAAGGCGGTTAGGTCGATCCCGGCGGACAGTAGTGTATTCCGGCGTAACCTGGCATTCAAAAGAAGGGTTAGAAGGGCGCCGGAGTGTCTCCGGCGTATCCCCTCCGACGATCAAGTTAGTTCTTTTTAGAGAAGGAGAGAATCCTGAGAACACTCTTTTGTTTCAGTTGTTGTATCTTGCGTACCTGTGTTTCATCTTTTAGAGGACTATTTATACCTTTGTTGGTAGTCATCATTACAGGCTAGTGAGTAGTAGGCTGTGCCAGTCATGGGGAAGCGCTTTCTCTCTTTTGCAGGGATGACTGCTGGTTCTTAAATGCTCGGCATCCCGAACAATCAATGATCTCTTCCCCTCGCGCCCGAGCAATAAATGCTCTTGTTTCCATGTAGAGACATTAAATGCCTGATCTCTGAGGCACTTAATACGCCCATTTCCGGGCTCCATCAGTCATCATGGACGTCTCATCACTCTGGGAGTTTATTAAATGATCCCCTGCATAGCTGCATAGTGGCTGGGACCTTTCAGCAAAGTTATGTACGACCCTGTTCATAACGCCACGTGTCTATACCCTATTGGTTGCCAGCCCTGTTTACCCTGTCTTTCTGACTTGATGGGAAGAGTAGGCTGATGATTCATTACTTGACTCAGTTTAATAGGTTGAGGGACTTCGGGGCATCCCCTGGGGCCGAGATGACGTGCTCCTATCAAGGAGCCTTTTAAACTGAGGATGGATCGGCGTCATGGAGTCAGACGGGGGTGACTTGGCGCCGAGGACGCGTAGTCGGGTCTTTTTATCCCGAGAAGCCTTGGAGCCGAGGACACGTGGGCGCAGGAGAACACTGAAGTTCCTTGGTGCCGAGGACACGTGTCGCCGTCGGGTAAGTGGAGTGCCCCTTGATGCCGAGGCCACGTGTCGTCTCCCTAACAATCGGTGGTACTCTGGTGCCGAGGCCACGTGTCGTCATCGTGAGGCTCTCACAAAATGTCCCATTAACTGCCCCCTAGCCCTTGGCCTTCGTACGGTGGAGGACACGTGTCGTCAAGAAGGCGAAAGGGCTTATCAACTCCATCACTTCTGCAGCAGTATTCCCCCCTTCGGAGGTCGTGCGCATTAAATGCGCCCAACATCGTGCTTTGTGCGCAATGATGAGGACAAGTCCTATATAAACATGAATTAGTCCCCGCCTGCTCACCTTTTCGAAAACCAGTAATCCTCTTGGAGCCATTTCTTGCCAGAGAATTGCCGGAGCCACTGCTATTGATTCGTTTTGCCTCCTTCGTTGATATTTTGCTGAAGACGCAGGCCACCTGTTGCCACATCTCCCATTTTTCTCCCTTATTCCGGTGAGTTCACTTGTATCGTTCGCTCTTCTTTTCCCTCATTTTTTTGTTTTTTTCGGTGACTGGTCGCCTGCCCCTTCTTTACCAGTGGCAAGAGTAGTTTGGTCCCATCACCTTCCCATTCGTCGTCGTGTTTTCCGTTGAACCCCGTCGGTCCATTAACCAGGGAAAACACCCCATAGGGCCTTCTTTACCCCGAGATATGCCGAGACGCCGTCCAAATAGAGTCGTCGAGGCAGACGAGGCCGGTCCTTCTCGACCCCGAAAATATACCGTCAAGGGTCGACAACAAATAGTGAATTTCAAAACCCGTTACTCCATTCCCCCCGAGGTGACGGTAGACGAGTTCAAGGATCGGCATAAGGCCGATGTTGGCATCGAAGCTGAGATGCCTTTCTATACGAAGGCCATCATGGAGGGGGGAATTAGGTTTCCCCTTCACCCTCTCCTCCTCCGTTTCTTGTGCCGGTTCCGACTTTTTCCCGGGTAGTGTTGCCTCAATACCTTTAGGATCATCATGGGTGTTGTCGCATTGAATGAGCGTCTTAACCTACACCTTGGTTTAGACGACATCCTTTTCTGTTACGCCTTGGTGAGGGTCATGCCTCAACATATGTACTATCTCAAGGCTCGGGACCCCACCATGTACCTTGTCACCCACCTCCCGAATTCCGACAAAGGGTACAAGGATGACCTCCTCATCTTCAGCGGTCAATGGGAGAAAGGGCTCGGTCCGGAATATGCTGCTGACTTGTGGTGCCCCAAGCAGTGGAGGACTACGAGTACGTCGGCCCTTCTCTCATTTAAGTTTTCACTTTTCTCCTAATGCTCAACAACTGATGATTATTTTTGTTGTCAGGGATTCCTGACGCCGAAACAGCGGCCCTTCATCGAAATCAAGTGAACATCGGCGACATCAGCTTCGTGTGGAATTTCTTGGGAACCAGAGGCCTAGGTCGAGCTGCCCATCTTCTTCTTGACTATATTCCGGGGTACAAGAAGTTCACTCAAACCCCCCATAACTTTGATCCATCGGCGGAAGTGGAGCTCGCTGTCGAAAACTTAGAGAACGACCCTGATAGGGCCCCTGAAGCTGAGGTAGAAGGGGTCGCCGAAGGCGTAGCCACTGAGGAAGAAGACGAAGAAGTCGTTGAGATAAGGGATCCTGCTGTTGCTCCCGACACTGAACTCAGCACATCGGCGAGGGAAACTTGGCCAAATTTTGAAGTTCTTCACAGCTTGGATGTAGAAGACTCCCTCGAGGTCGCAATGTCTGGTTATCGCCTTAACTTGGATCTGATTAAAAAACGAGCCGCGATCAAAAAGGGTCAGGGCCGAGGGTCTAGTTCAAACGAACCTCATCCTCCACCGCCTAGGAGGACTCCCCCCGTCAACTTCCCTCCGCCACCGCCCCCTTCCCCTTCAAGGTCGTCGGGACGTGGCCGAGAGAGAGATTCACAACCAGAGGAGGAAAGAAGAGTAAAACAGAGACACGACGGGGCTGGCCGGGGTAGGGGAACTCCAGCTCCCCCTTTAACGTCATCAACTCCTGACATAACTCCGCCTCCTCCACCGGCGCCAACGACTCAAGCAGCGGAGTGGAGCCCTCGGGCTCGGGATCGTGAAGGCAGACCGATCCGAGTGTCTGACTCAATCATTAACTCTCCCCACGTGGCCTACGCCGTGAGTGAGACCCTCCTCTTTCACGCCGACATGGAGGAGTGATTGGTGAAAAAACGGTGTTGTATTCCCTAACCTTTTAACATCATCCATCAATGTGTGTATGACTTATAGGACTAAGGGAGTGTCACTCTCCCTCGGAATGATGCAAGAGATAGGGCAACAGAATGGAGGATGGAATGAATGAAAATGTAAATGAAATGCGGGTGTGTGAACAAAAGTGCTCCCCAATCGCAAAGAGTCTTTTGTGTGTCGGTGTTTTACTTGGAAAAGTATTCCAAGGTCGTCTCCTCAGGGAAGGAAATTTCAAGTGTGGTGAAGGTGATTTTGTCAAAAAGGAAAAGTGTAAAATCTTTTGAGTTTTGAGTTTGGTTTGTGATAGTGTTCTTAATGAAAATGAAATAAAAACAAGTGTTGGCTAATCCAAAGAGGTCATTCCAATGGGAATACCAAATCAACTCAAGTCTTCCTCCAATAGAGCCTAGAAGTACGATTGATTCGTGGGAAGCTCGGAACTAAAATGGAGGTGAGGATTCAAGCATACCCCGTGACAATGCCTACGGTGTATCAAGAACTCACAATCATGTCCTCACCCCAACCCAGTCAAACCGAGCCATCGTACTCTGAGAGGAGGAATGAAAATGAGTTGAAGTGGCACACCCAAGAGGAGTTCTCCCTTGGATTAACCAACTTAAAATCTAGCTACTCATGGTAAAAGGAAAGACATGCATAATGTTAAGAGACATGTAGAAGAAAAGAAGATTAAAACTTAACTCAATGCAAGAAAACTAGAACTGTGGAGAAAAATATTCAAAACTCATTTCAAAGCAAGAAATTGAAGAACTAGCTACAACAACGGTGCAATCTAAAATGTAGCATTAAACTTGAAATGTACTTGAAGTAAATGACATTAAAGATAATAAATGAAGGTTGCAAGAGTCTTACAATAAACTACAAAAGAAATGATGGAAGAAAATGCAAAAACATAAACATTTCTACTATTCATCTTCTTCCTCATGGAACTAAAACTAAGCTTAGGTAGCCACCCTCAATACAACGTGTAAATTCTGAATATAATGGAGAGTTAGGCTTCAATTTTCGTGCATGGTGGTCCCCCCTAGCTGTGTGCAAGCCTCCCATCAATGAGAGGCTGAATGATGGCTCTTGACAGGCTAAGGAAGAGCTAGCCTGCAACTCACTGGCAGCCCCATTCAATCCCCTCTTCATTTAATGCCAAGCCTTAAAAGTCTTCAAAATGTGTAAGAGAGGCATGAAGATGTGCAAGGAAATGTTGGGGGCAAGTGGGAGAATCATTGGTGGGACCCCCAAGCAAGTGGAGAAGAGTTTGCAGGTGTTCTGGACTGTTCTGGGAGCGTACCGGTACTGTATACCGGTACTCTAAACCTTCTGGAGTTCGAAGTACCGATACTGTGTACCGGTACTGTTTTCTGCTCCGGACCACTTTTCGTAGAATTAGCATAACTTTTGATCCAACCGTTGGATTGAGCTGAAATTTTCACACAATATATAAGACATCCAGATCTACAACTTTCATGTTTTGAAATTTTTCAGATTCGAAGTGGATCATGGTCAAAATGGAGGCAAAACCGAGACTCTTCAACCCAGTGGTGTGGCTGCTGGCGCTTTTGTTCCCAAACACCAATACCTCATTGATTTCTTCACTTTTAAGCCTTCAAATCTTCATGTAATGTGTACATGACCTCACCACACATCCATCATAGTTGCAAGGTCCTAAAATACATGATTTAAGCTATAAAAACATGCAACATCGAGAATTCAACATTATTCATAAAATCGGCTAACTCTAAGTACTTAGATGCAAAAGTTGAGTTAAAATGAATGTAATGAGGCCTTCAAATATACAATATTTTTTGCTCATCACACCCCCCAACTTAAGTTTTGCTAGTCCCTAGCAAACAAAATGTAAAAAGCATGCAAACAAAATAAAACATATACTAATTCCGCAATTGCATTTAGCACATGCAACAAGCCTTTAAACCCCTAGGTGATCCCTAGTGGACGAGTTTTGTCTGGTAAAGGTTTTCAGTGAAGGTACCTACAAACTTCTTTTCTTTGTATCCAATATTTAAAATATATTCCCTTATCTTAATTAGCAATGGGATGTCAACAATAACTTGATTCGAACACCCGAACCAATCACACATGAAACACATCATAGCCTTAAATGATATTCTAGAGTATCCACATACACATTCATTTTCAAACTCGTGTATGTGTGAAATGAACATGTAATTTAAACATTTGCACAATAGAATTCACATTCACTTTGGCTATCCAAATTAAGCTTCGATGCAAAAACTCACCAAGGGTGTCTCTCAACAAAGAATAACTCAATGATTATCCGAACATGCACTCCATGTGTATATGTGAGATAGAATATTGTGCTCAAAACAAAATAAGCTCACATATAATCCAAAAATGAAGTATGCATAAAAATGAAACAACCTTGGCATAATCTCATGAAAGGAATGCTAGGGCATTAGATAGCAAAATCAACTCCTCTTTTTCTTTAAAAGTGTGCCTCCCCCATGTTTCTCTAGATCATTTAGGACTTTCATGGGTTATAACTAGGCCTTGGGGTGATATTAAGGTAAGGGAAACGAAGGATATAGGATAACAAAGAGGGTTGTTCCGAGTGAATGACCTTTATTTCAAAAAGATCTCCCTTTTTATGGGATTTCTAGGCTAACACCATCACCACACTCTTTGTTTCTTTTCTTTCTTTTCCTTAACATTTTCCTTTTCTTTTGTTGTTCTTTTCTTCTTCTCACCCTTTTTTTTTCCTTTTCTTGGATTTTCAATCTTTTTTTTTTCATTCAACTCTTTTGAGTTTCAACATCATTCATCACTTTTGTTGAGTTTCCGCCATACTTCCTTCTCTTTTATCATCACTCATACTTAGCACTAGGAACAACCAAGGTAAGGTAGATATTTATCATTTTCAATGGCTTGGTTACATGTGTGGCATAGAAACGAATTCAATTAAGGCTCAATCATGGCACTAGAGATAATGTTTCACAAGAAAAAGGCAAAGGCTCAAAGCATTTCAAAGATGGCCTAAGATCATCTCTAGATAAGCATAGGAGGAGCATTTTGCGTTTTAAGACAAAGTCAATCAACTACCCAAAAACACCTAACCAAAACAAGCATAATGAGATTATTGAACAAATTTGAAATTTGAAAAATTGTTCCTTGAGTAAATGTAAGTTCCCTCCAAAAAGAATTGGCACTAAAGCTCTCATGGGTCCTTACTCATCTCCACTATTCATGTCAAACACTAAATGTGAACTCAATCCGTAAATTGCCAAAATTACAAGTTCATGGTGCACTTATGGTTGAGTTCAAAAGCAAACAAGTATGTGATACTCTTAGCAATAGGATAAACTTCTATAATGTGCTCATGTATTCAAAGTTCAAAATGAAGATCAAGTAATCACAAATCCCATAACCATTAGGATAAGGGAATATAGTTCAATATTGGAACCAAAATTTTTCAAAATTTTCACATTTTCCATTATTCTATACAAAAAGTGGTGGAACATGTGAATGATGCACCTCACCCCCCAACTAAAACCATGCATTGTCCTCAATGCACACCCCCCAACTTAAACTCGCACATGATATTGAATGAGATTTTTCTACTATGATGCTCAAAATGAAATGAGTCCAAATTAGGGAGAGGTAAACAACTTCTACACTACAACATTAAGAAAATAAAAATATAACAATAAAAGAAATCTAACTACTATGTACATGGAAACAAAACAAAAAGGGCTCATGTCAATCCGGCTTCAATTCGGATATGAGCTTGCGCCCATTGATTTTTTTGGTTTTAACATTTTTTTGTTGTATAAATGCCCTTACTAATCCATCTATCCAACAATACAAAGCATAAGAAGTCAAAAATCTCAACCAAATAGAAGTGTAGGCAAGTTTATGCAATCCCAACAATGGAGTAAACAATTTCTCCTTAAAATTTTTTACACTTAACTCATTTTCAATGCCCTTCCCAAGTTGAGAAATGTGAATCTCAACATCACTCAAATATGGAAAAATGACCTTGGGCTCATTAGCCTCTTGTGCAATAATAACTTCATTAAATTTTTCACAAACAAGAGTGGTGGGAGATTCAACATCAATAGGCATTTCATTGGGATGATCAACCTCAATACATTGACTAAGCTCCAAATGTTGTGCTTCATCCATAGCAATAATAGCATTAGTCAATGTATCAAGTTGTTGGGTTATTTGGGCATTGAATTCCATTTGGTATTGCATAAACTCGCTCCAAATATTTTCCAATTCTTCTTCGGTTGAGTTCCCGTATGTTGGATATTGGGAAAATTCATTTGGTGGTGTGAGATTGGATGAAAAATTACAAGGTTCATTCTCCCAATCATAACTCGAATAACTCGCTGTATCATAATGGTTGGGGTAAAAATTTTCGGAGGCCAAAAATGAATTTGAACCTTCGCATGCAAAGTCTTGAACCGGATAATTTATTGGGCACATACAAGAGATGAGCCCATAGTTATCACAAATCTCACACACATTTTCATAATATGGGGAATTTGATACATTTTCATAATAATTATAAGACATTATATAAAACACAAACTAAAATAAAATATATACAAAAGAGACGACATACCTTGGCCCGTGATAAAAATCACGAGACTTACCATGGCGTCCAAAATCACCTCCGAACTCGACGCTTAACCTTCCCCGGCAACGGCGCAAAAATGATTGGTGAAAAAACGGTGTTGTATTCCCTAACCTTTTAACATCATCCCTCAATGTGTGTATGGCTTATAGGACTAAGGGAGTGTCACTCTCCCTCGGAATGATGCAAGAGATAGGGCAACAAAATGGAGGATGGAATGAATGAAAATGTAAATGAAATGCGGGTGTGTGAACAAAAGTGCTCCCCAATCGCAAAGAGTCTTTTGTGTGTCGGTGTTTTACTTGGAAAAGTATTCCAAGGTCGTCTCCTCAGGGAAGGAAAGTTCAAGTGTGGTGAATGTGATTTTGTCAAAAAGGAAAAGTGTAAAATCTTTTGAGTTTTGAGTTTGGTTTGTGATAGTGTTCTTAATGAAAATGAAATAAAAACAAGTGTTGACTAATCCAAAGAGATCATTCCAATGGGAATACCAAATCAACTCAAGTCTTCCTCCAATAGAGCCTAGAAGTACGATTGATTCAGGGGAAGCTCGGGACTAAAATGGAGGTGAGGATTCAAGCATACCCCGTGACAATGCCTACGGTGTATCAAGAACTCACAACCATGTCCTCACCCCAACCCAGTCAAACCGAGCCATCGTACTCTGAGAGGAGGAATGAAAATGAGTTGAAGTGGCACACCCAAGAGGAGTTCTCCCTTGGATTAACCAACTTAAAAGCTAGCTACTCATGGTAAAAGGAAAAACATGCATAATGTTAAGAGACATGTAGAAGAAAAGAAGATTAAAACTTAACTCAATGCAAGAAAACTTGAACTATGGAGAAAAATATTCAAAACCCATTTCAAAGCAAGAAATTGAAGAACTAGCTACAACAATGGTGCAATCTAAAATGTAGCATTAAACTTGAAATGTACTTGAAGTAAATGACATTAAAGATAATAAATGAAGGTTGCAAGAGTCTTACAACAAACTACAAAAAAAATGATGGAAGAAAATGCAAAAACATAAACATTTCTACTATTCATCTTCTTCCTCATGGAACTAAAACTAAGCTTAGGTAGCCACCCTCAATACAATGTGTAAATTCTGAATATAATGGAGAGTTAGGCTTCAATTTTCGTGCATGGTGGTCCCCCCTAGCTGTGTGCAAGCCTCCCATCAATGGGAGGCTGAATGATGGCTCTTGACAGGCTAAGGAAGAGCTAGCCTGCAACTCACTGGCAGCCCCCTTCAATCCCCTCTTCATTTAATGCCAAGCCTTAAAAGTCTTCAAAATGTGTAAGAGAGGCATGGAGATGTGCAAGGAAATGTTGGGGGCAAGTGGGAGAATCATTGGTGGGACCCCCAAGCAAGTGGAGAAGAGTTTGCAGGTGTTCTGGGTTGTTCTGGGAGTGTACCGGTACTCTAAACCTTCTGGAGTTCAAAGTACCGGTACGCAGTACCGGAACGGTATAGTACCGGTACTGTGTACCGGTACTGTTTTCTGCTCCGGACCACTTTTCGTAGAATCAGCATAACTTTTGATCCAACCTTTGGATGGAGCTGAAATTTTGACACAATATAGAAAAAATTCAGATCTACAACTTTCATGTTTTGAACTTGTTCAGATTCGAAGTGGATCATGGTCAAAATGGAGGAAAACCGAGGCTCTTCAACCCAGTGGTGTGGCTGCTGCCGCTTTTGTTCCCAAACACCAATACCTCATTGATTTCTTCACTTTTAAGCCTCCAAATCTTCATGTAATGTGTACATGACCTCACCACACATCCATCATAGTTGCAAGGTCCTAAAATACATGATTTAAGCTATAAAAACATGCAACATCGAGAATTCAACATTATTCATAAAATCGGCTAACTCTAAGTACTTAGATGCAAAAGTTGAGTTAAAATGAATGTAATGAGGCCTTCAAATATACAATATTTTTTGCTCATCAAGGAGCACCGGGCTAGGCCACTGAATCAACTCCTCCGCAACATCATTCAGAGCTCATTGGTGGTAAGTGCCCAAGTCACCCTTTTTCTTTTATTCACTGGCTTCATTATTAATTTTGTTGACCTTTCAATTCTCTTGTAGACTGCCCAGCAAGTCTCGATCATTGCCGATCGCTTCTATTCTCAGCGGGACGTGTTGCAGGACTTGGAAAAGCAAAAAAGCGAGGCTCAGGCAGCTCTTGCAACAGCCAAAGAGGAAGTGGTGGTGAGAGACAAGACTTTGTCTTCTCAGGCTGCACAAATTGCTGAACTTCTCAAGGAGGCCGAGGTGGCGAAGCTGAAGGCTGACAAAACCAACGCAGCCTTCGTCGATGCAGAGAAGAAAATTACTGAATCAACCAAGCAGCTCTCAGCATCGGAGGCTAAGGTGGCGGAGTCGGAGCAGACTTGTTCGGCCCTTACCCAGGAATTGGACAAAGTCCGAGCTGCATTGGAAGCTGCTAACAAGACTCGGCAGGAGATCGTTGATCAATGTGCCGACGACATCCTGGTAGCTTTTGAAGAACAGAAGAAAGAATTCTTTAAGCTTGGATGGGACGTGGCTTTGAAAGCGGCTGGGGTGCCTGATGACTCTCCATTTCTCCAGGAGCATACCTACGTCCCTTCTTCAGAGATAGTGGCTGCCTCGGGGGAGGGTGCTACTGAAGGTGTAGAAAATGTCCAAGGTTCGAATGCGGCGCAGACAGCGGCAAATCCTACTGCCCGTCTTCCGCCTCGGTGCCACCGACTGACGTCCCTGGTGCGGATACTCTATCTGCCAGCATCGATGAGCTTTTCGGAGACATAGGGGGTAGCATTGGTGGAGACGTGGCCTGGCCCCCTGCGCAGTAGTCTAGGCTCTTCTTTTCGTCTTGTAATTTTTTATTTTCCAATTTTTGTAGCTTCGAGGACGCAAAGCCTTGTGGAAATGAAGAACCGACTTTGTTTTTGCATATCACTTTCTTTCTTTTTAATGAACCTCGGGGCTACTGACGAGAGGCCATACCCATGTAGCGGACGTCGGGGGATCGTGTCTTTCTCAAGGGTCATGCTCCTGCTCCCTTGTTTGGAGGCAGGAGTCTGGACCCCGCCCCTGGGGCCATGCCCTTCTCAAGAGGCAAGTTCTTTATTTCTTTGTTAGGAGGCAGGAGTCTAGGACTCCGCCTTCGGGGCCACGCCCTTTTTTTATGATTGCATAAAAAAAGACTTGAATATCAAAAATAATACTTTTTCAAATTCATTACATTCTAAGGTCTCTTTACAACATTCCCTTCCATGTCTTCCAACTCATACGAGCCGGAGCCTCCTACCGATGTGACCTTGTATGGGCCTTCCCAATTGGGCCCCAGCTTGCCATCGGTCGGATCCCGGGTGTTTGTTACCACCCTCCTGAGCACAAGATCACCCACTCGGAATTCTCGGGACTTGACCCTCCGGTTGTAGAGCCTGGATACCCCTTCTTGGTACTTGGCTAGCTTCAAAGCGGCCATTTCTCTCTTTTCCTCTACGAGGTCCATGTCCAAGCCGAGTTGGCGGTCATTGTCCCCTGTGCCAAAGGCTAGCGTCCTTATAGTGGGAAGACCTACTTCGAGAGGGATGACTGCCTCAACCCCGTACGCGAGGGCGTATGGCGTCTCCCCTGTTGATCTTCGAGGAGTGGTTCTGTATGCCCATAAGACGTTCAGCAGTTCCTCCACCCATTTTTCCTTAGCCCTTTCCATCCTTTTCTTGATGCTATTGATGATAGCCTTGTTTGAAGATTCAGCCTGTCCGTTCGCCTGAGGGTACGCGGGGGTGGAATAGAAGTTCCGGATCTTGAGGTGTTCACAAAAAGACTTGAAGGGCCCGCTGTTGAATTGGGTCCCGTTGTCTGATACGAGGGCACGGGGGACTCCAAATCTTGCCACTATGTTTCTCCATACGAACTTCTTGGTGTCCACATCCCTGATGTGGGCTAAAGGTTCAGCCTCAACCCACTTTGTGAAGTAATCAGTTCCCACTATCAGGAACCTCTTGTTGCCGGGGGCCCTAGGGAGGGGCCCAACCAAGTCGAGTCCCCACTGGGCGTACGGCCAGGGACAAGTTAATGGGTGCAAGTCCTCGACTGGCTGTCGAATAACTGGGGCAAACCTCTGACATTGATCACATCTTCGAACGTACGCTTGCGCGTCCCTCTGCATTCGCGGCCACCAGTACCCTTGCGACATGATGCGGTGAGCCATGGATCGTCCTCCTGAGTGCCCCCCACATATGCCCTCATGTACTTCGTACAAAAGTGGTTCGATTTCGTCTTCACGGACGCAAAGCAGATATGGCCCGAAAAATGACTTTTGGTACAACTTCTGATCTGGAGAGGTCCAGAACCTCGGAGCTTTTAGCTTTATCTTCCTAGCCTCCTTCGGACATTCAGGAAGTATTTCTGAGAGGAGGAACCCGATTAGCGGATCCATCCAGCTAGGGGGCTTCCTTTCTTGTTGGATAACGGCCATACTGGGGACTTAGTCTATGGTGGGGCTAGGAAGATACTCCACGGTGATCCTTCGCGTTGCGGTGGAGTCCAGCGCCGAGGCGAGACATACCAAGGCTCGGCATGAGCGTTCTCCCCTCGGGGGACCTGCTTGATTTCCCTCTTCTCGAATTTGCGGAACAAAGTCACCGCTTCATGATGGTAGGCTTTCATCCTAGGGTCCCTTGCTTCGAATTCCCCGTTGACTTGATTAACCACTAGCATGGAGTCACAGTGGACTGCCAATCCTGTTGCCCCTGCTGCGTCGGCGAGTTTGAGCCCGGAAATGAGGGCTTCGTACTCTGCTTCATTATTGGATGCTTTGAACCCTAGTCGGACAGCTTGCTCTGTCACCACTCCCTCCGGGGAGACTAATAGTGGCCCGATACCGGAACCCCTGTTGTTGGAGGATCCGTCCACGAAGAGGTTCCAGGAGGGTTCTTGGGATGGAGACGAAGGCCGTTTGACAGTGGGGGAAGATTCCTCCTGAGGGAGAGGAGGCCTTTCTTTGGAGAACTCCGCTATGAAATCCGCCCAATACCTGCCCCTTTATGGCGGTACGAGGTTCATATCGTATATCGTGATCCCCCATCTCCACTGCCCACTTGGCTACTCTCCCTGAAAGGTCCGCCTTTCTTATAATAGCCTTCAGAGGTTGATCTGTTAGGACCGTGATCGGATGTGCTTGGAAGTAATGCCTTAACTTTCTTACGGCCGTGATTAGTGCCAAAGCCAACTTCTCCAGGGGTAAGTATCTTGTCTCTGCATCCAACAAGGCTTTGCTCACGTAGTACACCGGCTTCTGTTTATGTTCGTGCTCATGGACTAGTACCCCACTAACTGCGAATTCTGACATTGCTAAATAGAGGAATAGCGTCTCTCCTGGTGCCGGGACGGACAGGGTCGGGAGAACCCTGAGGTACTCCTTGATCCCTTCAAGCGCTTCTCTACATTGATTGTTCCAAGTCTCCCTCTCGGACCTCCTGATAGCGTCGAAGAAAGGCTTACATTTGTCCGATGATCGAGAGATGAATCGATTCAGCGCGGCCAGCATTCCAGTGAGTCTCTGGACTTCCCGGATCGTCCGGGGGCTTTGCACGTCTAAGAATGCTTGTATCTGCTCCGGGTTGGCCTCGACCCCTCGCCGAATTACCAAGTACCCTAGGAACTTCCCGGATCTGACTCCAAAGACGCATTTTTCCGCGTTCAACTTTAAACCATATTCCCGGAGGGTGGAGAAAGTGTCCTCTAGGTTCTTGATGTGATCCTTCTTCCTTCGACTTTTTACTAGCATGTCATCGACGTAAACTTCCATCGTGTCCCCTATCTGTTTCTTGAACATTCAGTTCATGAGTCTTTGATATGTGGTCCCAGCGTTCTTTAGGCCGAAAGGCATGACCTTGTAACGGTAGACTCCCCTTGGAGTAATGAATGCAGTTTTCTCTTGATTGGACAGATGGAGGGGAATCTGATGGTAGCCAGCTCTGGCGTCCAGGAAGGCCATGCGCTGGTGTCCTGCTGTGGCATCCACCAGTTGGTCCACCTTTGGGAGGGGAAAATCATCCTTTGGGCAAGCTTTGTTCAGGTCTGTGAATTCCACGCATACGTGCCACTTTCCACCTTTCTTCTTTGCACAAACAGTGTTGGATAGCCATTACGGGAACTGCACTTCCCGGATGGCGTCGGCTTCTAGGAGCCTTTCCACCTCTTCATTTACTGCCTGAGCATGATGCGGTGCCGCACGTCGGGGCTTTTGCTTCACCGGCTTATGGGTTGGATCGACATGAAGCTTGTGAGTTATAACATCGGGGCTTATCCCCTTCATTTCCGTAGCATCCCACGCAAACACGTCTGCGTTTCTTCTCAAAAAATCAGTCATATCCCTTTGTTCAGCCAGGGACATAGTGGAGCCGATCAAGAAGTATCTTTCTTCGTGCCCTTCCATCAAAGGTACCTTCAGGAGATCCTCCATTGACCGATCCGCCGGGTCGACCCGTGGCTCATCGACCCCGAGTCGCCCGGACTGTAGTTGCTATTTATTTAGCACCTCCTCTAGGGGTCGTTCCTTTTCCTTGGAGGCGACCCCTGCCTTCACAGCCGAGTAGAAACATGTTTTGGCGGATGCCTGATCTCCGCGGATTTCCCTTACCCCCTCCGGGGTAGGAAACTTTAACTTCTGGTGGTAGGTGGAATGCACCGCCCCTAGTGCGTGTAACCAGGCGCGTCCCATGATTATGTTGTAAGGCGAATCAGAGTCTATCACCACAAACTTCGTGTTCATTTTAACTGGCCCCGTGACGACTGGCAGGGTGATCTTCCCCAGGGGCAGAGCATATGAGCCATTAAACCCGACGAGGGGTGTGTCTACCTTGACGAGATCCTGGGGGCCAAGTCCCATACGCTTCAGGACCTCGTAGTACATTACCTCGGAGGAACTCCCGGAATCCACCAAGACTCTCCTGACATCAAAGTTACCAATTTTCAGGGTGAGGATCAAGGCGTCCTCATGAGGGAGAACAACGCCCGTCAAGTCGTCATTGGAAAACGTGATATCCTCGTTACTTGTTCGGATCCTTTTGCTAGGTCGATCCCCTTTCTCCTCATCCACATTCCTTGTGAAAGTCACCCTCTTCAGATCAGACCTGAGGGTATTGGATGTCGGACGATCCGTGGGACAGACGTGGATGACATCAATAATATTGTCTCACACGGTCGCTTGATCATCGGCGATGCGTGCCTCCCTCGGCACAGCCCCCTCAATGTATTCCTTCAGGTGCCCCTCTTGCACCAACTTCTCCAGGAAAGATTTGTAGACCCTGCAATCTTCAGTGAGATGCCCTACATTTTGGTGGTATGAACACCTTACTTTCTGGTTCCTGGTGGATGGATCGCCTAGCATCTTAGGCGGCCATTTAAAGAAGGGCTCCCTCTTAATCTTGTTGAGTAGCCTGTAAATAGGCTCTTTGAACACGGTTTGGATTCCTCTGAAGGAGCCACCTGACAGGGGCATTAATCCCCTCTGGGGGGGTCTCCTCTCTCTCTTTCCTTCTTCCTCGGGGCCAAAAGTTTTCCTTTGCCCCCCAATATTTCGTCCTCTACCTTGGAGTACTTGTTGATTCAGGCCATCAACTCTCCCATATCCGCAGGTGTCTTCTTCGTCAAGGACCTGTAGAGGTCGGTGTCCCGTGAGAGGCCAAGTCTGAAAGAGGCAGCCGCCATGACCTCAGAACAACCCTCTACTTCGTTTACTTCCTCCCAGTAACGGGTGGCATACTGGCGAAGCGTTTCTCCTTCCCTTCGTCTCAAGGTCAACAGTGACCCGACATCCTTGGGGCGCTTGCTCCCTGTAATGAATCGAGCCAGGAATTGCTTGGTTAACTCCTTCCAAGACCCTATACGGCTGGGTGGTAGGGTTTCGAACCATTTCATGGCGGAATCGCCCAGACTCATCGAGAACACCCTGCACAATAACCGGTGGTCCGAGTGGTAGAGAGACATCATTTGCTTATATTGTCTAAGATGGGCTTCGGGATCTGATCGTCCATCATAAACTTTGAACCTCGACACATCAAATTTCTTCGGTACTTCCATATCTGCGATATCCCTGGTGAAGGGTGACTGAATGAACTCGTCATCCGTATCATTTTCTAGCGCGGCTCTGTCTCTTTTGGTAGAGTCCAACTGCATCCAAAGATCCCCTCGGGGTCGGGGTCTTGTATCTTGCTCGTCCCGGCGCCTGATGGCACATCCGGACCTGTTGTTCCTCACGGAGAGGGTGGACCCCTCCTCGGATTCCTCTACGCCCCCTCGCCCGGAAAGTCTCTGACGGAGGTCGTTCCATGCCAACGACTTTGTTTTCTTGGCTGGGACCTCCAGGAGCCTTTCTTTGGCCCTCGGGCGCTTCGGAGCCCTGGAGTTGCTTGATCCGCCACTAAGACGGTTTCTCAAATCCTGAGCTCCCACCCCCTTGACGGGGGGTTCCTGCGACCGCCGTTGGCCCCGAGATCCTCCGCTGGAGAGTGTGAACTCATCGAGTCGATTTAGGATGTTGACGTTGTCCTCTTCCAACTGTCTTAGACGATCTCCGAACTGATCCTCAATCACTTCGGCGAGCTGTCGTGCCAAGGGGGCTGATTTTCCAATCCCAACACCCATGTTGGTTTGATGAGTTCGCTCTCTGGAATGAACGGAAAACCCCCTATTCACGCTTTCCACGTGATCCTTTGTATTTGACACGGTGGGAGCCGTCAACTCGACGTTCTTCTGCTGAGAGCCCTTTCCCTTTTGACGAGTATTCACCATGGTCACTGTTCTTCGGGAAGTATGATCTTTCCCACAGACGGCGCCAGATTGTGCGCGTCGATTTTTGCACAATAGATAGATGAGTAGGAACAGGTCACAGGTGAACTCGTGTTTACCTTAGATGCGAACGATCTCGTGGCAAAGAGGGAGGCAGGGCGTAACCAAAGAGAACCTGGTTAGCGAGGATGGCTCAACTCCAAGGCGGTTAGGTCGATCCCGGCGGACAGTAGTGTATTCCGGCGTAACCTGGCATTCAAAAGAAGGGTTAGAAGGGCGCCGGAGTGTCTCCGGCGTATCCCCTCCGACGATCAAGTTAGTTCTTTTTAGAGAAGGAGAGAATCCTGAGAACACTCTTTTGTTTCAGTTGTTGTATCTTGCATACCTGTGTTTCGTCTTTTAGAGGACTACTTATACCTTTGTTGGTAGTCATCATTACAGGCTAGTGAGTAGTAGGTTGTGCCAGTCATGGGGAAGCGCTTTCTCTCTTTTGCAGGGATGACTGCCGGTTCTTAAATGCTCGGCATCCCGAACAATCAATGATCTCTTCCCCTGGCGCCCGAGCAATAAATGCTCTTGTTTCCATGTAGAGACATTAAATGCCTGATCTCTGAGGCACTTAATGCGCCCCTTTCCTGGCTCCATCAGTCATCATGGACGTCTCATCACTCTGGGAGTTTATTAAATGATCCCCTGCATAGCTGCATAGTGGCTGGGACCTTTCTGCAAAGTTATGTACGGCCCTGTTCATAACGCCACGTGTCTATACCCTCTTGGTTGCCAGCCCTGTTTACCCTGTCTTTCTGACTTGATGGGAAGGGTAGGCTGATGATTCATTACTTGACTCAGTTTAATAGGTTGAGGGACTTCGGGGCATCCCCTAGGGCCGAGATGACGTGCTCCTATCAAGGAGCCTTTTAAATTGAGGATGGATCGGCATCATGGAGTCAGACGGGGGTGACTTGGTGCCGAGGACGCGTAGTCGGGTCTTTTTATCCCGAGAAGCCTTGGAGCCGAGGACACGTGGGCGCAGGAGAACACTGAAGTTCCTTGGTGCCGAGGACACGTGTCGCTGTCGGGTAAGTGGAGTGCCCCTTGATGCCGAGGCCACGTGTCGTCTCTCTAACAATCGGTGGTACTCTGGTGCCGAGGCCACGTGTCGTCATCGTGAGGCTCTCACAAAATGTCCCATCAATAACTTTTGAAAGAAAACCGTGACCATTTATCCGATCTCAAGTTTAAGCTATATCAATGAACTAGATAGAGAAGTAAAACCAATTTCCAAAACATAAATCATTTTCCCACAAAACCTTGTAGAATCCCATACTTCCACAAGTCCTTGTAGGAAACCATTTCCACAGCAATAACAGTAATTCATAACTCGAATATTCCACAACAATATGTATATGTATCTCAAACATGATGCGAGGCAACCCCATGAATCAACACATTGAGTAATATCTAGCCCACACACACACACACACAAATCTTCTCAAATATGTCCATCCTTTAGGAAGGGCGTATGTCATACCAATGACAGTGACGTATCCAACCCAGGTATTAGTATACTAATCCTCTGACACGGCACCCGTGAGCGAATAGTGGTTTAGTCTTACCAAAGCACTAACCCCACTACGAGTGGTAAGAAAAATGCAAACCCACGCGGAGCAAGCAACACGTCTACCCACTCTACTATATCTCGTCAAAGGCCACCCATGGTCATCCCACACTCATAAGATATACAATACCAAACTCAATTTCTCAATTTACAAGCATATCTCAAAAATCCCCAAATTTATCATGTGTCAATTCCAATAACCAATTAAGAAAAATACAAGAGATCACAACAACATCATTTTCTTACTCAACATAAAGCACTATAGTTTCAAAATCAATAATAAAGAAGAATTTAAGAAGAAAATCCATCACTCTCCAAAAACTAGGGTTTTAAAGCAAGAAAAGAGATTTCATGGGTATTCAACCCTAACTTCGTTCAAATCATGTAATCTTTGCAAAAAGACTAAGAGATGATGATTTCATATTATAAATATAACATTTAGAGACAAAACATATATATATATATACCCTAACATCAATGAACAAGAATGGAAGAAAACTCATACCTTAAATCAAGAGTTCCAAGCAAAGACCCAAGCCCTAGAGACCTCCTTCCTCCCTTTTCTTTCTCCTTTTATCTTCCTTTAGGGTTCTAAAAGGTTTGGGGTAAGAGTGGTGTGAAAGAATAGAAGAAAATAGGATGAAAATGTGTTTTATACTCAGCCAAATCCCGACTTTTACTGTTTAAAATTTCTGATTTTTACCGACTGTACTGGTACGCTGTACCGATACGGTTGGCTCTCGGGACATCGGGGTACCGGTACGCCGTACCGGTACGGTTTGTCCAGATTTGTCTTTTTCACCTGTTTTTCATTTCCAATCCATTTCAAACCTTTCCAAAACCAACCCAAACTTATATAACATACATTGGTATATCAAACATAGTTGGTACAAGTTTTATTACATGTGGGGGTTTACATTTTTGGGTTATTACCCACCATTGCTTAGCATGGGCAGTCATCAAATAAAAATTTCTAAATTTACTTCAAAAAGTTCCTTGCATTCTATTTCAAGTGAACATCAGTGGTAAAAAGTCACTTTTACAAAAGAAGGCTACACACTGTCTTTCTACAAAAAAAAAAAAAAAAATTCAAAAGTCCCCAGCACTCTAACTGCTCTCATGGTCGTCGTCGTCCTCCTCTTCATCCTCTGCATCGTTAGAGTCACCACCATCACTATCAGCAACACCAGGCGTCTCATACGGAACAAAGCCTGAAAAGTCAATATCAAGGAAAGCAGTAGAGATCTTTCCCCGAAGCTCCTCGTAGCCATCAATGAAGGCATCTGCAAGCCCACTCTCTGAATCAGCCTCAGCCTTGGCGGCCTTCTCATGAGCTAATCGCAGATTCGCCTCACCCCGGGAAACTCTCTCGCTAGCTGCCTTCAACTCTGCTTCCGCTCTCAAACGAGCAGCCTCACCATCTGCCTCCAGCTTAGCGGCTCTCTCGCGGGTCGCCATGAGCTCCACCTCAAGCTTAGCAGCCCTTCTGCGGTTCACCACAAGCTCTGCTTCGGCCCTCTCATGGGTCACTATAAGCTCAGGTTGGGAAACCCTACCATCAGCCTCAAGCTCAACAATCCTTCCATGAGCAGCAAGAAGCTCCCTTTTTACAGCCTCATGAGCAAGCCTCTTCCCCCTGACAGTTGAGCTCAGTTGGCTAAACTGGACAGCCCTCGAAAAAAGGAACACAGATGCAGCTGAAACCTAAGGAAGATAAAGGAATGTCAGTATCCAAGAGAGGGACAAGAGTAAGGGAGAAAGCAGACCCTTACCTGGGCCAGACCTTCTAGAACAATGTCGATGATGTCCTCAGTGCCCCGAGCACCAACCTGACTGATGTCTACTGGAAACACAAATCTCCCAAGTCGCTCCTTGATAATCCGCACATGTAACACCCCCCTCCACATGTCAAGATATTGTCCGCTTTGGGCCCACTGGCCCTCACGGTTTTGTTCCTCCCAGTATTCCTGGGAAAAGGCCTCTAGACATGTAAGGAAATGAGCCTACTAATAAGCCCAACAACTTCCCCTCTTCCAGTCGATGTGGGATTCCAGGACTGTGCATCCTTAACAGGAACCTCACAATCCACCCCCTTAGGGCTGCACGTCCCCGGGCAGCACAGGCATACTTACTAGTAACCTCCTGCCCACCCGCAGGCACGGCAGGGCCCCACCCTCGGACCGGGCAAGGGTCGGCTCTGATACCACCTTATAACACCTCACCCTCCACATGGCATAATATTGTCCGCTTTGGGCCCACTGGCCCTCACGGTTTTGTTTCTCCCAGTACCCCTGGGAAAAGGCCTTATGTCATGTAAGGCGAGGGGCTTACTTATAAACCCAGCAACTTTCCCCTCCCTAACCGATGTGGGACACTAGGATCTCACAGCACATCACCCAGCATGGAGACAGCCTGAGTGGTTGTCCCTGAAGAAGTCCCCTCAAGAGGAGTCGATGAATGGGGGGCAGGAGGCATGGCCGCCAGGGGAGTCTCTAGAGTGGCGTTCACCTCTGAAGGAGTCACTGGATGGGGAGGCACCACAGGAGGCGTCATCTGAAAGAGGCTCTCCAGAGTATCGCTCACCCTTGCCACCTTAGGAGGAGTAATACTCCTAATAACGAGACTCCACCACTGTCCTATCCACTACAAGAGGGATAAGTGTTATCCTGAAGAGAAACTAAGTGAAGAAAGAAAATCCAAGGGAATCAGCATACCTTTTCTCTTTAAAGAGGAACCACCAAGTCTCGGAGAGGGCGCACCAACCCTAGCACTTCCAACAGGGGAATCTCTAGCTCCACCCTCTTTAAGCGTGAGGGTCCCAAAATCCTTCACAGGATGAGTCTTCACAACTTGCAACTTCCATTCTTGGTCTTTCGAGAGCACCGGGGAGCCTGAAAGGAATGTGATGAGCACACATTTGTAAAAGGGCGAAGGAAAAAGAATAAGAGTGGACATACCAATTCTCTTGGGAGTGTCCCATCTTGTTGGTACCAAAGCTCTGTCAGCCTCTAAAGCCCACTCTCCTCCAACAAACATAAAGCGAGCCTTTCAGCTATGGTAATTAGAGCGCAATCTGGTAATCAATTTACCTCCCCTCGGAGTGAATTAGTACCAGCCACGATAAGGAACAGGAGTCTCACTTAAAGTATAAGTCGCACAAAACTCTTCAGGAGAAGCATCCTCATTGTGCACTTTTCTCAATTAGGTAATACAATTGACCCATTCCTCAAATATTGTCGAGCAGTTGGAATTAAAAGACAAACCTTAATGGGATGCCCAAACACATCACAAAGCACACACAGTTCCTCCATCGGGGAAAAACTTCACACCACATTAAAAAAAAATCTAAAAATCTAAAAATAAAAATTATGAAATATCTAACCTAAGGAAAAATAAAACAAATAAATAATAAAAAAAAAAAAAATAAGGGACGAGATTACCTGATCTGTGACGAATTTCAAATCTAGCAAACCTCAATAGATGGCGGTGCGCTCCTTGTCTTTAAACAACTCCCCGGCAACGGCACTAAAAACTTGCTACAACTTTAGAATTGATCACCCAAGTGCAGGTTGTGCGAAGTAATATAATACTCGGAAGTCCGAGGTCGAACCACAGAGAATTGTGAAAAACTTAGAACACAAAGAAAAATAAAAGAAAATTTGTTTTGAAATAATTGTTGTAGAGATTTAGAAAACAATAAATTTTGTTTTAAAACAATAATAGAAAATACTAAAGCATCGGGTACTCCCTCTCAATTCCATACAATAATGATTGAAGACTCAAAACTTAACTTGAAACACAAATCAGATGTCGGTTGATTCGAGTAACAAATCAAGTAAGAAAACCAACTGTTACAATCAAAAGATTATTCAGGAACCTGAATAATCATCCAATTATATTATTTTATGAAATAATGATAATTATCTCAAACGTGGAATAACCAGATATTTACTCGCAGGGAAATTCAAGCAATCGATGTACATGACACAACGACTCAAGGATTTTTACAGAATAAAAACTTTGCTAAAAAATCAGAAGTTAAATTAACAAAACATCATAAATCATTAAGCACAAAGTCAATAACATTACCGTACTTCATTGAGAGGTTCTCCCCTAACCCTAGCTTAGCCTTCTAGCCAGACATGACGAACTAAAAATAAAAAGATGGAAAAAAGAATAAATAATCTTCCCTAATCCTAGATGAGAACCCTTATTTATACTAAAATAAATCATAAGTGTAGATAGATGATATAATGTTGGTTTGGAAGGAATTCCTTTCCAAAAAGATGTCTTGTAAGGTTAAATCCCGTGCATAAATCTTGGGGCCCGCGGGTACAAAATCTGTCCAGATTTCGAGCATTTCGCATACTTAGAGGCTTATTTACGAAATTTTCTTGAAATACACTTCTGTAGCTCTTGAAGTCTTCTTTCCAACCCCAAAAAAATCAGGTAATTCTGATATCAGAGTCAAAAGTTATGACCGAAATACTGAAGACGTGTCAAATCCTTATCTTCTAGGAAACTTTCCTAATCCAACTTTAAATGAGTTTTCTTCTCACTTGGACTCTTATAAGGATTAAATTGCTGATTTATCTTCAAGTCTTCCTATCTCAACCTTGACTCTTCAATCCTTATCAGTTATGATTCTTCCTCTAGTGATTGTTTCACTTGTGTTATCCATTATTACTTTAAATCAACCAATTTACCTGCAAAATAAACCAAACAGCTAGAAAAAGTATCAAACTAGAAAATCAAGGAATTTAACACATTTAATCACAAATAATATGCAATTAACCAATCATTAAATATAATAAAATAACACTTTTGATGGTTAATCAATGGTACTTACTTTAAATCTATCGTCATCAAGAGTTACATTTCCTAGATATTTGTTGTTGTGAGGGCGAGAAACATTGCCCGGACCACTACTAGGAGAGCCTTGGGGATCTGACTCCCTGGAGTTTCACCTGAATGAACCATGTCATCCGCTATTCGACCAGAATCATTGCCGCCAGAAACACTAGCGTTCCTCGGCGTACACTGTTCCATAGCTCCGTACCCAGGCTCCCTAGCTCTTTGCCTAACCTCCGTAACCATGCCTGACTCGCCCACCGTCGATGCCTCCGCGTCCAACACCGCCCGTTTGCACCTTGACCTCGTTGATGCCGTCTGGCCGTGTGAAACCCCGGAAAAATTTAAACTTTGACGAACAAGGGCAATAGGTGAATTGCCACTTCGGTACTAGTTGAAAAACTGAATTTTTCTAGATCTCGGATGACGAAACGGATTCCACCGTTGGATTCGTCTCGCGAAATCTAGTTACCACGTCAAATTTCGTTGAATTCCGAGATAGTCGGATTTTTCGCGTTTTACGAGACGAACGGGCCTCGGGTGACCCCGTGCACGAAATTTTTATAAAATTTTAAAGTTTGGGGAAATATTAGAGGCAAGTTGAAATAAAAATAATTCGAACTTGAACCGGAGTGAAATTTAGTCGTTTCGGGATTAAAACGGACCCGAAATTAAATAAGACATGTGGCCAATTGTGGGCCAAGTATCCTAAAAGTATAAATAGGGGCCTAAAGTCTGAAAAATCAGACTTCTCCTTCACCATTCAGCCGGTTTCAGCCGAGAGAAAAGAAGAGAGGGAAAATGAGAGAAAACTCCACCTTCTCTCTACGATCTACTCCGTTCTAGCGCTCAAATCGACTCGGGCCAAGAACAAGAGTTGCTATACGCGTCGAGGGCTACGCGTGGGTGCCAAAAATGACAGTTTTCACCGAACGTTGGAGGGCCGAAAATTTGGAAGTGAAGGATTCAAGCTTGCTTTGAGTTCTAGGAGCTTCCCACGGCGATTCTACACGCTACAAGAGGTAGGATTTTCTTCCTACTTAGGTTTATTTCCAACCTAGGAAGGTTATATGGAATGGGTAGGTGTATATATATATGTATCACTTGCCTATTGTGGTTATTTGGGTGAAATGGGTATTGAGAATGGGTAGCAAGATTTAAATCACATTCTCTAGTTTAATGTACCACTAATGCATTTCATGTGTGAGAAATGAGTATCAAATGTGCTAAGCAAGGTTGGTATGAAATGGGTAAATAAATTTACTTGATGGGTAAATTTCGTAAAGAAACTTGAAGTGTAGAAAATTGATATGGGAAATTGGGTAAAGTGAATTCCTAAATGAAAAGGACATTTATGAATGGTTGTTGATAATTTCTTGAGAAATTATGACATATGAGGTTATGTTATGCGTAGAATGAATTATATCTTGGTATAATTGTGTAGAAATCAATTAATATGATTTCTGGAGCTTTATGATGAATTTGAGTATATTATGTGATTACATGATCTTGGATGCTTTGAAGGTGTTGAGTAAATGCTTTGATGAAAATGTGAAGTATGTTTTGCATGAACTATGTATAACATGCTTGGATATTGTGATTAAGGAAAATGTTGATATACACATGCTTACGAGGTGTTGACAAAGTGTTGAATTATGGTATTTATATGCATATGCTTATGATATGAAGTACCATGGATATGTGGATTTATTGTTGAGTTGTTCATATGGCATTCATACATATTGAACATGTGGAGAAGATGCAAGGGTATATTACATTGCATTCTCATGGGTACATCACATTCATGGTTATAAGACATGAGTGTGTGTGGGTGAGTTGACATCGCATTCATGGGTCATAGGCATGAGTGTGGGTGTGTGCATGTGTTGTGGATCAAACACCAAATCTTGGTGGTTGGTATGTGAACTCGGGAAAGTCGAGATCGAAGATCCGACTGAGTTGCACGGTTGCATTGCATAAGGAAAACTTGTGTCGGGTAAAGCAAGTAGGGCTAGACACTCCCTCGGGTGAAAAACCCGGAACCACTGGTTCATACACTCCGACGGTGCAAGTCCAAAAAGTGTAGATAGGCCCACGGAGCCGGCGGTGCGATTCCAAAATCCGTTGCCCAGGAAGACACAAGATTTTGTTATATAAAAACACCCATTCAATGGGTAGCCTCAAACAATGATTTGATTTTATAAAGATATAACTTTTAATTCAAACGATCATTGGGAGGGTTTTTCCGTCAATAGACGGGTTCATACACATTGGCTTTTGCATTGTGTTGTGTGAGTCGGGGAAGACTCGGGATAGGGTGCGTGAGTGAGTTACATCTCATATCATGGCATGACATAGCATAGCATGGTAGCTTTCTAACATTGAAGTGTGTACTCTTGTTGGATTGGTTGATGCTTGTTGATCGTTGCATGTGCGCATTTCATATGCATTTAGGTTGGGGAGTAGCCTCTGTAGGAGGATATCCTATTGAGCGTGGCTCACCCTTCGTGGGACAACATTTTCAGGTGTGGGATATGCATGGGTGGAAGACCCTCATACGTGCTTCAAGGACGAAGAAAGCCGGATGTGGCTTTGTTTTGAATGTTTGTAAAAATTTTAAGGAAATTTGATATTGACATGTAAATATATGTATTGGGTTGTAATAGAACTTGTACAAACAATGTTTTATGTTAGAAACTTCATTGTATAAGTTTTGGATGATTTTGAAGCAAATTGAAACGGATTCGAATTGAAAAACTAAGGAAGGAAGAAATTCTGGGCAAAACCTTTCGGAAGGTCACTAACACCTTCCGGAAGGTTAAGGCAGAATTGTGGTCCAGAAGGTAAAACCTTCCGGAAGGTGGAGTACACCTTCCGGAAGGTCGACACGTCTCATTTTCAATCTATTTTCCAGAAGGCAAAACCTTCCGGAAGGTGAAGAAAAACCTTCCGGAAGAACCTTTCCAGTGAGCAAAACCTTCCGGAAGGTTTGAGTACACCTTCCGGAAGGCCGACATGTTTCATTTTTTTTCAATCTATTTCCAGAAGGCAAAACCTTCCGGAAGGTTAAGAAAAACCTTCCGGAAGAACTTTTCCAGTGAGCAAACCTTCCGGAAGGTTGAGTCAAAACCTTCCGGAAGGTTTTCCAAAAATTTGAAATTTTCAAAATGCTTAGCCATGCTTTTGGGCTTGGTTTTCTTTGGTTCCTATGACATAAATGGACATAATTTGAAGTATAATTGATCTTGTGGATGGTAAATCCGGTTAAAAGCATGTGAATGACGTGGTGTCGGGTTATACGACTATCACGAGTATTTCCGCGGGTTGACGGATGGTCAACGGTTAATAAAGGACCCCCGGAAATTGGGGTGTCACAGCTTGGTATCAGAGCATAGGTTAAAGATCTTATGTGGTCTTGTGGGAAATGAGTCTATCTTCTTCCATTGCAAGAATGAAAGAGGTTTAGAGCTTAGGTTTACGATTCACCTAAGGCTTGATGGGCATGGGTTTTAGACCATTGCATTCCATGTGCATCTCACGTTATGTGCTATATTTGCTACATGTTATGTGCTCTACTTGGTACATGTTATGTGTTACTTGTTGTGTGACTTGTATGCATGATGAATGTGCATAGTGAAAAGTATTCTAACCCTAGTGTTTAGAGAACTTAACCTTGGGAGTGGGAAAACAAATGAACGGGAAAGTTCAAAGTGTAAGGGTCCACTATTGGAGGCATACGCCCTACTAGTGAGACAGTGAGAAAGATTTGAACGTTTTAACTTTGGTCCCTATCTAGGGATATTAAGCCGTTGTACCATTGCTATTTGACATGTGTGTAGATGTCATATAGAGGAAGGGGACGTCTAGGCGGTGGACGGAACAACCAACCACTACCGGCTTTGGACCAACAAGCCTATATGGAGGCTATGAGTACGATGGCTGCTAACCTAGCACAGGCAAGCGCCAATTTGAGCCAAGGGGTTCAAGCCATCCAAAGGAGTTTAAGTTCCATGGGCCATCAACGGCCATGGAAAAAGCAAAAGACATCGAGCCCACAAGAATCATCGGGGCAGGGCCGCGGCTATCAAGGCCAAGGCCAAGGACAAACCTCCCAAAGTAGTGGGCACTTCAGGGTTCCCAGCCAAGCGGGGCAGGGGCCATGTTATCATTGTCGCCAAGTGGGGCATAAGAGGAGGGATTGTCCTCAGAGGCAGGGATCACATGAGGGGGTTCAAGCCCAAAATCTTTTGTCCCAAGGAGGGAAGAAATTCAAGGGAACGTTTCAAGGAGGCCAGAAGACATGTTTCTATTGTCGACAACCGGGTCATAGGAGGAAAGATTGCCCCCTAAGGCAAACCTCACAGAGTTCTGAGACTTCTCAATCCCAGTCGTCGGTGGGACTCACACAGGCACGTGTTGTTCTTCCCTATTCCACTATGGACCAGAGAAATCAGTCCCAACTACAGGGCGTTGTACAAGTCCCTAGTACGCCGCGTGCGGAGACTCCGCAATCAGACCGGATGAGCCAAGGTATGGGCCAAGGCCAGGAACAAGACTCTGAAGCGACAACATTGGAGACCCAGGAGACGGTCTTTGACGTTGCACCATAGAGTGAGTCGGGGGATCAGGCAGCGACCCACGGTACATCACTTATTCCTTATTTATGGGTACACGTGTTATTTGACTTGATCGTGTCAAATACCGTATTTTTCATGTTTTGTGCATGGTACAGTTTTAAATATTATAACCCTAGAAGAGTCCTCAGGGGTGAATTCCACCTTAGGGACTAGGGCCTGCATTGATCAGATATGACGGTTGTGAGTTAGAGATCTCGGGGACTCTACTCACTATGGACCTTAGGGTCGTGGACATGTCGAGTTGATGTCATCCTGAGAATGGGTTGATTGACGGCACACCGCGTCGTCGTTGATTGTGATCGTGAGAGGATCACTGCTTACACACCGAATGGTGTTTGTTTCAAATTCCAGGGGGAAAAGCACGACTCTTTATCCCAAATCGTGTATGGTTTCCGTTGGCACGAATGGTAGATGGGTTGGCTTGCGAGCCTTATCTTGGAGGACGAGGTGAGACAAGAGTTGGGTCTACCTCGGGTTGTCTGTGAGTATGGGGATATTTTTCGGATGAACTACCGGGATTACCTACACATAGGAATGTAGAATTTACCATTGAGTTGCATCCCGGTACATCGCCCATTTCTATGACTCTGCATAGAATGGAACCAGTAGAGTTGTGAAAACTCTAGGTCCGAATACAAGAATTGTTGAACAAGGACTTCGTTAGACCAAATACTTCACCTTGGGGCGCTTTGGTACTAATGACCAAAATTTATGGAGGAAGCTTACTTCACCTCTTATTCTAGTAGTTCCGGAGAGGGGACAGAAGTACACAGTGAACTGTGATGCTTCTAAGGACGGACATGGATGGGTATTAATGTAGTTCGCGAGAACGGTGGCTTATGGTTCTGGACAACTAAAGAACCACAAGCAAAATTATCTTATACGTGACATGGAGTTGGCGGCCATTATCTTGCCTTGAAAGCTTGGCGCCACTACGTATATGGTGAGAAGTTTGAGGCGTTATCAGACCACAAAAGTCTGAGATATATCTTTACACAACGGGACCTCAACATGAGGCAACGCAGGTGGATGAAATAATTGGAGGGTTACGACTTCACTTTGCATTATCATCCTGGTAAGGCAAATGTGGTAACTAATGCACTTAGCCGGAAGTTACAGGAACTTGTGGCTAGTGTGGCCCACCGAGAGTGGCGGATGCTTGAGAGTGTGGGACAGTACGGGCTGTATTATCGGGGTCAGACTCAGGGTATTTTAGGGAGCTTGGTGACTATGCCTTCCCTACTGAGCAGAGTGATTGATCCCCACGAACAGGACCCAGATTTGTTATCTATCAGGGACCGGGTACGTCTAGGTGGCACGAAGATGTACCATAATCTTCATCACCAGTGTTACTGGAGTAGAATAAAGAGACACGTTGAAAACCTTGTCAGTAGATGTCTCACATGTCGACAGGTGAAGGCTGGGCACTAGAGACTAACAGAGCTGCTCTAGCCCTTGGAGGTGGCTGAGTGGAAGTGGGAGCATGTCACAATGGGTTTTGTGACCCACTTGCCACGGACATCGCGGGGACGTGATGCGGTGTGAGTGAGAGTGGACCGGCTTACTAAGTCGGCACGCCTTTTGACAGTGCGGACCCTCACAAAGGAGGAATTCTGCAGGTTGTATGCACGGGATATGTGGTGCCTCTACGGACGGACTTGGTTACGTCTAGAACCTAGTCCGGGAATGAGACGGATACATGTGGGACAATTTAGACAGTATTGTTGTAACTTATGCATATAATCGAATGTGCATGAGGGTGTGAATTTCGGGGACGAAATTCTTTTAAGGGGGGAAGAATGTGAAACCCCGGAAAAATTTAAACTTTGACGAACAAGGGCAATAGGTGAATTGCCACTTCGGTACTAGTTGAAAAACTGAATTTTTCTAGATCTCGGATGACGAAACGGATTCCACCGTTGGATTCGTCTCGCGAAATCTAGTTACCACGTCAAATTTCGTTGAATTCCGAGATAGTCGGATTTTTCGTGTTTTACGAGACGAACGGGCCTCGGGTGACCCCGTGCACGAAATTTTTATAAAATTTTAAAGTTTGGGGAAATATTAGAGGCAAGTTGAAATAAAAATAATTCGAACTTGAACCGGAGTGAAATTTAGTCGTTTCGGGATTAAAACGGACCCGAAATTAAATAAGACATGTGGCCAATTGTGGGCCAAGTATCCTAAAAGTATAAATAGGGGCCTAAAGTCTGAAAAATCAGACTTCTCCTTCACCATTCAGCCGGTTTCAGCCGAGAGAAAAGAAGAGAGGGAAAATGAGAGAAAACTCCACCTTCTCTCTACGATCTACTCCGTTCTAGCGCTCAAATCGACTCGGGCCAAGAACAAGAGTTGCTATACGCGTCGAGGGCTACGCGTGGGTGCCAAAAATGACAGTTTTCACCGAACGTTGGAGGGCCGAAAATTTGGAAGTGAAGGATTCAAGCTTGCTTTGAGTTCTAGGAGCTTCCCACGGCGATTCTACACGCTACAAGAGGTAGGATTTTCTTCCTACTTAGGTTTATTTCCAACCTAGGAAGGTTATATGGAATGGGTAGGTGTATATATATATGTATCACTTGCCTATTGTGGTTATTTGGGTGAAATGGGTATTGAGAATGGGTAGCAAGATTTAAATCACATTCTCTAGTTTAATGTACCACTAATGCATTTCATGTGTGAGAAATGAGTATCAAATGTGCTAAGCAAGGTTGGTATGAAATGGGTAAATAAATTTACTTGATGGGTAAATTTCGTAAAGAAACTTGAAGTGTAGAAAATTGATATGGGAAATTGGGTAAAGTGAATTCCTAAATGAAAAGGACATTTATGAATGGTTGTTGATAATTTCTTGAGAAATTATGACATATGAGGTTATGTTATGCGTAGAATGAATTATATCTTGGTATAATTGTGTAGAAATCAATTAATATGATTTCTGGAGCTTTATGATGAATTTGAGTATATTATGTGATTACATGATCTTGGATGCTTTGAAGGTGTTGAGTAAATGCTTTGATGAAAATGTGAAGTATGTTTTGCATGAACTATGTATAACATGCTTGGATATTGTGATTAAGGAAAATGTTGATATACACATGCTTACGAGGTGTTGACAAAGTGTTGAATTATGGTATTTATATGCATATGCTTATGATATGAAGTACCATGGATATGTGGATTTATTGTTGAGTTGTTCATATGGCATTCATACATATTGAACATGTGGAGAAGATGCAAGGGTATATTACATTGCATTCTCATGGGTACATCACATTCATGGTTATAAGACATGAGTGTGTGTGGGTGAGTTGACATCGCATTCATGGGTCATAGGCATGAGTGTGGGTGTGTGCATGTGTTGTGGATCAAACACCAAATCTTGGTGGTTGGTATGTGAACTCGGGAAAGTCGAGATCGAAGATCCGACTGAGTTGCACGGTTGCATTGCATAAGGAAAACTTGTGTCGGGTAAAGCAAGTAGGGCTAGACACTCCCTCGGGTGAAAAACCCGGAACCACTGGTTCATACACTCCGACGGTGCAAGTCCAAAAAGTGTAGATAGGCCCACGGAGCCGGCGGTGCGATTCCAAAATCCGTTGCCCAGGAAGACACAAGATTTTGTTATATAAAAACACCCATTCAATGGGTAGCCTCAAACAATGATTTGATTTTATAAAGATATAACTTTTAATTCAAACGATCATTGGGAGGGTTTTTCCGTCAATAGACGGGTTCATACACATTGGCTTTTGCATTGTGTTGTGTGAGTCGGGGAAGACTCGGGATAGGGTGCGTGAGTGAGTTACATCTCATATCATGGCATGACATAGCATAGCATGGTAGCTTTCTAACATTGAAGTGTGTACTCTTGTTGGATTGGTTGATGCTTGTTGATCGTTGCATGTGCGCATTTCATATGCATTTAGGTTGGGGAGTAGCCTCTGTAGGAGGATATCCTATTGAGCGTGGCTCACCCTTCGTGGGACAACATTTTCAGGTGTGGGATATGCATGGGTGGAAGACCCTCATACGTGCTTCAAGGACGAAGAAAGCCGGATGTGGCTTTGTTTTGAATGTTTGTAAAAATTTTAAGGAAATTTGATATTGACATGTAAATATATGTATTGGGTTGTAATAGAACTTGTACAAACAATGTTTTATGTTAGAAACTTCATTGTATAAGTTTTGGATGATTTTGAAGCAAATTGAAACGGATTCGAATTGAAAAACTAAGGAAGGAAGAAATTCTGGGCAAAACCTTTCGGAAGGTCACTAACACCTTCCGGAAGGTTAAGGCAGAATTGTGGTCCAGAAGGTAAAACCTTCCGGAAGGTGGAGTACACCTTCCGGAAGGTCGACACGTCTCATTTTCAATCTATTTTCCAGAAGGCAAAACCTTCCGGAAGGTGAAGAAAAACCTTCCGGAAGAACCTTTCCAGTGAGCAAAACCTTCCGGAAGGTTTGAGTACACCTTCCGGAAGGCCGACACGTTTCATTTTTTTTCAATCTATTTCCAGAAGGCAAAACCTTCCGGAAGGTTAAGAAAAACCTTCTGGAAGAAATTTTCCAGTGAGCAAACCTTCCGGAAGGTTGAGTCAAAACCTTCCGGAAGGTTTTCCAAAAATTTGAAATTTTCAAAATGCTTAGCCATGCTTTTGGGCTTGGTTTTCTTTGGTTCCTATGACATAAATGGACATAATTTGAAGTAGAATTGATCTTGTGGATGGTAAATCCGGTTAAAAGCATGTGAATGACGTGGTGTCGGGTTATACGACTATCACGAGTATTTCCGCGGGTTGACGGATGGTCAACGGTTAATAAAGGACCCCCAGAAATTGGGGTGTCACAGGCCGCGCCCAGCGCCTGGCGACACCGTTGACGCGCTCACCTGGCCGCGTCTAGTGCCCGGCGACGCCGTCTGCGGGCTCCAACCCTCGAGCCCAGCACCCTGCCATGTTGACCTTGGCGTGCTCCTACCACTGTGATCTGTCTGCTCAACCGATAGCACCCATGGCGCCCCTCCAGACGGCGCCCTTTGTGCCTTGCCTAACGTCGCCCCTAGCGCTTGGCCTTCGGTGCTCGCCTCCACTCCGCCTTCGACGCCTGCCTGGGTCTCTAGCCCTACAACGCCGACTACTCCCGTTGTTTCGATGGAGTTTGCCTGAGCTTCTGAGTCAACATCGATCGCTCCATCTCGAATCACCTCTCATTCACTTGACATCGATCTCTATATTTAACTTGGGAATGGGATCACAAATCTTCCCTCTTGACTTTGTTCTTGGGAATCTCACTAGAAGCCCTCTCTCAAAATTTATGAAATGAAGAGAAGAGGAAGAACTCCCAATTTATAGCCTAGGGATTTTTGAAATTCTAATAGGAAATAGAATGAGGAGAGTTTATATAGTTGGAGAAGTCCTACAAGAGGTGAACTATATCAGGAAGGAAATGAGGTCGATAGTCAAAGGGAGTCTCTGTTAGCCAGAATCTAAGTTCAACTAAATGCCCTCTTCATGAAGTTTCATTGGACTCAGGGAATTGGGGGGTAAATAATGGGTCAGGCCTAAAAGCCCAACTCATGTTATAAGCCCAGTTTAAATAAAGAGTCCAACTAGACGAGATCTAATGGGTCCAGCCCAAAAGAGGTCCACGACTAGTCAGGATCATCAGGATTCAAGGAGCTACATCACCAAGGAGTAGGCAGCGCCATCCCAAGAGCCTCATCCACGCCGCCTTGAAAAAAGTCAACTGCGTCATCCTCTGACCTAATCTTAAGGGGAGCTCCATAACCGCCTCAGCAATTGAGAGAATGACGCCAGCTCCACCAAATTAGCTATTTAGTTACTGAAAAGGCGCCTTAGTCTATTAAGAGGCACTATAAATTGTAAGCCCTGCCAATACTTGGGGGGCATCGAGCACATCTACTATCACTCTCATCTATCTCCCATAGTTTGTTCCTCAATTGCTCTCTTATAATCTCCTTTCGCTCCTCGAAGTAATAAAACACCAGGCCATTGATTAGCACAAAACTTTGTATATTTTTATATGCTAATCATCTTATTTTAATTGCTTTTGGAGACTAAATGATGGGAGTTGGGTTGATTGAGTTCTTAACGATGATATTTGGTGTTTGCAGTTAAAAGGTGCTAAATGAGGCTTCTTAAGGCCTTCCCAAACCATTTGAAACAAATGAGGATGAAAAGGTAGCTTGGGGATAGCTCAGGAGAGGAGGAAATCAGAAAATTAGGAAGTCAGCCAAACCGTACCGGTACGCTGAGGCTACTAGAGTTCATCGTACCGGTACACGTACCGGTACGCTGAAGCCACTGGAGTTCGACGTACCGGTCCGCGTACCGATACGCTTTGCCTGATCTGCCCAAATGCTTTGCAACTCAAGTCTGCTGCTTTGAGGGTCCCACCAAAAGACCTCCCATGCTCCCCTGACACGCCCACAACACTGTTCACCCCTTTCACACCTTTGATTGCAAGTTTGGAGTCTAGGTGATCAATGAGGAGAGATAAGAGAAGAGGAGCTGGGTGTGCAGACAAGCTCTGCAACCCCTCTGCCCAGCCCATTCCTCCTGTACCCCTACAGATGGAAGACTTCTGGAGTCTAGGGCACCTCTCCAAGCACGTTTTTGGAAGCAAATGGGTCTCCAGCATTGGCATTAAGCACATTAGACATGATAGATAGATATAGAGAGTGAGAGAGAGAGAGAGAGTCTGGGGAAGATGATGAATAGTATTCTAGAGAGATAAACTTTAGATTTTTGCATTTCTTTCAATACATTGTCTTGTAATCCCTTGTATGAATCTTTAGAACTTCATTTAATGGCATTAATGTTACTCTCCTTCAAGTTCATTGCTAGTTTAATGCTCTTTTAAGCTTCTACCATTAATGTAACAAAGTTCTTCATTTTCTTAGCTGTAAAATGTGTTTTAAATGCATTCTCTTCTAGCTTGTGTCTTCTTACATTTAGGTACTCAAGAACTTCATCTCTTTGCAATGCATTCTTATTACATAGTTAATTTCATTTTAAGCATGAGTAGCTAAATCTTTTAGTTGAAAAACCAAGGGGAACCTCCACTTGGGTATGCCATTTCAACTCATTCTCCTCCCTTTTTAAGAGATCAATGGTTCGGTTTGACTGGGTTGAGGGTGGATAAATTGGTGAGTCTTTGATATTCCGTAGGCCTAGTCACGGTTTATGCTTAGATACTCACCCTTCTTATCCCCAGCTTCCCACGAATCAATCATTCATTCATGCTCTATTAGAGGAGGGATTCGAGTTGAGATGGAATTCCTATTGGAGTAACCTCTTGGGTTTGCCAACATTTGTTTCTCATTTCATTTTCACCAAAAGCACACATCACCAAACAACTTCCAACAAACAAAATATTTTACATTTTCTTTTACTCAAAATCACCTTCCCCTTGGTTTACTTCCTTCCCCGTGGAAACGACCTTGGAATACCACCAAGTAAAACACGACCCTCGAAAGTCTCCTTGCGCTTGGGGAGCACTTTTGTACACAGACACACACTATTTTTGTGCATTCACATTCACATTTCCACCATCTCATTTTTCTTCCTCCTTGCCCTTTCTTTTGACACTATCCCAAGGGAGATTGAAACTCCCCTTTTTCCATACACTACACATGCTAAGAGATGGTTTTTAGAGGTTAGGAAACAACAACGTTTTCCATCAAGCATTTTTGGCGCCGTTGCCGGGGAAGGCAAGTGTCAAACCAAGAAGGTGATTTCCGGACGACGGAGGTAAGTCCCGTGATCTTCATCACGGGCTTAGGTACGTTGTCTCGTGTATATATTTTGTTTGTGTATAATTTCATTTATAGATATTTTGTTGCATGTGGGGAAGGGACGACCAAAATCCGTTAGTTAGGCAACCTCTTGGCCCCAACATGAATCTTGACCAAGACCCACCCGAGGATGCGGATGATAATTTTGAAAATGTGGATGCCAACCCGAACGTGCAAAGGGGTGGGGGAGGACCAGAACATAGGATAACCAGTCCACGAATGCATTTCCCCCTCCTAGAAATGAAGGGAACAATATCCCAATTGATCCTCCGGCGAGGTCAATGCGGGAATTCCTTCAACCAACCCGCACCACCACACCTTCATGCATCCACCTTCCGGTCCAGGCTCATCTCTTCATAGTTAAACCAGGGATGTTGCAATTACTTCCCACTTTCCACGGAATTGAGAATGAGAGCCCTTATTCTCATATAAGAGACTTTGAGGAAATAGTTGTAACCTTTCTCTCCAATCATAATATGGAAGAGATTGCAAGAATGAAATTGTTCCCCTTTTTCCTGAGTGATAAGGCAAAGACTTGGCTTCATTCCTTGAGACCCCGAACCGTGACATCTTGGGGCCAAATGATCTCTGTGTTTTTGAACAAGTTTTTTCCGGTGCATAAAACCACCACCCTAAAGAAACAAATTCAAAATTTTTCTGAGCTGCCCAATGAACAATTTTATCACTGCTGGGAACGATACAAGGATTTGCTACAATCCATTCCACACCATGGCTTTGAACCATGGAAAATTGTAAGTTTCTTCTATGAGGGAATCACACCAGGTCATCGACAGTTCATTTATATGATGTGTAATGGAGAGTTTTTGAGCAAAGACCCTGATGAGGCCTTAGATTACTTTGATGCATTGGCGAAAAATGCACAGTCATGGGACATCACTAATCCCACCGATGTACCAAGGTCTTCTCCTCAAGGGAGTAGCCAAACTCATAGGGGAGGGATTTATGACTTAAGTGACCATGAGGACCTACTTTCAAAAATTGCCAAATTATCTAGGAAGGTTGAGAGTATTGAGGTCAATAGAAGGCATGAGGTGTCACAAGTGTCAAGGGCCAAGGAATTTTGCTCAATATGTGAGAATGTGGAGCATTCCACATCGGAGTGCCCCAACATTCCGGCATTTAAGAAAGCATATCATGAGCAAGTCCATGCATTTAACCAACCAAGACAATCATTCTCCCCTCACTCAAACACGTATAATCCGGGTTGGAGCAATCACCCAAATTTTAGTTGGAGAAATGAGAATCCCACGCCTCATGGTTCAATTGCACATACACCTCCCGTGCCTCCTAAGCAAGGGCAATACCATAACCAATACCAAGGTCAAGGGCAAGCGTCTAGCTCCCAATACCACTGGTCTAATCCGCAAGGGTATTCATCCAATCCACCCCCACAAAATTTCTCCCAAAGTCCACCTCCCCAAAACTTCTCCCAACAAGGTCCATCCAATCCTCCCACCTACCAACCTCCCCATAAGAGGAACTTGGAGGATGTGCTCTATAACTTCATTCAAAGCTAAACCACCTTCAATAACAACATTTTGGACCAACTCACGAAAATCACCAATGTCATAGGGTTATCACAACAAGAGAAGGGGAAATTCCCCGCTCAACCCCAAGAAAACCCTAAGGGGCAACATGCCATTGAGTCATCCGACCCCACCAAAGAGAGTTGTGAGCAACTCAAAGCTATCACCACCCTCCGTAGTGGCAAACAAATTGACAAAACCATTTTGCCACCGGTCTCACCCAATACCACATTGCCAAAAGAAAAAGATATCTTGGGTGACGCCAACAAGAGTGAGCATGAAGAGGGTGAGTTGAGTGAAGAGAAAGAAAGGGAGGTTGATGAGAAAGAAAAATTGACTGATGATTGTGTATTGATTCCTCCCATGCCTGCCCCTTTCCCACATCGTTTGAAGCCACCTGTCAAGATGGCTAATTATGCTGATATCTTGAAAATGTTTAAGCATGTGAAGATTAACATTCCACTCATCGACGCCATCAAACAAATATCATCGTGTGCCAAAATTTTGAAGGATCTATGCACGGTGAAAAGGAGATTGAATGTCCACAAGAAGGCGTTCCTCACAGAACAAGTGAGCTCAATATTGAGGACCAACACTCCTCCCAAATTCAAAGACCCCGGTTGTCCAACCATCGCCATCACCATTGGGAATTGCCGAGTGGAACAAGCATTGCTTGACTTGGGGGCGAGTGTCAATCTCCTTCCCTACTCAGTGTATCAACAACTCAAGCTTGAGGAGTTGAAGCCCACCTCAATTATGCTTCAATTAGCAGATTGTCGCATCCGCACACCAAGGGGAGTAGTAGAAGATGTCTTGGTTCAAATTGATAAATTTTACTTTCCCGTCGATTTTATTGTGCTAGATACACATCTTGTTGCTAACCTTAGTTCCCATATCCCTGTTATACTTGGTCGACCCTTTCTTACTACGTCTAATGCTGTGATAAATTGTAGGAACGGTCTAATGAAGTTGGCGTTTGGGAACATGACAATGGAGCTCAATGTATTCAACTTGGCAAAGCAACCGGGTGATGATGAGGAAGTAAGTGAGGTCAATAGAATCGACACCTTGGTTGAGGAACACTTGGAGTTGGAGAGGATGTCGAAATTCAAGGACGAAGGAGTTGTGGATCTTGAGGAGTTGGATGAGCAAGATGAGGTAGGAGAATTGAAAGGGATGGGAAGTTGGATCCCTATATTCGAGGAGTTACCACAACAAGAAAATAAATTTTTTTCGTCAGATGAACAAAAGCCAAACCTGGAGTTGAAGCCGTTACCCTCCCATTTGAAGTACGCCTATCTTGGCGATGGAGAAACAATCCCGGTGGTCGTTAGCTCTACATTGAATATGGAACAAGAAAAAGAACTCTTGGAGGTATTGAGAAAGCATAAAGGAGCAATTGGGTGGACCATTGCGGATATCAAGGGTATAAGCCCTCTCATTTGCACACACCGCATATATCTTGATGAGGATTCCAAACCTTCCCGACAACCACAAAGACGGTTGAATCCCATCATGAAAGAGGTGGTGAGGGATGAGGTTCTGAAACTACTTGATGTGGGGATCATTTTTCCAATCGCCGATTGTAAGTGGGTTAGGCCCACACAAGTAGTGCCTAAGAAATTCGGAGTTACGGTGGTTGCGAATGATGAGAATGAACTTATACCGACAAGAGTGATCACCGGATGGAGGGTGTGCATCTATTACCGAAAGCTGAATGCTTGCACAAGGAAAGACCACTTCCCATTGCCATTCCTCGATCAAGTCCTAGAACGAGTAGCGGGTCATCTATTCTACTGCTTTTTAGATGGATACTCCGGCTACAATCAGATCGAGATTTCTTTGGAGGATCAAGAGAAGACCACCTTCACGTGCCCCTATGGTACCTTTGCCTACCGCCGCATGCCATTTGGACTGTGCAATGCTCCGGGGACCTTTCAACGCTATATGATGGGGATTTTCAGTGATATGGTGGAAAAGATAGTGGAGGTCTTCATGGATGACTTTTCTGTGTTTGGAGATTCATTCGACGGATGTTTGACAAACTTGGAGAAAGTTCTAACAAGATGTGAGGAGAAGAATCTAGTGTTGAATTGGGAAAAGTGTCACTTTATGGTGACGGAAATAATTGTGCTTGGCCACATAGTCTCGGCGAGGGGTATTGAAGTCGACAAATCCAAGGTGGAGGCCATCTCCAACCTCCCCACGCCGAGAGCCATTAAGGGAATCCGGTCATTTTTAGGCCATGCAGGTTTTTATCGCAGGTTTATAAAAAATTTCAGTGCATTGGCCCGACCCTTGACCAACCTACTGTCTAAGGAGATTCCCCTTGAGTGGTCGGATGACTGTGAGGCATCCTTTAAAAAACTTAAGAGCATGCTAGTCACGCCTCCTATCATGCGACCACCCAGGTGGGATCTACCTTTTGAGCTCATGTGCGACGCGAGTGATTATGCGGTCGGCGTAGTGCTCGGTCAAAGGGAGGAAAACAGGTCGTATGTGATACACTATGCTAACAAAATACTCAATGATGCTCAGATGAATTACACTACCACCGAGAAAGAGTTGCTAGCAGTAGTGTTTGCCTTCGATAAATTGCGCTCATACATCATTGGTTCGCATATTGTTGTCTTTACTGACCATTCTGCCTTGAAGTACTTGTTGTCTAAGCAGGATGCGAAACCAAGACTCATTAGGTGGATACTCCTCCTACAAGAATTTGACTTGACGATCAAGGACAAGAAAGGAGTTGAGAACGTGGTGGCGGATCATTTATCCCGGCTTGTGGTGCAGGAGGCTGATGAGCACATTCCGATCCCTGACTTTTTTCCTGACGAACATTTACTTTCAATTCATTCGGTATGTCCTTGGTATGCTGATATATGTAATTACCTTGCAACAAGACAGATACCGCCGCAATGAAGCCCAGAGGATAGAAGACGATTTATGGCGGATGTGAAGTACTTCTACTTCGACAATCCATACTTGTTCAAGTATTGTCCCGACGAAGTCATGAGAAGATGTGTACTTGAGAATGAACAACGGGACGTACTTACATTTTGCCATTCACAAGCTGGCGGCGGACACTTTTCAGCGAAGAAGACTTCCACTAAAATTCTTCAATCAGGTTTCTACTGGCCCTCTCTTATCAAAGATTGTGTTTCGTTCTGTAAGGAATGTGACAGATGCCAACGATTGGGTAGTGTGACCCGAAGAAGTATGATGCCCCTTTCCCCTGTACTTGTCATAGAAATATTCGACTGTTGGGGCATCGACTTCATAGGTTCATTCCCTATGTCATTCGGTTATTTGTACATCCTTCTGGCAGTGGACTATGTGTCCAAGTGGGTGGAGGCTATCCCGACCAAGACTAATGACCACCGGGTCGTAGTCAAGTTTCTCAAAGAGAATATCTTTTCGAGGTTTGGGATGTCTCGAGCAATGATCAGTGATGGTGGATCCCACTTCTGTAATAGGCCATTTGCATCTCTAATGTTCAAATATGGCGTCACTCACAAAGTATCCACTGCTTATCACCCACAAACAAATGGCCAAGCCGAGCTAGCCAATAGGGAGATCAAGACCATCCTAGAAAAAACTATTAACCCAAGTAGGAAGGATTGGTCCAATAGATTGACCGATGCCCTATGGGCATACCGCACTGCCTTCAAAACTGTCTTGGGCATGTCTCCCTACCGGCTTGTCTATGGAACGGCTTGCCACCTGCCAGTCGAAATGGAACACAAGGCCTATTGGGCCATCAAAACTCTAAATTTTAATTTGAGAATGGCCGATGAACATAGGAAGTTAGAGCTGAATGAGTTGGAAGAGATTCGACGAGATGCGTATGAGAGCTCAAAAATTTCAAAGGAATTGGCTAAAATCTTTCATGATAATTCCATGATACGGAAATCATTTGAGCTCGGGCAAAAAGTGCTCTTATACAATTCTCGCCTCTCAATTTTTCAAGGAAAACTCTGATCCCATTGGGATGTCCCCTATCTTGTCAAGGTGGCCTACCCCAACAGAGCTGTTGAGGTAACAAACCCTGAGAATGGCCAGACATTCAAAGTAAATGGCCAAAGACTCAAGTCATTCTTCGAGGGTTCTGAAGAGCAAGAAGTGGAGGAAGAGTTAATGGATCCCGTGTATCCGGAGTTTGTGGAGGACTAGGTAGTGTTTATGCTCTGTAGTGTACAGTTACTTTCATGTATTTATGTTATCTTTATTTTCATGTCACTCACTTTCTTTGCTTGTATAGCTGTGTTTTTTTTTTAATTTCAGATCTTGGTGCTTTTGTCAAAAGCTCAATCACAAGGTGTTCTCTTACCCTACTCATTTTTGCTGTCTTTCATTGCATACTATATATATATTTTTTTGATGCATTGAGGACAATGCATGATTCAAGTTGGGGGGTGAGGTGCACCATGTGTATGATACACCAAGGTTGTTGGGAAATTTTTGAGTTTTGCTTGCATTAGTGAAAAATATGTGAAATTTTTGAAAATTTTCGATGAAAAATATTTGATTGTTGACATGTATTCCTTCATGAAGAGTGTGTGAGTTGGATGACTTGTTGATCTTTGTTGTGAACTTGGTGCACATGAGCATTCTATGGAAGTTGATCCTATGCATAAGTATCACATATGTATTGATTTTTGAACTCAACTGTATGTGATTCTTGAATGTGTAATTTCGGCAATTTACGGATTGGATTCATGTTTTGAGCTTGACATAAGTAGTGAAGATGAGTAAGGACCCATGAGAGCTTTAGTGCCAAATCCTTTTGGAGGGAACTTACAATTACTCAAAGAACAATTTTTCAATGTCAAATTTGTTCAATAGTCTCATTATGCTTGTTTTGGTTAGTTGCATTTGGGTAGTAGACGGATTTGTCTTGAACATATAATGCCCTCCCACGCGGACCTGGAACTGATCTTAAGCCATCATTGAATTTTTTGAACCTTTGCCCTTTTTCTTGTGCAAATATTATCCCTAGTGCCGTGATTGAGCCTTAATTGAAATTTGTTTCTATGCCATACATTTGACCAAGCCAATGAAAATGATGAATATCTACCTTACCTTGGTTGTTCCGAGAGCTGGATATGATTTGATCGTAAAAGAAAAAGGAAGTAGGGTTTGGAAATTCAAGCAAAAGGGATGAAAGATGTTGGAATTCAAAGAGTTGACTACCAAAAGAATGAAAACCCAAGAAACGGAGAAAAAGGGAGTGAAAAGAAGAAAAGAATGATCAAAAGAAAAGGAAAATGTTAAAGAAAAGAAACAAAGAGTGTGGTGATGGTGTTAGCCTAGAAATCCCATAAAAGGAAGATTTTTTTGAAATAAAGGTCATACATTCGGAACAACCCCATTTGTTATCCTATATCCTTCATTTCATTTACCTAGATATCACCTCAAGGCCCCATTATAACCCTTAAAGTCCCAAGTGATCTAGAGAAGCATGGGAGGTGCATAATTTCAAAGGAAATGATGAGTTAAGTCTTACTACCTAATGCCCAAGCATTCTGTTCATGAGACTATGCCAAGTTCGCTTCATTTTCATATATGAACTTCATTTTTGGATTACATGTGAGCACACTTTGTTTTGAACACAAGATTCTATATCACATGTACACATGGAGTGCATACCAGGATAACTTGAGTGTATTTCATTGCTTAAGAGTGACCCCTGGTGAGTTTTGCATTGAAACTGAATTTGTCTAGCTATTCGAATGTGAATTCCGTTGCGTAAGTGCTCAAATTACTTGTTGAACTTCACACACACTTGAGTTGAAAATAAATTTGTAGGTGCATACTTTAGACTAGTGTCTAAGACTATGGTGTTGCCCATGTATACTTAGTTCAATCATTTGAGAAATTTGTTAAATAGCTCCATGCTTGCAAGAATGAGGGAATATTTCTCAAGTTTTGGATATTTGAAAAGGGTTAGGAATGCTTCTTGGAACTGAATTCATGTTTTACATTTTGGTGTGCATTTTGATATTTAAAAGTAGGAGGCTATGTTTTGTGTATTTAGTACATCAAAATTTTAAATCACATTGCAATTTCAGTAATAATTTGGGCATGATGGTTCGGATTGTGGTTTATAAGTGGAGTACATTTTTGGGGTAGAGTAGAGGTCATAAAGATAGTGTTAGAATGTATAGGGGAGGTCCTAAAATGAAAAGGAGTAGTGAAGGATTGTTCAACAAGAATTTTTAGAAAGTCAGCCAAACCGTACCGGTACGCATACCGGTACGCTAAGGCTACTGGAGTCCATCGTACCGGTATGCGTACCGGTACGCTGAAGCCACTGGAGTTCGACGTACCGGTACGCGTACCGGTACACTTTGCCTGGGATGCCAAAGGTTAGGGCTTTTAATCAACTTCTTTCAGAACACCTTTCATTTCCCTCCTAAAATACAACCCCCTTTCACTCCTCTCTCACTCGAATCACACCTTAGGCTTCCAAATCACACCAATCTTCCTTCCATCTCTCAAATCCTCTCCCTTGTGCTGTGATTCAGTGGAAATCAAACTTTTGAAACCCTAAGTGCCGAAAATTCCCCAAACCCTCTTCTCTCCTCATTTCTCAAATTCTCCTAAAATCTCTCAGATGGCTCGTGCTATAGGGATTCTCCAAGAGACCATGGACCCGATTGAGGGTCTCTTCTTGAACCTTTGCGTTTTTCTGACGATGGGGGCACTGTTGCTGTGCATGGCCCGCACCAAAACAGTGGGACATAAATCTCCTCCACCTGAAGGCTCTAGTGGTCGCAAGAGAAGTGGAGAGGGGTCGAGTGGCGATAGGAGTGAGCAGAGAAAGAAAGCCAAGAATGAGGCTAGGGATCGACTGATCCAGGAGAAAGGGGTCACTTGTGAACGGTACCTGGACTCCATTTCCCTTACCCCAAGGAATGAGGCTGTGAAAATTATCGAAGCACATGGTATGAAGTTTTGGTTTGAGCCTGTTGAGGTGTATAACTTGTCAATGTGTAGGGAATTTTACCAAATGCTCCGAGTGGTAGAGGTGGACGGAGTGGAAATCTTGAAAACCAATGTTCGGGGCAAAAAGTTTGTGGTGACCCCTGATGTCATTGCCACACTCCTGGGTGGGTACGAGAGGCCACCTGGGTCTACACCTGTCTATCCTTATAACGTCACCAAATCCAAGAAGATATCTGAATTGGCAGAATTGATGTATCAGGAGCCTGAAGAATTCAAGGGAACAGTGCAAAGTGGGAGGTTGAAGCCCACTTATGGACTGTTGAATAAGCTCCTCCATTGCAATCTTTTGCCAAGGGGTGCGGAAAAGAAACCAAATTTAGAGAAGCTGACCCTTTTGGATGCAGTCGTGTCCGGGAAGGCAATTGACTTCACTCTTCTCATTTGGCAAGAAATGAAAAACTTTGCTGAGACGTAGAAGCCTATGATCAAACTGCCATTCGGGGACTTGGTAACCCGGATGTGCATGCAATTCAAATTTAAGGGCTATGCGTTCGACAAGATTACCCCCCAGAGATGGGAGCCATCGGCAGAACCAGTAAGAAGAAAATGAAAGCAATGAGTTGAGGGAAGTGAGCCAAGACCATGGCTGTTGGTTCTGAGGCCCCCGGGGCATCTTCATCCGCTGGGCCATCCGCTGCTACACCTGAACGTTCGGTCCCTCAACGCCTCGATGCACTAGAGACTACGGTGTGTGGGATTGAGGCTACTGTGCTAGGTATGGAGGCAATGATGCAGGAGCTGTTTTTGCATACCTTCCCTGGGAGGCCCATCCCAGAAGTCCCCACTCCACCAGCCACTGCTCCCTCTGCTTCTGCCCCCTCTGCCCCCACAGTAGTTGAGGAGGAGGATGATGATGATGATGACACTGAGGAGTCTGGGGAAGGTGAGGAGTATGATGAAGGTGATGAGTCTGAGGAGGGTGATGATTCTGGTGATGATGAGGAGGAGGTGTAGTAGGCTTTGTAGTTTTTATCTTTTCCTTTTGGGTTAGATTGGATATAGATAGAATGGAGTTGTAGGCTATTTTGTCTCTTTTGTTGTCCTACTCTATGTACTCCAACTTCAGAACACATTAATGAAGAAACCACAATTTTGGATTCAATGTTGTCTATGTTATTTTGGAATTGCATTATGATTTGTGCTTTTTAATTGATTGGATGAATGGTTAATTAAATGGATTGAGTGTGTATTATACTTATTGTCTTGTGTTGGAAATAACTTTTTGCTAAGGGACTAGCAAAACCTAAGTTCGGGGGTGTGATTAGCACAAAACTTTGTATATTTTTATGTGCTAATCATCTTATTTTAATTGCTTTTGGAGACTAAATGATGGGATTTGGGTTGATTGAGTTCTTAACGATGATATTTGGTGTTTGCAGTTAAAAGGTGCTAAATGAGGCTTCTTAAGGCCTTCCCAAACCATTTGAGACAAATGAGGATGAAAAGGTACCTTGAGGATAGCTCAGGAGAGGAGGAAATCAGAAAATTAGGAAGTCAGCCAAATCGTACCGGTACGCGTACCGGTACGCTAAGGCTACTGGAGTTCATCGTACCGGTACACGTACCGGTACGCTGAAGCCACTGGAGTTCGACGTACCGGTCCGCGTACCGATACGCTTTGCCTGATCTGCCCAAATGCTTTGCAACTCAAGTCTGCAGCTTTGAGGGTCCCACCAAAAGACCTCCCATGCTCCCCTGACACGCCCACAACACTGTTCACCCTTTTCACACCTTTGATTGCAAGTTTGGAGTCTAGGTGATCAATGAGGAGAGATAAGAGAAGAGGAGCTGGGTGTGCAGACAAGCTCTGCAACCCCTCTGCCCAGCCCATTCCTCCTGTACCCCTACAGATGGAAGACTTCTGGAGTCTAGGGCACCTCTCCAAGCACGTTTTTGGAAGCAAATGAGTCTCCAGCATTGGCATTAAGCACATTAGACATGATAGATAGATATAGAGAGTGAGAGAGAGAGTCTGGGGAAGATGATGAATAGTATTCTAGAGAGATAAACTTTAGATTTTTGCATTTCTTTCAATACATTGTCTTGTAATCCCTTGTATGAATCTTTAGAACTTCATTTAATGGCATTAATGTTACTCTCCTTCAAGTTCATTGCTAGTTTAATGCTCTTTTAAGCTTCTACCATTAATGTAACAAAGTTCTTCATTTTCTTAGCTGTAAAATGTGTTTTAAATGCATTCTCTTCTAGCTTGTGTCTTCTTACATTTAGGTACTCAAGAACTTCATCTCTTTGCAATGCATTCTTATTACATAGTTAATTTCATTTTAAGCATGAGTAGCTAAATCTTTTAGTTGAAAAACCAAGGGGAACCTCCACTTGGGTATGCCATTTCAACTCATTCTCCTCCCTTTTTAAGAGATCAATGGTTCGGTTTGACTGGGTTGAGGGTGGATAAATTGGTGAGTCTTTGATATTCCGTAGGCCTAGTCACGGTTTATGCTTAGATACTCACCCTTCTTATCCCCAGCTTCCCACGAATCAATCATTCATTCATGCTCTATTAGAGGAGGGATTCGAGTTGAGATGGAATTCCTATTGGAGTAACCTCTTGGGTTTGCCAACATTTGTTTCTCATTTCATTTTCACCAAAAGCACACATCACCAAACAACTTCCAACAAACAAAATATTTTACATTTTCTTTTACTCAAAATCACCTTCCCCTTGGTTTACTTCCTTCCCCGTGGAAACGACCTTGGAATACCACCAAGTAAAACACGACCCTCGAAAGTCTCCTTGCGCTTGGGGAGCACTTTTGTACACAGACACACACTATTTTTGTGCATTCACATTCACATTTCCACCATCTCATTTTTCTTCCTCCTTGCCCTTTCTTTTGACACTATCCCAAGGGAGATTGAAACTCCCCTTTTTCCATACACTACACATGCTAAGAGATGGTTTTTAGAGGTTAGGAAACAACAACGTTTTCCATCAAGCAGCCATCGTAGCCCTTCATAGTGGAATAGATCAAGTTGACCGAACCACTCTACGTCTTTGTCTTGCTTGTGTTACTCTCTTTCTACTTAATTACTGCATTAATTATTAATTACTTGACAAGTGGTGCATAAAGCCAATTTGTATATCATCACATATGACGTAAGCCACATGAAAAAAAAGACATGTGCTAATCATCACAAAAAAAGAGTGCCTCCGGCTTAGAAATTGTTCAATCAGTCGAACTATATTAAGGTTAATCGAGCAGGTTCATGACTTGGCCGAACAAATGACGAAGCTGCTCGATCAACATGAGAACCGGGCAATGAGCCAAATCGAGCAAGAAATTACTAAAGTCCGATATTCGTTAAGAATGAGGCCGAATTGTGGGGTAGTTAGGCAACTCAAGTAATTAAGGGTGGTATAAAACCGATAAGAAAGTTCTAAATCATAGGTGAACATTATGAGCGTGACCTAAATAATAGGTAAACCAGAAAACAAGCCTGAAGAGGCTCCAGTACAGATTACGAAAGATTTGGATAAAAAATAGGTGTGTCACTTTGTTCAGCCAATGGTAAAACCTTAAGTTCAAAGTATACACTTCTTTTCCTACAATCTTGTATGCTTATTCTCAAAGTCTTTACTCACTTAATTATCGGAGTGCCTCCGACCGATTCAAGCCTAGTATTGGAAGTTTGTTCAGTTTGCACAAAAAAACAACTTTCTTGTTGGTTTCTCTCGAATCGTATTTCAAAATTTATATCACCATTAATAACTTGTACAATTTATAACTTTTATGTTAAATATTGCGATTTATCTTAAAAATATTATAATGACCAAAAATGATAACTTAGCCCTAAAAAGTTGCAACACCCTAAAATTTGTAACATGACCAGAAGTTATAATTTTTTTATTGTAAATAAGCTCAAAAACTTGTATCAAAACCTATAAGAACATGTTTGGTTGAAGTATTAAGAAATTGAATTAGATTAATTTAATCTGGTGATGATGTAATTCCAAGTTTTAATTAAGTTATAACGACTCGGTTTTAATTTTTTATTAATTCCGACCCGGTTCATTATTGTCATTTAACACTTAATATTATATATTAATGAATATCGTGTGTTAAGTGATATTATTTTTAACAAGTCTAGTGATAAAAATATAATGACTTTATTATCGTTGCAAACTTGGATCCACACTTTCATCTAAAAATTATACATTATGCTAACACTTGTCCTATTTGTTTTGTCGTTCTCAATTTAATACCGTACATTATTACTTGATATAAATATAAATTTGGTATTATAATTATAAATTTATAACTTAATCCAATCTTAATCTAAACTTATTACACAAAGGATATGATCAAATAGTACTAGGCGTGTTTGGATTAGGTATTATGATATATTGGATTAGACAACCCACCCATTCCATACACATCTAGTGGGAGAAGAAAGACAAATTCAAAATTGGGAAATACTATGTAACTCAAATCTGCATCCCAAATTTGTATCCCAAATGAAAAAGGACAATTGCATGAGTGGGTCCCATTAACTTTTTTAAATGGGACCCACTGATCCAATGATCTCCCTTTATTTGGGATGTAAATTTGGGATGCAGATTTGTGTTATATAACATTACTCTTCAAAATTTATGGCTCCTCATCGCATGTTTAGTTCAAGTATTAAGAAGTGGTGGGCTCCCATATTTATTACATCCAATATTTTGTTTGGATGAAGTATTGAATGATGGTATAAACATTAAATTACTAAATGACCCTCAAGATAAAAAATGATATTTATATCATAGAGATTCTTGAAGGTAAAAATGTATTTTATCCAAACACACCTCAACCAGATTATTTAAACCCACCAAATAGGTGGGTTTATTTAAGAAGGTGTGTGGCTATAAATCACTATTCATCCGGGCTATAGAATATTTATAGGTGATAATATCGGACTCAAAATGTGTATCCAAACATGAGTGTAAGTGGTATAAGGTGGGCCCAAACATTATTTCTTTCAAGTGATAATTGGTGTTAGAGCATTTCCAACGATGACTTAAATTTAAAGAAGGAGAAACCCAAATTTAAATTTGGGCAAACCCAAATCTAAAAGAGAGTAAAGATGATCATTGGATCTTTAAAAGATGGTGAAATCTCACTATTAAATATTTGGGTAAGGATTTGAGTAAAAAAATGAGTCTCCCTTGATTAGGTATAAGTTTGAATCAAAGGTTAGAACCAATTTTTTGGATTTTGAGTCTAAATTCGAGTCAGAGTTGGAGATGGTATTAAGTTTTCTTTATGGAACTTATAATTAGTTAAGTCCATTGTAAAACCCGGAAAAATTTGAACCTTTTCTGAAAAAGGGCAAAATGGTAATTCTTCACCCTTATGCGTATTTGAAATAATCATGTTCTACACCTCGGATGAGGAAACAGAGTGCGCCATTGGATTCGCAACGCGAAATCTAGTAATCACTAGAAATTTCGTCGAATTCCGAGATAGTCGAATTTTTGCACGTCGTTCGAGGCGACTGCGTGGCGAATGTAATTTTAAAGGTCCCCAATAATGGATTTTATAAAATTTCCTTATAATTGGATTAAAGTTCCAATAAAATTAATTTGGACTTAATCCGGGACTTAATAAATCATTTCGGGACGAAAAACGGACCCGAAAGTCGAAAATATGCGGTGCGATGTGGACCGCTCATTTGCGACTATAAATATCGGTAAAAATCTGATTTTCTTCAGACTTTTTGGGCTGAAAACCAGTGAGAAAACGTGGGTGAGGAGGAGAGAAAAAAAGTGAGAAATCCAAACTTGTTTCTCCGATTCCGGGAGTTCCGTCCGTCGGAATTCGTCGATTCAAAAGGCAAAGTTCATCTACGCGACGAGGGCTACGCGTGGGTACCAAAAACAACAAGTTTCACCGAAGGTGAACGGGTGGGGGTGTACGAAAATCAAGATTCGAGTTGTATTTCTTTGCTCGGATTCCGTCGAGCTAGAAGGGAGAAGTGATCACGTCGACGAGGGCTACGCGTGGGTACCAAAAATGAAGATTTTCACCGAAGGTGAAAAATCGAGATTTGGAAAAATCAACTTCGAGTTGGGTTTTCGGGTATTGGGAGCTTCCTACGGGATTCTCACGCTACAAGAGGTAGGGATTCTCCTACTTGGGTTGATTTCTTACCTAGAATGCCTATGATTATGGCTTGGTATATATATAGATATGTATACATATTTATATGTATATAGTTATGAAATAATGAAGAAAATGGGTAGGTTGTTAGAAAAATTACACTTGCCTTTTTTGTGGAATTTAGGTAAAATAATTTTATCCTAAATTGGTATGTAGAAATTGCCTATTGGAATTTCTTGAATTATGTGGAAATTGGGCATGATATGTGTTACCATGTTGTTTGCCTTGAAGGTGTTTGACAAAATACCTAAATGGATTGAAATTGTTATATGATAAATAACATGTTATGCCTTATGTGGTAAATGAAAATCATATGTGTACGATATGATTTATGTTGAAATTGTGAATGTCAGATATATATTTTGATATATCAATTGTTGTGATGAAGCATGGAATTTGTACGTTTATAATGTAAATTGCCATGGAATGGAATTGATTATGTTAATTTAGTCCATATGGCATGCATTACATATGTGACATAATGTTATTGCAATGATACATCGCATTGCATATGCACGGGGAATTCACATCATGAGTGGTGTGTGTGTGTGCATGGTTGTTGTTAATTCCATATGTTGGAATGTGGTAGAGACAGTTCATATGGCATTCATTACATATGAACCTTGCATGAGGGAAGCAATGAGTCATTACATTGCATATGTACGGGAACATCACATACATGGACATTGTGTCATAAGGATGTTGTGCATGGGTGTTTGTACCACAATCTATGTGGTATTAAATGCATATGGTCATGGAAATTGTTCATTGGCATTATTGCATATAGAGCATGACATTGGTAACTCCATTCATGGACATTAGTCATTAGTGGAGGCATGTGTAGGTGGTGCATGGTTAATCAACACCTTGTTTGGTAGTTGATATGTGGGCTTGGAAATGTGGACCGATGGTCACATGGAGTCACATGATTGCATTGCATAAGGAAAACTTGTGTTGGGTATAGCAAGAAGGGGCATGGCGACTTCCTTGGGTGAAAAGCCCTAAACCACTTGGTTCATACACTTCCCGGGGTGAAATTCCGCAAAAGTGTAATGCTTACGGAGCCAGGGTGAAATTCCAAAATCCGTTGTCCAAAGGAAACACAAGATTTTGATATAAAATATACTCATCCAATGAGTATCATATTTTCCGTCGAAAACGGGTTCATTACACATTGCATTGTGTTGTGGGAGTCGGGAAGGACTCGGGTTGTGTTACATGATTGAGTCTCATCTCACTCATAGCATGTGGTACACATTGACATTCGCATTGTGTGTGTGGGAGCCGGGAAGGGCTCGGGTCGAGTACATGAGTCTCATCTCATTCATGGGGCTTAGGTAGCCCGGTTTAACATACATGGCATTGGCATGTAAAGAGAGTCGGGGTGGACTCGGGTTGGATGTACATGAGTGGATTTCATCTCATTCACGGCATGGCTTAATGGCATTCCATCATTGAATTGCATTCTTGATTGGAATGGTTATGGAAATTATGGATGTTGCATGTGAATATTTCATGTGCATATAGGTTGAGGAGTAGCCTCTGTAGGAATTTCTCTACTGGGCGTTGGCTCACCCTATACGGGAACAATTTCAGGTGCGGGAGGTTCACCGAAGCACGGCTCAAGTTTGGGCCCTCATGGTTGAAGAAAGGCCGACATGTGGTCTTAGCCTTATTTCATGTGAAAACATTTGAAATATTATGTCTTTGGCATGTAAATTAAGCAAATTAATTGTAATAGAATATATGTGAATAATTGTTAATCTAACCTTGTATGTTATATAAGTATGGTTAATTGGACCCAGTGTGGCCAATGTTTACTTATACATGGACCCGGTGCGGCCATTGCTTTATATTTGACCTCGGATGGGTCTGGTAATTGTGTATTGCACAGGTTGGGTATTGGGTAGAGCTCCCCATACAAAGGAGACTCTGCCCAAATTTCGTAAGTTATGGACCCCGGTAAATGGGGCATAACATTGTGATATCGAGATACTAGGTATCTATAGGTATTCCGCGGGTTGATGGGTAATCAACGGACCCCCGGAATTTGGGGCGTCACATCCATCACTTAAACATATTTAGTGTTAAGTCTTACTATTATTTTTTTAGTAAGTAGTTAAGTCCAAATTTTTTTAATAAATCTAAAATGTCATTCCTATGACATTGAAAGTAATCATCAATGGTAAATTACATTCTTAAACAATTACTCTTTGATTCACGGTCAATAGAAATCAACAGTTAGAATTTTTTTTCATAAAATCTAAATTTCAAATTCAAATTAGAGACCACCACCACTAACTCTTCCACATATTTTATTTTATCTCGCTTGTCGCCTTCTCTCCTCCAATCTCCTCATTCCGGATTTTTGTCATAGGGTACATATAGATACAGTGATGTGTAGTATGTAATAGAGAAAGAGAGGAAGAGAGAAAGAGAGAGAGTCTTCAACCATATCCATCCGATTCACCGTCGGTAACGAGGTCATGGCCTCTGACGATCAAAACCTCATGAGACAAGAAGCCAAAAAGGAAGCCAATTACACTGCACGTGAATCATGCATAGCTTCCTAGTCCTCGTATTCTACGTTGTAATTAAATGTTTGATCTATAAATTAACATGTCTCCTTTCTATTCCAACCAAACAAAACATTAAAAAGAATTTGAAAAATGGTCATTATTTAAGAAACAATTCATAACTTCATGCTCATGATTTTCTTTCACGAGATCACTTGGAGACAGACAATTGTTCTTTATATGGACAAGCAAATGGAGGTACTAGTTGAGAATTGTGCATTGGGATACAAGTTCGAAATTGTGAATTCCCAAATCTAAATACCTGGGACCAAGAAAAAGATTGCTATAAACGACAATACGACGTGGAAAAGCCCAATAAATTTAATTGAAGCTTGTCCACTAAAATATATAACGACTTCGTCATCTAGTATTTATACACCATCTGTGATTCGGTCAGGGTGACCTACTCTACTGTGAAGGGTTATGATGACCTGAGTATTTGCCTCAAGGAGTGTAGGTTGCTCAAGAATGAGGGATAAAGTTTTCTCTCTGTTAACGTTGTTAGCCAGCAACAACTGACAAAGGGTGATAATAAAGTTTCAGAATATACAAGGGGTGTTCCTAAAGATTTGATTAATTATAGGGGGTGTAGATAAAAAATTTCCTATTGTTTATTATTTAGAGTTGAGTTATATTTAAAAAAAAAAATCGATTATGATGAAATGGGATCAAATTTCAATTAAAAATTGAGATTTATTTTTTCCATCAAATTTTTTATTTTCTTGCAAAGCACGACTTTTGGGAACTGTAGTTTTACCCCAATCACATAAATCATAAAAAAAAAAAAAAATTTAACATTAGCAAAAGATTAGAGATAAGTTGTAGTGTCTTGTCTCAAAAGTTCGTATGTGTTCAAGTCTTGCGACAAAAAGAAAATTATAAAATTTTGCAGCTATTTGAAGAAGAAAAGTTTTGGTTGGATCCAGTCCAATCATAATTAGATCTACTTATATTTAATAATACATAATCTACTATAAAATAAAATCTATAATATAAAATAGGGTAAACTTCAATAAACTCATGCGAGATCTCAAATAAATTCATCTAACAGCTACCAACATTCTCTTCAAAATTAGTCACAATGCACTGTGCCTTCAGGTACGGGATTACCCATAATCTATAATATAAAACAGAGCAGACTTTAATAAGTCTATTTGACGGTCTCAACTAAACTCATCCAACAACTACCAATATTCATCCCAAAATCATTCATATTGTACCGTGACTTCAAGTACGGATTACTTCTAATAAAAAATCAAACATGCATTTCAAAAGGTGAGAGATGACTGTTGGAGCAGGCAAAGTATGCACGCATACTGACGTCAAACATGTCTTATCGGAAATGACACCTCTACTTTAATTTCCGTTTTCCTCTGTATGTTACCGTACAAATAAAATTCATTGGGTCCCACTATACTGACGTTAGTACGTCTTATCGGAAATGATGTCTCTAATCTAATTCCCCTCTCTGTCTATTACCGTATAAACAATAATTCACTGGTCCCACCACCCTGATCTTACCAACACCATGTTAAATTAATTTTAAACATAGTAAAAGAGTTATGACAGGGAGTACGTAAATACAGTAAAAAAGTTATATTAATACATTTTTATTTTTTACATACGAATCCCATCTTCTTGAATAAATAAACTTTATTAAAAAATAATCATGTTTTTATAACACAATTATAGCTACAAAATCAATAAGGGAGAATTATATCCAGATCCCTGAGGTTTGTCATTTAATCACTTTGACTTCTGACATTTAAAATATTACATACAAACCCCGTGAAATTTATACACGCGTAACATTTAGACCCTTGCTGTAAATATATCCTTTAGTAAATTACATCTAGATCCCCTGAAGTTTGTAAACATATATTACTTAGACCTCTTAAGTTTAAAATATTATACTTAGACAAAAAATACTTCAATCAAAGATAAAATATCAAATATTTTAAATTTTACAATTAAAATTCATGTTCTCTATTATCATTTATTGAAATAAAATCAAAAATAAAATTAATTTTTCTTAAAATTTTTTAATTAGAATACAATTATATAGTCTATTGTTTGTAATCCCTTCGCAATTATGAGCATTTGGTGGGTTTTTAGGTTTTATTGAATGATTGATTATACATATTTTAGATAAAATTCTATTCATGAATTGTATAGTTTTGGAATTGATTTTTGAGTTTTAGTATTTAATGTTTGAAAAATTCACTGAGAAATTGAGTTCTTATGATGGTTTTAGTTCAACTTACATGTCCCAAACTTCAGTCAATTTAAGTGGGATTAGCACAGTTTATAAACACTTTGCATTTTCCACACTTACTAAAAGCCAAACATACATTTGAAGAGGAGAAAGAGGACAGTTGGAGCAGGCAAAGTGTGCACACATACTACTGTCAAACATGTCTTATCGAAAATGACGCATTTAATTTAATCCCCGTCTCCCTCCGCTTATTATCGTACAAACAATAATTTATGGGGTCCCACTATATTGACGTCAATATGTCTTATCGAAAATGACACCTCTAATCTAATCTACGTATCTGTCTATTACCGTACAAACAATAATTCACTAATTTTTATTTTTAGACAATAAAAATTAACAAAAGTTAGACATGTCAAATTCACATGATCTTTACTTTGTCAAAAAAAATAAATAAATAACTACCCTTAAACTAATTTTTTCTCCTGCACCAAATATTCATACTCCCCTTTTACCCTTACACCCTTACGATAGAAACCCTCCCTTCCCTATGATGATGCGGAGGCGAAAGTTTTTTTATTTTTTAGTTTTAGCTTCTCCGTTTTCTTATTTTTTTTGGGACTAAATTGGTATTTCAAAAAAAATTGAAAAATAATATACAAGATGGAGGATGTATTAATTCTTTCAAATGTTCAACCACTATTGTTAGTTAATTTAATCAACTTGAAACTTGAAAGAGTCAAATTACAATATTTAAAATCAAAGGGAACTAGTTGCAACAAACAATATAATTGAAAGTAACCCTTTCTTTTTTCCACCCGGAGAGATTGGATTCGATGAGATAGTCCAATCTCATTTTTTTGGCAAAAGGGCCACTTGAATTGTGTCCAAGATATTAAGGGCATTATTGTATAGAGAAGTCTACGGTACTAAAAAGGAATTTAGTATTATTCCGTCATTATAAATTTTAAAATTTTTGAAAGTTATTTATGAATGAATTAAGATAGACAATACATGATTAGGTCATTTAATGAGTACATATTGATGGGCTAGGCCCAAGAGCCCAACTTAGGTTATAAGCCCAGTTTAAATGAAGAGCCCAACTAGACGAGATCTAGTTGGTCCAGCCCAAAAGAGGTCTGCGACCAGTCAGGCTTATCAAGGTTCGAGGAGCTATATCACCAAGGAGTATGCAGCGTCATCCCAAGAGCCTCATCCACGCCGCCTTGAAAAAAGTCAACTGCGTCATCATCTGACCTGATCTTAAGGGGAGCTCCATAACCGCCTCAGCTGTTGAGAGAATGACAACAGCTCCACTAAATTAGCTATTTAGTTACTGAAAAGGCGCCTCAGTCTATTAAGAGGCACTATAAATTGTAAGCCCTGTCAATACTTGGGGGGCATCAAGCACATCTGCTATCACTCTCATCTCTCTCACATAGTTTGTACCTCTGTTGCTCTCTTCTAATCTCCTTTCGCTCCTCGAAGTAATAAAACACCAGGTCATCCTAGCCCTTCATAGTGGAGTAGGTCATGCTGACCGAACCACTTTGCATCTTTGTCTTGCTTGTGTTACTCTCTTTCTATTTAATTACTGCATTAATTATTAATTACTTGACAGGTGGAACATAAAACTAATTTGTGCATCATCAGTTTGGCGGCGTCTGTGGAAAACGAAAAAGTTCTCACCAAACCACCTTTTTCCTATACCTATGGCGATCACCACCAGATCCATGAATCAGCCCGAAGACAATCTACCACGTGAGGAGGAGACTGCGCCTCCACCAACTAATCATGTTCCAAATGCACAACAGATGCTGGAAACAATGCAGCAACTTGTAACTCAGAATCAACAAATCCTGCAGCTGATGCTCTTTGGACAACAAGGAGGTGCGCAGTCGGGAGGACATCAAGCCAGATGAGCTCCTCGCCCTAGGCGTCAAGGAGCTCCCCACTTGGGTGGCCCCTTAGGAGCCCCTCATCAGAACCATGAGGGAGCTCCACCTCCTCCTCCAGCTCCCTCTTCCCATGGTCGAGATCCTCGTTTCCAAGAGGATAAGGGCAAGAATCAAAGCGTCAAGCATGGGAGCCATTTCCTTGACAATTCCAAAGGAGCCCCCAATCATTGGGTTGAAAATATCAAAGAAGTACAAAATCAACTGGGCGACGTCTTCAATGCCATGAAGGCGCAAGAGCCAGAGACTATGGATTATCTCGTAAGGCGAACTGACACACCCTTTGTGCCAAATGTAGCAAACGATCCCCTTCCCCAGAAATTTAAAATGCCATCAGTAGAAACCTTTGATGGCACAAAAGACCCACTGGATCACCTCAAAACTTACAAATCCTTGATGCAGCTGCATAATGTTCTTGATGAAGTCATGTGTAGGGTTTTCCCAACTACCTTAAAGGGATCTGCCTGACAGTGGTTCGCCAAGCTCATTCCAGCCTCCATTGGCTCCTTTGTCGAACTAAGTAGGTCCTTCGTGTCACACTTCATTGGAGGACGTCACCACCAGAAGCCTGCTACTCATTTACTCAACATAAAATAGGATCAAGATGAGATTCTGAGGAGTTACCTCACTCGTTTTAACGAGGAGGTCCTCCAAATCGAGGAGCCCGACGATAAGGTCACCATGACCGCCTTCTTGGGAGGCCTCTGCTCCTCGAGCTTCCTCTTCTCAGTGATGAAGCGCCCACCAAAGAGCATGCCAAAACTGTTGGCAAAAGCCCAGAAATACATGAATGTTGAGGACATCACCAAGGCCAGGCGAGGTGAATCCTCACGAACAGGGGAGAAGAGAAAGGAAAGAGATAGAGAAGACAAGAAGGACAGCAGAAACAAACAAGGCAGGACAGAAAGAGTGTCTGTCAAAGACCGACTTGGTCCTGCCCCTCAGAGAGAGCGACATATCTTCACTCCCCTCAACGCCACTATCGGGCACATCCTATTCCAGATCCAGGATGACCCCGTAGTAAAGTGGCCTGGAAGAATGAAATCTCCCCCAAATCATACGAATCTGAACAAGTATTGTCGTTTCCATCGTGATCACGACCACGATACCGACGACTGCTATAAGCTTAAAAGACAGATTAAGGAGCTTATACAGCGTGGTCAACTACGCTAGTATGTTGCTGGTAGGGGTCAAGTGCCGCCACCACCTCATGACCAGGAGGACCAGCAACCCCTTGGAGAAATTCACACAATCTCTGGAAGGCTCGTAGGAGGAGGAGAATCCCTCTCAGCTATGAATGCCCATGCCATAAAGGCTAGGCACATTGATGATCTGCGCCCGTCCAAGGCACATAAGCAAGGAAATGACGAGGTCATATCCTTTTCAGACAAGGACCTCGAAGGAATTCAGCACCCCCACGACGACCTACTGGTGCTGACAATGACCGTCCCCAATTTTCAAGTGCGAAGGATTTTCGTAGACAGCGGCAGCTCAGCAGATATCATGTTCGCAGAAGCCTATGACAAGCTCTCTCGGAAGAGATACATTGCAGTCCATCAGGTCGCCCCTTATCGGATTCTCTGGGGAAAAAATGTACCCCTCAGGATCCATCACCTTACCAGTCACCGCCGGCGTAGCTCCCCGAAGCTCCACAGTCATGGTGAACTTTTTGGTGATAGATTGCCCATCAGCCTACAACGTCATCCTAGGAGAGATCAGGTTGCTGCAAGACAATGCTACGTCTCCTCCATGAAGACTAGGAAGCCACAAGAAGCCCTACAAGTGGAGGTGCTCGACCCTAGAGATGATACCACACTGGAGAGAGGAGAGCCAGTGGAAGACCTCACACCAGTGGTCTTAGATGAGAAGTTCCCAGATAGAAAGGTGTACATTGGCTCCTCCCTTGCTAAGGATATAGCCCACCAGCTCACGAATTTTCTGAGACGCAATATGGATGTTTTCACGTGGTCACACGAGGACCTCGAGAGCATCGACCCTGAGGTCGCCACCCACCGCCTCAATATTGACCCTTCTTATAAGCCTGTTCGCCAAAAGCTGAGGAGTGTTTCCACGAAAAGGGCGCAAGCAATGGAGAAGGAGGTGGGAAAACTAATAGAGAATGTGACAATTAGAGAAGTGGCCTACCCAGTTTGGCTATCAAATATGGTGATGGTGACCAAGGCTAATGGAAATTGGCGCATCTGCGTCGACTTTACAAAACTCAATAAGGTGTGCCCTAAAGATAGCTACCCGTTGCCCCGGATCGATATTCTCATCGACGCCACTACAGGCCACGAGCTACTCACTTTCCTAGATGCATACTTTGGATATAACCAGATTAGCATGTATCCACCAAACCAGGAGAAGACATCATTCATCACTCCAAAGAGAACCTACTACTATAGGCTCATGCCATTTGGATTGAAAAATGCGAAAACAACCTACCAATGGCTGGTGAACATGATGTTCCAGTCACAGATCAGAAGAACCATGGAAGTGTACATGGACGATATGCTGGTAAAAAGTCTTGCCACAGCAGACCACGTAAACCACCTTCAGGAAACATTCAATGTTCTTAGATCATACCACATGAAGCTGAACCCTGAGAAGTGTGTTTTTGTCGTCGGATCAGGAAAGTTCTTGGGCTTCATGGTCAACCAAAGGGAAATTGAGACAAATCCAAATAAAATAAAGGTCATTCTCGATATGAGATCTCCCACCACAGCCAAGGAGCTCCAGCCCCTTAATGGGAGAATTGCAGTCCTCAACAGATTTGTCTACAATTCTGCATATAAGTGCTTACCTTTCTTCAAAATTTTCCGGAAAGCCTTTGAGTGGGGGCCTAACGCAAAAGAAGCTTTTCAAAAACTAAAAGCTTATTTGGCTACGCCCCCTCTCCTCTCACATTCCATGTCAGTGGAAACCTTATACCTATACCTCTCCGCTTCCCCATCGACAGTAAGCTCTGTCATCATCAGGGATAACGAATGACTACAAAGGCCTATTTATTACGTGAGCAGGGCGTATCGGGGAGCAGAAATCAGATATTCAGGGCTAAAAAATCTAGCACTCGCCTTGATCTTTACAGCGAGACACCTCCGGCATTACTTCCAGAGTCACACCATCGTCGTTGTCACGGATTAGCCTCTAAAGAGAGTTCTGGGGAAGCCGGACGATTCTAGAAGACTCCTTAAATGGGCAGTAGAGCTGGGGAGTTCGATGTGCAGTACCAACCAAGAGCTGCCATCAAAGTACAAGCCTTGGCGGACTTCGTTGCCGAGCTTACACCAGCAGAGGAGGAGGGAAGCGGACCCTCGGTATCTCAGGAAGCCTCATCGGAAGCCTAACCTGACAACAGACTCCTAGGCCAGGCGCCCAAGACAACCTGGCGCCCTGCCTTGGCATCCACCACGAGCTCTAAGGCCCCTTCTCTGCCACCTCCATGGGAGCTTTACGTTGATGGCTCTTCAACCAGCAAAGTAGGGGGAACAGTCCTAATACTGATCAGCCCCGACAGCACTCCAATCAAGTATGCCATAAAGCTTCATTTTACGGCCTCCAACAATGAAGCAGAATACGAAGCCCTCTTCTCTCGTCTAAAGTTAGCGGTCGAAATGGAGACCCGACACCTCGTCACATTCAGTGGCTCACAACTAATAGTCAACTAAGTAAAAGGGGAGTTCGAAGCAAAATGAACTAAAATGCAAGAGTACCTTGCTATGATGCAAGCCTTGCTGACTAAGTTCCACCACTTCCAAATCTGTCACATCCCGAGGAAAGACAATATCGCTGCAGATGCGCTAGTTAGGCTAGCCTCATCCTCGGAAGCTCCACTAGGACCAGCATTCATCGGTACCAACTCGAACCAAGTAGGCTAGACATGGAAGCCACTAACGTCAACTGCACATCTGCCGAGTCAAACTGGATGACCCCAATAAAGGCATACCTTTAGGAGGGCGTGTTGCCAGATGACCTGTTGGAAGCCAAGAGGCTCAGGATGAGAGCCTCCAAGTTCACCATCTTGTAGGACATCCTGTACAAAAAAGGCTACTCCCTACCACTACTACACTGCCTCTCTCCAGAGGAAGCTAACTATATCCTACGAGAGATTCATGAAGGAGTTTGTGGAAATCACTCCAGAGGACGCTCCCTAGCTCACAAGGCACTCAGGCAGGGTTATTTCTGGCCTAGCATGGTTAGGGACGCACAAGAATTCACTACGAAATGCGACAAATGTCAACGTTTCGCCACTGTGCCCAGGCAGCCACCAAAAGAACTGACAGCCATCACAAGTTCATGACCCTTTTTCCAAATGGGGCATCGACATCTTAGGCCCATTGCCTCTGAGCAGGGGGCAGTGTAAGTTTATGGTAGTAGTCATCGACTACTTCACAAAGTGGGCGGAGGCCGAGCCCTTAGTAGAGATAACAAACGCAAAAGTCAAGGACTTCATCTGGAAGAACCTAGTCTATCGTTTTGGAGTACCCCACGCTATAGTCAATGACAACGCCAAACAATTCGACAGCAGACTCCTGAACTCATTTTTGCGCTGACCTCCAAATAAAGCAGCCTCATTTTAGCCCAGCGCACCCGTAGGCAAACGGATAGGCAGAGGTCACAGTCAGAACAATACTACGCACCTAAAGACGAGGCCTGAAAGAGCAAATGGTCTTTGGGTGGACGAACTCCCAAGTGTATTATGGGCCTATCAAACGATGCCAAGGACTCTGACTGGAGAAACTCCTTTCTCACTCACCTTTGGGACTGAAATGGTCATACATGTAGAAATTGGGGTACATTCTCTAAGGTTCCAACATCACAACCCCGTCACCAATGAGGAAGGACTCCGCGTCAACCTCAACTTAGTAGAGGAGGAAAGAGAAATGGTCATAGTCCGAAACGCAGAGTACAAGCGCTGCATGGCGAGATATTATAGCTCGAGGGAGAAGCCTCGTTCCTTCCTACCAAGAGACTTAGTTCTCAAGAAAGTAATCCTCGCCACGAAAGATTCTCGAGAAGGGAAGCTTGGACCAAACTGGGAAGGACCCTACCTCATAACAGAAATAGTGTGACCAGTTACCTACAGGATCTAGAATTCTGAGAGAAAAGTCTTACCCCATCCATGGAATGCTGAACATTTGAAAAGGTATTACCAATGACACTTGAGAAGGGCAGAAGTAATAAAGCTGGGGGGCTTGATTTTATTTTTTCTTGTACCTTTTTGGGTTATTACCCACCATTGCTTAGCATGGGCAGTCATCAAATAAAACTTTCTAAATTCACTTCAAAAAGTTCCTTGCATTCTATTTCAAGTGAACATCAGTGGTAAAAAGTCACTTTTACAAAAGAAGGCTACACACTGTCTTTCTACAAAAAAAAATAAATAAAAATTCAAAAGTCCCTAGCACTCTAACTGCTCTCATGGTCGTCGTCCTCCTCCTCTTCATCCTCTGTATCGTTAGAGTCACCACCATCACTATCAGCAACACCAGGCGCCTCATACGGCACAAACCTGAAAAGTCAATATCAGGGAAAGCAGTAGAGATCTTTCCCCAAAGCTCCTCGTAGCCATCAATGAAGGTATCTGCAAGCCCACTCTCTGAATCAGCCTCAGCCTTGGCATCCCTCTCATGAGCTAATCGCAGATTCGCCTCACCCCGGGAAACTCTCTCGCTAGTTGCCTTTAACTCTACTTCCGCTCTCAAGCGGGCAGCCTCACCATCTGCCTCGAGCTCCACCTCAAGCTTAGCGGCCCTCTTGCGGTTCGCCACAAGCTCTACTTCGGCCCTCATGTAAGCAGCCTCTCTGAGTTCGGTCCTCTCATGGATCACTATAAGCTCAGGTTGGGAAACCCTACCATCAGCCTCAAGCTCAACAATCCTTCATTGAGCAGCAAGAAGCTCCCTTTTTACAGCCTCATGAGCAAGCCTCTTCCCCTTGACAGTTGAGCTCAGTTGGCTAAACTGGACAGCCCTCGAAAAAAGGAACACAGATGCAGCTGAAACCTAAGGAAGATAAAGGAATGTCAGTATGCAAGAGAGGGACAAGAGTAAGGGAGAAAATAGACCCTTACCTGGGCCAGACCTTCTAGAACAATGTCGAAGATGCCCTCAGTGCCCCGAGCACCAACCTAACTGATGTCTACTGGAAACACAAATCTCCCAAGTCGCTCCCTGATGATCCGCACATCACCCAGCATGGAGACAGCCTGAGTGGTTGTCCCTGAAGAAGTCCCCTCAGGAGGAGTCGATAAATGGGGGGCAGGAGGCATGGCCGCCTGGGGAGTCTCTGGAGTGGCGTTCACCTCTGAAGGAGTCACTGGCTGGGGAGGCACCACATGAGGTGTCATCTGAGAGAGGCTCTCCAGAGTATCGCTCACCCTTGCCACCTTAGGAGGAGTAGTACTCCTAATAACGGGACTCCACCACTGTCTTATCCACTGCAAGAGGGATAAGTGTTATCTTGAAGAGAAACTAACTGAAGAAAGAGAATCCAAGGGAATCAGCATACCTTTTCTCTTTAAAGAGGAACCACCAAGTCTTGGAGAGGGCCCACCAAACCCTAGCACTTCCAATAGGGGAATCTCTAGCTCCACCCTCTTTAAGCGTAAGGGTCCCAAAGTCCTTTACAGGATGAGTCTTCACAACTTGCAACTTCCATTCTTGGTCTTTCGAGAGCACCGGGAAGCCTGGAAGGAATGTGATGAGCACACATTTGTAAAAGGGCGAAGGAAAAAGAATAAGAGTGGACATACCAATTCTCTTGGGAGTGTCCCATCTTGCTGGTACCAAAGCTCTATCAGCCTCTGAAGCCCACTCTCCTCCAACAAACATAAAGCGAGCCTTTCAGCTATGGTAATTAGAGCGCAATCTGGTAATCAATTTACCTCCCCTCGGAGTGAATTAGGACCAGCCACGATTAGGAGCAGGAGTCTCACTTAAAGTATAAGTCGCACAAAACTCTTCAGGAGAAGCATCCTCATTGTGCACTTTTCTCTATAGTGCCAAGAATCCAAGCAAAACTCTGCAACCATTGGGCGCCAACCGCCCTGGCGCAAGTGAAAAACAATGGAGAATACGACAAACAAAAGAAGGTATTGGGAACCTCAGCCCAGCCTCAAGCACTTCCTCATAGATAACAATGTCTCTAGATGAGTCATCACAAGTAGGTTCACCCATTTCGGCTCGACGACACAGTACTGTTGGGAGAATATTGTAAGTGGAAACAACCCGCAGTATATCAGCATCAGTGTTGAGGGTACTAGAAATGGTACTTACTTTAAATCCATCGTCATCAAGAGTTACCTTTCCTAGATATTTGTTGTTGCGAGGGCGAGAAACATTGCCCGAACCACTACTAGGAGAGCCTTGGGGGATCTGACTCCCTGGAGTTTCACCTGAATGAACCATGTCATCCGCCATGCGACCAGAATCATCGCCGCCAGAAACACTAGCGTTCCTCGGCGTACTCTGTTCCATAGCTCCGTACCTAAGCTCCCTAACTCTTTGCCCAACCTCCGTAACCATGCCTGACTCGCCCACTGTCGATGCCTCCGCGTCCAACACCGCCCGTTTGCACCATGAGCCCGTTGATGCCGCCTGGCCGCGCCTAGCGCCCGGCGACACCGCTGGCGCGCTCACCTGGCCGCGTCTAGCTCCCGACGACGCCGTCTGCGGGCTCCAACCCTCGAGCCCAGCACCCTACCATGCTGACCTTGGCGTGCTCCTACCACTGTGATCTGCCTGCTCAACCGATAGCACCCATGGCGCCCCTCCAGACGGCGCCCCTTGTGCCTTGCCTAACGGCGCCTCTCCAAGCGGTGCCCCTAGCGCTTGGCCTTCGGTGCTCGCCCCCACTCCGCCTTTGACGCCTGTCTGGGTCTCTAGTCCTCCAACTCCGACTACTCCCTTTGTTTCGATGGAGTTCGCCTGAGCTTCTAAGTCAACATCGATCGCTCCATCTCGAATCACCTCTCCTTCACTTGACATCGATCTCTATATTTAACTCGGGAATGGGATCACAAATCTTCCCTCTTGCCTTTGTTCTTGGGAATCTCAGTAGAAGCCCTCTCTCAAAATGAATGAAATGAAGAGAAGAGGAAGAACTCCCAATTTATAGCCTAGGGCTTTTTGAAATTCTAATAGGAAATAGAATGAGGAGAGTTTATATAGTTGGAGAAGTCCTACAAGAGGTGAACTGTATCAGGAAGGAAAGGAGTTCGATAGTCAAAGGGAGTCTCCGTTAGCCAGAATCCAAGTTCAACTAAATGCCCTCTTCATCAAGTTTCATTGGACTTAGGGAATTGGGGGGCAAATGATAGGTCAGGCCTAAAAGCCCAACTCAGGTTATAAGCCCAGTTTAAATAAAGAGTCCAACTAGACGAGATCTAATGGGTCCAGCCCAAAAGAGGTCCACGACCAGTCAGGATCATCAGGATTCAAGGAGCTACATCACCAAGGAGTAGGCAGCGCCATCCCAAGAGCCTCATCCACGGCCCCTTGAAAAAAGTCAACCGCGTCATCCTCTGACCTGATCTTAAGGGGAGCTCCATAACCGCCTCAGCAATTGAGAGAATGACGCCAGCTCCACCAAATTAGCTATTTAGTTACTAAAAAGGCGCCTCAGTCTATTAAGAGGCACTATAAATTGTAAGCCCTGCCAATACTTGGGGGGCATCGAGCACATCAGTTATCACTCTCATCTATCTCCCATAGTTTGTACCTCAATTGCTCTCTAATAATCTCCTTTCGCTCCTCGAAGTAATAAAACACCAGGTCATCCTAGCCCTTCATAGAGGAGTAGATCAAGTTGACTGAACCACTCTACGTCTTTGTCTTGCTTGTGTTACTCTTTTTCTACTTAATTACTGCATTAATTATTAATTACTTGACAGGTGGTGCATAAAACCAATTTGTATATCATCACATAAGACATAAGCCACATGACAAAAAAGACATGTGTTAATTATCACAAAAAAAGAGTGCCTCCGTCTTAGAAATTGTTCAATCAGTCGAACTATATTAAGGTTAATCGAGCAGGTTCATGACTTAGCCGAACAAATGACGAAGCTGCTCGATCAACATTAGAACCGGGCAATGAGCCAAATCGAGCAAGAAATTACTAAAGTCCGATATTCGTTAAGAATGAGGCCGAATTATGGGGTAGTTAGGCAACTCAAGTAATTAAGGGTGGTATAAAACCGATAAGAAAGTTCTAAATCATAGGTGAACATTATGAGCATGACCTAAATAATAGGTAAACCAGAAAACAAGCCTGAAGAGGCTCCAATACAGATTACGAAAGATTTGGATAAACAATAGGTGTGTTACTTTGTTCAGCCAATGGTAAAACCTTAAGTTCAAAGTATACACTTATTTTCCTACAATCTTGTATGCTTATTCTCAAAGTCTTTACTCACTTAATTATCGGAGTGCCTCCGACCGATTCAAGCCTAGTATTGGAAGTTTGTTCAGTTTGCACAAAAAAACAACTTTCTTGTTGGTTTCTCTCGAATCGTATTTCAAAATTTATATCACCATTAATAACTTGTACAATTTATAACTTTTATGTTAAATATTGCGATTGATCTTAAAAATATTATAATGACCAAAATGATAACTTAGCCCTAAAAAGTTGCAACACCCTAAAATTTGTAACATGACCAGAAGTTATAATTTTTTTATTGTAAATAAGCTCAAAAACTTGTATCAAAACCTATAAGAACATGTTTGGTTGAAGTATTAAGAAATTGAATTAGATTAATTTAATCTGGTGATGATGTAATTCCAAGTTTTAATTAAGTTATAACGACTCGGTTTTAATTTTTTATTAATTCCGACCCGGTTCATTATTGTCATTTAACACTTAATATTATATATTAATGAATATCGTGTGTTAAGTGATATTATTTTTAACAAGTCTAGTGATAAAAATATAATGACTTTATTATCGTTGCAAACTTGGATCCACACTTTCATCTAAAAATTATACATTATGCTAACACTTGTCCTATTTGTTTTGTCGTTCTCAATTTAATACCGTACATTATTACTTGATATAAATATAAATTTGGTATTATAATTATAAATTTATAACTTATTCCAATCTTAATATAAACTTATTACACAAATGATATGATCAAATAGTACTAGGTGTGTTTGGATTAGGTATTATGATATATTGGATTAGACAACCCATCCATTCCATACTCATCTAGTAGGAGAAGAAAGACAAATTCAAAATTGAGAAATACTATGTAACCCAAATCTGCATCCCAAATTTGTATCTCAAATGAACGAGGATCATTGCATGAGTGGGTCCCATCAACTTTTTTAAATGGGACCCACTGATCCAATGATCTCCCTTCATTTGGGATGCAGATTTGGGTTACATAGCATTGCTCTTCAAAATTTATGGCTCCTCATCGCATGTTTAGTTCAATTATTAAGAAGTGGTGGGCTCCCATATTTATTACATCCAATATTTTGTTTGGATGAAGTATTGAATGATGGTATAAACATTAAATTACTAAATGACCCTCAAGATAAAAAATGATATTTATATCATAGAGATTCTTGAAGGTAAAAATGTATTTTATCCAAACACACCTCAACCAGATTATTTAAACCCACCAAATAGGTGGGTTTATTTAAGAAGGTGTGTGGCTATAAATCACTATTCATCCGGGCTATAGAATATTTATAGGTGATAATATCGGACCCAAAATGTGTATCCAAACATGAGTGTAAGTGGTATAAGGTGAGCCCAAACATTATTTCTTTCAAGTGATAATTGGTGTTGGAGCATTTCCAACTATGACTTAAATTTAAGGGTAATTTAGAAGCCGGTACAAAAATTTAGACTTATTTGAGCTAAACTACATTAAAAAAACTTATTTTGCCCTAAGTGCATTTTTTTGAAAAAAGACTAAAAGGGTATTTATTACTACATTACTCTCTCTCTCCTCTCTCTTCATTACTCTTTCATTCTCTCTTTCCTATTTTCTCTCTATCTATTTCTCTCTCTCTCTCTCTCTCATATTGATAATTTTTTTTTAAATATGTAAAGATTTGATTTAATTTTTTCATCTCTCTCTCCCCTTATTTTTTCTCTCTCTCTCTCACTCCTTCTCCCCTTATTTCCTTATTCTCTCCCTTTTTCTCTCTCCTTATATCAATGTTACACAACACAATTATACTAATCAGTTACACCAATTAGTTACAATTACCCTATAATACACTAAACAGTTACTCGTGTGTTCTAATAAACTAAACAGTTATACTAAACAATTATACGAAATTACAACACCAACTCAATTTGTCATTTTGTTATTTACATAAATCAAAGAGTTACATCATTTAGTATCACGACATGGTTACATCAATTATATACACCAAATTGGGTTTATCATTACACAAAAGATTTTATCATTATACTAAATTTGATATATATGATTGGTGTAACGATGTCACGATACTAAATAGTACAACTATTAAGTTTATGTAAACAACTGAATGACAAATTGAGTTGATATTATAAATTTGTGTAATTGTTTGGTGTAACTATTTGGTTTTTTTAGAATGCATGAATAACTGTTTGGTGTATTATAAGACAATTGTAACTGATTAGTGTAATTATGTTGTTGTAATGTTGATATAAATAAAGAGAGAAAATAGGGAGATAGCGAAATGGTTATAGAAAATAAGGGGAGAGAGCAAAAAATAAGGGAGATAGATGAAAAAATAAATCAAATATTTACATATTTGAAAATAAAATAAATTATCAATGATAGATATAGAGAGAAAATAGGGGAGAGATAGGGAAAGTAAAGGGGAAAGAGAGAGAGAGATGGAGAGAAAATAGGGGAGAGATAGTGAAAGAATCTAATGAAATCTTTACATATTTGATTAGATATATAACTGTCAATTAAGAATGCATAAATTAAAGAAGGGTGTTTAGGTAAAAAAGATTTTAATTCATTTGAATTTTGTACCTAAACACAAAAAATTTTATAAAAATTGTACTTAATGGAATAAACAACTTATTCATACACTTTTGCCTAAATAAGTCTAAAAAATTGTACACACACCTAAAAAACCCTAAATTTAAAGAAGGAGAAACCCAAATTTAAATTAGGGCAAACCCAAATCTAAAAGAGAGTAAAGATGATCATTTGATCTTTAAAAGAGTGCGAAATCTCACTATTAAAGATTTGGGTAAAGATTTGAGTAAAAAAATGAGTCTCCCTTGATTAGGTATAAGTTTGAATCAAAAGTTAGAACCAGTTTTTTGGATTTTGATTCTAAATTCGAGTCAGAGTTGGAGATGATATTAAGTTTTTTTTATGGAACTTATAATTAGTTAAGTCCATTACTTAAACATATTTGGTGTTAAGTCTTACTATTATCATTTTAGTAAGTAGTTAAGTCCAAATTTTTTTAATAAATCTAAAATGTCATTCCTATGACATTGAAAGTAATCATCAATGTTAAATTACATTCTTAAACAATTACTCTTTGATAAAAAAAAAAAACAATTACTCTTTGATTCACGCTCAGTAGAAATCAGCAGTTAGATTTTTTTTCTTCATAAAATCTAATTTTCAAATTCAAATTTGAGACCACCACCACTAACTCTTCCACATATTTTATTTTATCTCGCTCGTCGCCTTCTCTCCTCCAATCTCCTCATTCCGGATTTTCGTCATAGGGTACATATAGATACAGTGATGTGTAGTATGTAATAGAGAAAGAGAGGAAGAGAGAAAGAGAGAGAGTCTTCAACCATATCCATCCGATTCACCGTCGGTAACGAGGTCATGACCTCTGACGATCAAAACCTCATGAGACAAGAAGCCAATTACACTGCACGTGAATCATGCATAGCTTCCTAGTCCTCGTATTCTACGTTGTAATTAAATGTTTGATCTATAAATTAACATGTCTCCTTTCTATTCCAACCAAACAAAACATTAAAAAGAATTTGAAAAATGGTCATTATTTAAGAAACAATTCATAACTTGATGCTCATGATTTTCTTTCACGATATCACTTGGAGACAGACAATTGTTCTTTATATGGACAAGCAAATGGGGGTACTAGTTGAGAATTGTGCATTGGGATACAAGTTCGAAATTGTGAATTCCCAAATCTAAATACCTTGGACCAAGAAAAAGATTGCTATAAACGACAATATGACGTCGAAAATCCCAATAAATTTAATTGAAGCTTGTCCACTAAAATTTATAATGACTTCGTCATCTATTCAAAATTTAATGATAGATTTGATAATGCACAAAATGTATTTATGCACCATCTGTGGTTCGGTCAGAGTAACCTACTCCACTGTGAAGGGTTATGATGACCTGAGTGTTTGCCTCAAGGAGTGTAGGTTGCTCAAGAATGAGGGATAAAGTTTTATCTCTGTTAACGCTGTTAGCCAGCAACAACTGACAAAGAGTGATAATAAAGTTTCAGAATATACAAGGGGTGTTCCTGAAGATTTGATTAATTATAGGGGGTATAGATAAAAATTTTCCTATTGTTTATTATTTAGAGTTGAGTTATATTTAAAAAATAAATCGATTATGATGAAATGGGATCAAATTTCAATTAAAAATTGAGATTTATTTTTTCCATCAAATTTTTTATTTTCTTGTAAAGCACGACTTTTCGGAACTGTAGTTTTACCCCAATCACATAATTCATAAAAAAAACAAAAAATTAACAATAGCAAAAGATTAGAGATAAGTTGTAGTGTCTTGTCTCAAAAGTTTTTATGTGTTCAAGTCTTGCGACAAAAAGAAAATTATAAAATTTTGCAGCTATTTGAAAAAGAAAAGTTTTGGTTGGATCCGGTCCAATCATAATTAGATTTACTTATATTTAATAATACATAATCTACTATAAAATAAAATCTATAATATAAAATAGGGTAAACTTCAATAAACTCATGCGAGATCTCAAATAAACTCATCAAACATCTATCAACATTCCTTTCAAAATTATTCACATTGCACTATGCCTTCAGGTACGGGGTTACCCCTAGTCTATAATATAAAACAGGGCATTACCCATTTTCTTCAAATCATTCAAGAGTGCTTTCTTGAAATCTTTGAAGACCCATGCTTAAAGATTCTTGAGTTTGGGCATTAAAATCAACTGGAGAGAAAAACTCACATTGCCGTTTGAAGAGGAAGCAAGCAGCGGCTGAAAAGCCATTGAATAAGTCTACTGTGTAAACAAACACCCTTTGGATTTCATGGATCAAGGTGGTATTGGTGAGTTGAACCAAGGAGGGGGAGGCGCCTAAGGGGTGCCAAGGTGCCGATGGTGAGCTAGGCGACAAACTGGGCACCGAAGGTGCTGTCCTGGACAGCGATCTGGGCGCCGAAAGTGATTTCTTGGACAGCTTGGGCGAGCTGGGCAGTGGTCTAAAGAGGACAGCCCGTGCTTCGCGCGACCCTACTATTTTTATTGAGGATGCAAGGCCTCGGGTGATGGAGGAAACACCATTGGGCGTCCAAGGCACCGATTCAGAGCAGATTGGGCGCGATCTGGGCCCGAGGCGCGCTGTCCGCGCGATGGAGCAGTGGGGAGAGATGGTTGACCATTCCAGCAGGTCAGGTGAGCATGGTGAGGGGCTGGGTGCCCCTTTGGGTGTTATTTTGTCTCACTTGGGCGAGCAGAAAGGGTCAGGCGCCCCCATAGGCGCTGGTTTGTCCCATTTGGGCGAGCAAAGGGGGTCAGACACTTCTCCCGGCGCTAGGCTGCCCCATTTGGGTGAGCAAAGGGGGTCTGGCACCTTTCCAAGTTCTGGGTTGCCCCATTTGGGCGAGCAAAAGGGGTCTGGCACCTTTTCAGGCGTTGGGCTGCCCCATTTAGGCGAGCAAAGGGGGTCTGGCACTTCTCCAGGCGCTGGGCTGCCCCATTTGGGTGAGCAAAGGGGGTCTGGCACCTTTCCAGGTGCTGGGCTGCCCCATTTGGGCGAGCAAAGGGGGTCTGACACTTCTCCAGACGTTGGGCTGCCCCATTTGGGCGAGCAAAGGGGGTCTGGCACTTCTCCAGGTGCTGGGCTGCGTAGTGCAAGTGACGGGGATGTTTTGGCTTCTCAAGACCACCCAGGCAGTGGGTCAGGCAATTCCTCGCACCATCGCACCAGAAAACACAAAGGCAAAACAGTCCTTAACGAGGATGTGTCCAAAGTGAGTACCCTTTCTAGTTCCCTCGATACTGATGACGATATTATGAGGATTATTTTTGTTTATCATATTCCTCCAACTGTGCTGTGCCGCCGGGCTGAGAAGGGTGAGCCTGCTAGTGATGACTCCTCTGGTGATATTGTCATTTATGAGGAGATGCTTGAGGCTGGGCTCAGGTTCCCAATTCCTCATTCCGTTTGTGACATCTTGAATTACTTTTCTCTGACACCTGGGCAGCTGGCTCCCAATGGTTGGAGAGTTTTACTGGCCTTTCTGAAACTGTGGAGGAAAGTACACCATGAAGATGCCTTTGCTACCGAGTTTCACGCGGCTTATTACCTGAGTGAGACTCCTACTTCCAACCGGGACTGGTACTATTTCACTCCGAGGGGAGGCAAGTTAATCACCGGGCTATCCTCTAACTGCCACAGCTGGAAGTCTCATTTCATATTCGTCGGTGGTGAGTGGGCTTCAGACATTGATAGAGCATTGGTTCCATCACATTGGATTGCTCCAAAGAAAATTGGTATGCCCCATATACTTACCCTTCTCTTGACTCATTCCTTGTAGGTTGTGTACTCACCACGCTCCTTGCAAGTTGTCCCGTGCTTACTAAGGATCAAGAGCGGAAGTTGGAGGCTGTGCGAGCTCATCCTACGAGGGACTTTGGAGCTCTCATCCTCAAAGATAGTGGAGTCAGTCTTTCCCCTCCGGTTCGTGCTAAGGTCGATGCTCCTTCCCCGAGGTCCGACGACTCCTCTTCAAAGAGGAAGGGTGAGTTGATGTTTTTGTAACTTTTTCTTTTACTTGGTGTTTTACGTCTAACATTTTATTTTCTTTGCAGCGATATATAGGGGAGTGATTGGATCTCGCCTCTCTGGTAGGAGTCCTCCTCCTTCCAAGGTGGCGAGAACGGGTGAAGCCTCACAGGTGACTTCTCCACTGGCGTTGCCCGAGATTGGCTCTCCTCAAGCAACCCCTCTGGTGGAGCCCCGGGCGTGTTCCCATTGAGTAACCCCTCCAGTGCCGCCCCCTCAATCAAGGACCTCTTCAGTTGCAACTGCTACTCCAGAGTCTTCCTTGTCAGCTACACCTCTTGCTCCTCGTTCGTCCCCTCCTCTTGTGGGAACTTCTACGAGGGCACCGACTCAGATCAGCTCCATGTTGGGTAACACATCAATCATAAGGGACCGACTTGGACAGTTTGTGTTTTCCAATGATGTTATCGGGATTAATGCCCTGGGTACCGAAGGAATCGTCAGCTCTTTTTTGGAAGGTTTGGCTCAGGTAAGGGCCAGTTGTCTCCCTTTCTCCAGTCATTTCTTAAGATTTTGTCCTCTTCTGACTTTTATCTTTCTTCAGGCTTCTACTGCATCCATGTGTTTACTTTCAAGGACTTATAGTCACCATCAAATGAAGCAAGATCATGATGCCATGCAAAATGAGCTCCTTGCTGCTCGGGTAAGGATTGTTGAGTTTGAAGCTGCTAGTAGGGCTTCTCAGGCTGAGCTTGTGGCGATCCGTGAGAGGGCCGCGTTCAGGGAGATAGATCTTTTGGCGCCCCATGAGAAGGCGGCCAAGCTAGAGGCTGAACTTGAGGAGGCCCGTGAGAAGACAACTAATCTTGAGTCTGAGCTTTTGACGACCCATGAGAGGGCCACGCTCAGTGAGGCTGAGCTTGCAAAGACCCGCGAGAGGGCCATGCTCAGAGAGGCTGCTGCGGAGGCAGAGGTGAAGGCAGCTCATGAGAGGGCTTTGCAAGCTAAGGAGAGGGTTGTCACAGCTGAGAGGGACTTGATGAATGGCCTTGCAGATGCCTTCATTGACGGTTATGATGAGCTCCGAGGGAAGATCTCAGCTGTCTTTCCTGATATTGATGTTTCAGGCTTCATGTCAACTGAGGCGCCTGATAATAGTGATGGAGGCTCTGGCGAGGCTGAGGATGATGAAGAAGGTGAAGAGGAGGAGGAGGAGGAGGACCATGAGAGTAGCTAGAGTATTGGGGACTTTTGATTTTTCTTTTTTTCTTTTTCTTTTTTTTAGAAAGACAGTTCATAGTCTTACTTTTGTACTGATACTCCTTTGAAATTAAATGAAAATGCAAAAATCATTTTGGAGTAAAATGTAGAGAATTTTATTCATCCATTGCCTATGTCAAGCAATATTGGGTAATAATCCCAAAAAAGTACATTGAATATTGGGTAATAATCCCAAAAAGGTAGAAAATAAAATCAAGTCCCCACTGTTTACTATTTTGACTCTCTCAAGGTGTCATTGGTAGTACCTCTTCAAGTGTTCAGCGTTCCACGGATGGACTAAGACCATCCCCTCAAAATTCTGGATTTTGTATGTACCTGGCCTCACTACTTCTGTTACGAGGTAGGGTCCTTCCCAATTTTATCCCAGCTTCCCTTCGCGTGAGTCCTTTGTGGCGAGGATCACTTTTTTGAGCACCAAGTCACCTGGTTGGAAGGAACGATGCTTCACCCTCGAGTTGTAGAATTTTGCCATGCGGTGCTTGTATTCAGCGTTGCGGACCACAACCATCTCCCTTGCCCCCTCTATCAAGTCGAGGTTGATGCGGAGTTCTTCTTTGTTGGTGATGGGGTCATGGCGTTGAACCCTTAGAGAATGAACCCCGATCTCCACAGGGATGACTGCCTCAGTTCCAAAGGCGATGGAGAAGGGGATCTCTCCGGTTGGGGTTCTCGACGTGGTTTTGTAAGCCCATATGACACCTAGGAGCTCGTTAACCCAAAGACCCTTCGCTCTTTCGAGCCTTATCTTCAGGTTGCGTAGCACTGTTCTCACCACGACTTCTGCTTGCCCATTTGCTTGCGGATGTGCTGGGCTAGAATGAGGTTGTTTTATCTGAAGATCGGAACAGAAGGAGTTGAGTAGTTTATTGTCGAATTGCTTCGCATTGTCACTGACAATGGCGTGGGATATCCCGAAGCGGCAGACTAGGTTTTTCCAGATAAAGTCTTTAACCTTTGAGTCTGTTATCTTTGCCAGGGGTTCTGCTTCTGCCCACTTTGTGAAATAGTCGATTGCTACTACCACGAACTTGCATTGTCCTCTGCTGAGGGATAGGGGGCCTAGGATGTCAATTCCCCATTTGGAGAAAGGCCATAGACTTGTGATGACCGTGAGTTCCTCTGGCGGCAACCTAGGCACAGTAGCGAAGCGCTGGCACTTGTCACATTTCTTAGCGAACCCCTGTGCGTCCTTCACTATGCTAGGCCAGAAGTAGCCTTGTCGGAGTGCTTTGTGGGCGAGGGAGCGTCCTCCGGAGTGATTCCCACAAATTCCTTCATGGATCTCCCGCAAGGCATAGTCAGCTTCCTCGGGTGAAAGGCACCGCAGCGATGGCAAGGAGTAGCCTTTCTTGTAGAGGATGTCTTGTAAGATAGTGAATTTGGAAGCTCTCATCCTAAGCTTCCTGACCTCGAGGGGATTGTCTGGTAATGTACCCTCCTGGAAGTATGCCCTTATCGGGGTCATCCAGTTTGATTCAGTGGAAGCAAAGTTGACGATTGCGGCTCCCACATCTAACTTGCTTGGTTCAAACTGATGACCGATGAATGTTGGTCCTAAAAGGTCTTGGGAAGATGAGGCGAGCCTAGCAAGTGCGTCTGCGGCCATGTTGTCTTCCCTTGGGATGTGGCGGATTTGGAAATATTGGAACTTAGCGACCAAGGCTTTCACTAGGGCGAGGTACTCCTGCATCTTGGCATCTTTTGCCTCAAACTCGCTCTTTACTTGGTTGACTATCAGCTGAGAGTCACTGTAAGAAAGAAGATGTTGGGCTTCCATTTCTGTTGCCAACCTTAGGCCAGAGAGAAGAGCTTCATATTCTGCCTCATTGTTGGAGGCAATGAAGTGAAGCTTCACTGCATACTTGATGGGGGTACCGTCGGGACTAATCAGGATGAGGCCTGCTCCACCTCCTTCACTGGTTAAGGAGTCGTCGACGTAGAGTTTCCAAAGTGGTAGAAAGGAATGCTCGGAGGTCTCCGCAGGAGGCAGGGCGCTAGGCTGGGCTGCCTGGGTGCCAGGCTGGGAGCCAGAAAGGGTCTGGGTGCCACAGGGAGGTGCCTGGGCGCCTGAGGGAGATGCCAGGGCGCCGGTCTGGGCGCCTGAGGAAGATGCCTGGGCGCCAGTCTGGGTGCCTGAGGGAGATGCCTTGGCGCCAGTCTGGGCGCTTGAGGGAGATGTCTGGGCGCCTGGGATGGCTTGGGCGCCCAGTTTGGGCGCCTGGGGATCTTTGCTGGGCGTTAGGCTGTCCTCACCGAGCTCCTGTACGTCCTTGTCAGGAGTTGAGGTATCCTCGCTGGGCGAGGTGCAAAGCTCATTGTTCTCCTCTTCTGCTGGAGTAAGCTCAGCAATGAAATCCGCCAGTGCTTGTGCCTTTATGGCCGCCCTTGGTTGGTATTGAATGTCAAACTCGCCGAGTTCCACTGCCCACTTAAGGAGCCTCCCGGATACGTCCGGCTTTCCCAGGACCCTTTTTAGGGGTTGGTCTGTAACGACAACAATGTTGTGACTTTGAAAGTAGTGTCGTAGGCGCCTTGCTGCTGAGATCAGGGCGAGCGCTAGTTTTTCAAGCCCTGAATATCTGACTTCTACTCCCCTGTATGCTCTACTCACATAGTAGATAGGTCTTTGCACTCCATCACTACTTCTAACAAGGACTGAGCTTACTGCCGATAAGGAGGCAGACAGATATAAATACAGAGTTTCTCCTAGAGTAGCATGTGAAATGAGGGGAGGTGTAGCTAAGTAGGCTTTGAGCCTTCGGAAGGCTTCCTCTACTTCAGGTCCCCACTTGAAGGCTTTTCGGAGAATTTTGAAGAAAGACAGACACTTGTCTACAGACCTGGAGACGAACCTGTTAAGTGCTGCAATTCTTCCGTTGAGGCGCTAGAGCTCCTTGGTTGAGGAAGGTGACTTCATGTTGAGGATTGCTTTGATCTTATCAGGGTTCGCCTCAATCCCCCTCTGGTTGACCATGAATCCTAAAAACTTTCCTGATCCTACGCCAAAAACGCATTTCTCAGGATTTAGCTTCATGTGGTATGACTGTAGAACGGTGAAGGTTTCTTGGAGATGGTCAATATGGTCTGCTGCGGCGAGACTCTTCACCAACATGTCGTCAACGTAGACCTCCATCGTTCGCCCAATCTGGGACTGGAACATTTTGTTCACCAGCCGCTGGTAGGTTGCCCTTGCGTTCTTTAGCCCGAAGGGCATGACCCTGTAGCAGTAGATCCCATTCGGAGTGATAAATGATGTCTTCTCCTGGTCTGAGGGGTGCATACTGATCTGGTTGTATCCAGAGTATGCATCCAGGAAGGTGAGCAGTTCATGTCCTGCCGTGGTGTCGATAAGGAGGTCAATTTGTGGTAGCGGATAGCTATCTTTTGGGTACTCCTTGTTGAGCTCAGTGAAGTCGACGCAGAGGCGCCACTTCCCATTGTCTTTGGTTACCATCACCACATTTGAGAGCCAATCCGGGTATGCTACTTCCCTGACCGCCCCATTCCCTATTAGTTTCCCCACCTCCTTGTCCATTGCTTTGGCCCTTTCAGTGGAGGCACCCCTTAGCTTCTGGCGTACAGGCTTATAGCGAGGGTCGACATTGAGGCGGGGGGTGGCGACCTCAGGATCAATTCCTTCAAGGTCTGCATGCGACCATGCAAAAATATCCATGTTGCGTTTCAGAAAGCCTATTAACTGGCGAACCAGATCTTCAGAGAGAGAAGAGCCAATGTACACCCTCCTGTCTGGATGCTCCTCATCTAAGACCACCGGGGTGAGCTCTTCGACTGGTTCTCCTCTTTCTATGGCGGCGTCATCCCTTGGGTCGAGGACCTCCACTTGCAATGCCTCCTTTGGCTTTCTGGTCTTCATGGAGGAGACATAGCACTCTCTTGTTACTACTTGGTCTCCTCGTACCTCTCCGACTCCATTTGGGGTTGGAAAGCGTAGAATGAGGTGATAGGTGGATGGCACAGCTCTTAGTGTATTGAGAGCAGGTCGGCCCAGTATGATATTGTAGGCTGATGGACAGTCTATTACCAGAAAGTTGACCATGACCGTAGAGCTTCGGGGTGCTGCGCCAACAGTGACTGGTAGGGTGATGGATCCTAAGGGATACACCTTATCCCCTAAGAACCCAATGACAAGTGATCTGATGGGCTGCAGTCTCTCTCTGCCCAGGTTGAGCTTGTCATAAACTTCTACGAATAGGATATCCGCAGAGCTGCCGCTGTCCACTAGGATCCTTCGCACCTGGAAATTGGAAACGGTCATGGTGAGCACCAGAGGGTCGTCATGGGGGTGTTGGATTCCTTCTAAGTCCTTGTCTGAGAAGGATATGACCTCGTTGTTGCCATGCTTAGGCACCTTGGGTGGGCGTTTATCATCAAGGTGCCTAGCTTTCCTAGCATGAGTCTTCATGGCGGAGAGGGATTCTCTTCCTCCTACAAGCCCTCCAGAAATGGTGTGAATTTCTCCAATGGGGTGTGGATCCTCTTGATTGTGAGGTGGCGGCGGAGCCTGCCCCCTTCCAGCGACATACTGGCGTAGGTGTCCACGTTGAATGAGGTCCTCAATTTGTCTTTTGAGGTCATAGCAGTCATCGGTGTCATGGCCATGATCGCGATGAAAACGACAGTACTTGCTTGGGTTCCTTCGGTTTGGAGGAGACTTCATCCTCCCAGGCCACTTTATGGCGGGGTCATCTTGGATCTGAAATAGGATGTGCTCGACAGCGGCATTGAGAGGAGTGAAGGCTTGTCGGTCTCTCTGAGGAGCAGGACCGAGCCGGTCTTTGACGGGTATCCTCTCTGTCCTGCTGTGCTTGTTGCTAGTCTCCTTCTTGTCGTCTATGTCTCTTTCCTTTCTCTTCTCCCCTGTTCTGGATGACTCGCCTTGCCTGGCCCTCGTGATGTCCTCAGCGTTCATGTATTTTTGGGCCTTGTCTAGTAGCTCCGGCATGCTCCTTGGTGGGCGCTTCATCACTGAGAATAGGAAGCTTGACAAGCAGAGGCCTCCCAAGAAGGCGGTCATAGTTACCTTGTCATCGGGCTCTTCGACCTGAAGGATCTCCTCGTTAAAACGAGTGAGGTAGCTCCTCAGGATTTCGTCTTTGTCTTGTTTTATGCTGAGTAGGTGAGTGACGGGCTTCTGGTGGCGGCGCCCTCCAATGAAGTGCGACACGAAGGACCTGCTCAACTCAGCAAAAGAGGCAATGGAGGCTGGGGTGAGCTTGGCAAACCACTGTCGAGCGGATCCCTTCAAGGTGGTTGGGAACGCCCTACACATGATCTCATCGGGGACGTTGTGCATCTGCATCAGGGTCTTGTAAGTTTCCAGATGGTCCAGTGGGTCCTTCGTACCATCAAAGGTCTCCACAGATGGCATTTTAAACTTTTGAGGGAGGGGGTAGTTCGCTACGTCAGGTTTGAAAGGTGTGTCAGTTCGCCTAACAAGGTAGTCAACAGTCTTAGGTCCTTGCGCCTTCATGGCGTTGAAGACGTCACCCAGTTGGTTTTGCACCTCTTTTATCTTTTCGTCCCACTAGTTGGGAGCTCCTTTAGAATTTTCATGGAAATGGCTCCCATGCTCCATGCTCTGGTTTTCACCCCTCATCCTCTTGGAGAAGAGGGTCTCCACCGTGAGGTGCAGGAGCTGGAGGAGGAGGTGGTGGAGGTCCATCATGGGGAGCTCCCCCATGCTGGGCGCCCAAGGGGGCTCCCATAGGTGGGGCGCCCAAATGGGCTCCAAAGGTGGTGCCCGGAAGGGGAGCACCCATATGGGGAGCTCTTTGATGTCCAAGGCGTGGAGCTCCTCTCACTTGAGGTCCAGGTTGTGCTCCTCCTTGCGTAGCGAGCATTAGTTGAAGGATTTGCTGGTTCTGGGCCACAAGCTCCTGCATGGTCACCAGCATCTGCTGCGTACTTGGGACAGGATTGGTTGGGGGAGGAGCAACCTCCTCTTCTCTTGGTAGATTATCCTCATGTTGGTTCATCGATTTGGTAGTGATCACCATAGGTTCAACAGAGGGAGTGATTAGAAGTGAGAAGTTTGTCGGTTCCCACATACGGCGCCAAACTGATGATGCACAAATTGGGTTTGCACACCGCAGTCAAGTGTGAGTAGTAAATGTAGTAATTAAAGAAGAGAGAAGACAAGAATTATAATGGTTCGGTCAATGTGACCTACGTCCACTTCTGAATGGTTAGGGTCGCCGGGTATTTTATTAACTCAAGTGTGCAAGGAGCAGAGAGTTACAAGCTAAGACGGAGAGGAGAGAGGTATGCTCCACCAAGTCTGTTGCCCCTCAAGTGTTGGTGGGACTTACAATTTATTGTCGCCCCCTAACCGATTAGGGCGACTCAATAGCAACTAAGTATCTATTTCAGCGGAGCTTACGACTTCTTCTCAACAGGCGAGGTGGTTGAGGTGCTCTTCATGAGACTCGGTCAAGGATGGGGTGAGGGTTGACCGTTTCCAAGGTAGTGGAGGTGAGGGTCTTGAGTGCTCCCTTGATGTCGTAGCCAAGCTAATGTAGCTCCCTGATGAACCTGACTGGACTTGGACCATATTGGGCCTCTGGGTCTTTATAAGTTTGGGCCTTTGGGTATGATTGGACTTTCAACATAGATTTGGGCCCTTTGGGCTTGGCCTATCATTTTAGATAAAATTCTATTCATGAATTGTATAGTTTTGGAATTGATTTTTGAGTTTTAGTATTTAATTTTTGAAAACTTCACTGAGAAATTGAGTTCTTATGATGGTTTTAGTTCAACTTACATGTCCCAAACTTCTGTCAATTTAAGCTTGGTAGTCAAGCCCGTTGAGTGGCAATCGAATTGAATCAAGGCCAACAAAATCGACTCGACCAACACCTCTATTTTATTTCAAGCCACCTCAAATACCAACTAATTCAACATAGAAAAAAAATATATATATATTTGAAGAGTTCAGATTTATTTCATTGTGCTTAAAAAAAATCTTGAAAATTTTGATGAATCCACATAGAGAAGTGTTTGATGAGTTGGTGGGTCTCCATCAATCGGCTTTCATTAAAAGCCCAAAATATACTCTATGACCAACCTAATCCACGGGAAATACAATGGGTCAAGGCCCAAAACTAAGTGCTACGTAAAGCCCAAAATCCCCCCTACTCACCCTTCCACTATAAAATCCTAATTCTATATCCTCACCGTCATATCTAGGAGTGTCAAACGTGTCGGGTTAAACGGTTACATGTCGGGTTAAACGGGTGACGGGTGAAAAACATGTAAACCCGTACACGACACGTTTAATAAACGGGTAAAAAATTGAAACACGAACCATTTAATAAACGGGTAATACGACACGACTCGTTTAACACGTCTAATTTTAAACGAGTCAAGTTGGGTTGAGTCGGGCTAACACGGTAAACCACTCGTTTAACTCATTTACCTGTTTACCACCCGTTTGACCCATTTAGCACGATAAACCATCTGTTTAACCATTTATCTGTTTATTTAAAAATGTTATATATCTTTATAAAACTAACAAACTAACACAAATAAATGTGATATTTAGAGATATCTCATATGAGTCATACCATACCACACCATATTATAAAGTACAAACTACAATCCAAAATATCCAAATTCCACCAACAATCATATTACAAATCATAAATACAATCCGAAATAACAATCATATTACAAACCACAATCTCAAACAACCACAAATTCCATGATTCACAAAATCCCGTGAAAGATATCAAATCTTCACCTCCACGACAACGAGCAGATTCAACAACCAAATTCCAATGCCCTACACAAATTAAAATGAAATATTATATAACATTAATAATTAAATAGACTCATAACTAGATAAATACCAAAAACTTGACATTACCTCTCTTTAGTCATGATTAATGATAGATATAGAATTAGAACATTGAGCGGACATAGTTTTATTAGACTTCATATTTTGATTGAAAACATCATCATCTATTTCCCCTTCCGAATCATCTACAACTAAGCACAGCAAAATATAAATGAATCAATGATTAGAATCTTGTGTATTTAATTGGTTACAAACATTAAATACTTGAAAAAATTGAAAATAAATAAATGTGAGAAAGCAAAAAGGTCTAAGTTATGGTTAGAATCTTGTGTATTTAATTGGTTCTTTTATATAAACCAATCTCAACTTGTTCATGAATAACTAAGTTTGATTCATTTGTTCATGCCTCTGACCAAATGAATCAAACTTTGATTCATTTGGGACCTCAATGATCAAGATGGGTAACATCAATGTGCTCACTGGAAACCAAGGAGAAATTAGGAGTAACTGTAGATTTGTTAATTCTTAAGTTATGAACTCAAGCTTTGGTTTATAACCATTATATAAAATTATTTGACAAGCAACGGGTTTACCACAGAGCTTGTCAATGAGTATTGGTAGCTTGCTTACACAGTTGTAGCAGTCAACATTACTGAGGTCACCTCTACATTGAAAGAGACCAGAGATTATGGTTTGGCCACTACCAGTAGTAGTCTTGAAAAACTTGGCCTTTGAGGACTGTGCAAGCAAAGAACCAAAAAGAGCTGAGAGGGCTTGAGAATAAACCCCAATTGGATCTGATAAAGACTGCTTTGCACAGCCCTTGTACACCAAGTTAGTGTTATCAGGAGCAGATTTAGCTGGTGGGATGAGCTCAAGATTTGGTAAAGAGGACCAGAAATAAAAAGAAGAGGCAAAAGGTTTTTCTGGAGATAGATACAGATCTGATACAGATCTGAAATACATCTAAAATATATCTAAAATCACACTGATACAAATCTAAAATCAACTAATACAAATCTGAAATACATCTAAATTACATCTAAAATCACACTAAAATACCGATCTAAAAAAGATTTACCGTGGTCAGCGACTCAAGCTTAGAGATAGAGAGAAAACTCCGTTTGGTTCAGCGAGCTCCGTGGTCACTGGTTAGCGATCAAGCTTCAGCCCAACGTTCAGTTCAGTTCAGCGTAGATGGAGAGGAGCAACAACTAAGCTTGGAGATAGAGAGAGAGAAAGAAAGAAAGAGAGAAAGAGTGTAGATTGTAGAGGTTGGAGGCCGGAGGCGCAACCCAACGTTCAGCCGTTCAGCGATGGAAATAGAATAGGGTTAGGGAAAAATAACTTTATATATTTTCTGTATAGTTGTCATTAAAAAAAAATTTGACCAATTTTTTTAAAATAATTATTAATTTATTATTATATTAATTTTATTTAAACGGGTTATAAACGGGTTGACATGTCTTACTCGAATACGACCTGTTTATTAAACGGGTTGACTCGTTTATCACCCGAACCAGTTAAAGTCTCACACAAACCCGCTTAATCCATGTCAATTCTTGTCGATTAATCGTATTGTGTTAGATTTTGACAGGCCTAGTCATATCCATTCCCTTCTCCACCGTTCTAAAATCCGAACCCTAACTCTAACCCTAACCCAAAGAAAATGGGTCGCGTCATTGGCGCCCAACGTAAAGGTGCCGGGTCCGTCTTCAAGTCCCACACCCACCACTGGAAAGGACCCGCCCGATTCCGGTCCCTCGACTTCGGCGAGCGGAACGTGTACCTCAAAGGCGTGGTCACCGAAATCGTCCACGACCCTGGTCGTGGCGCTCCGTTAGCCCGAGTCACTTTCCGACACCCATTTCGCTTCAAGCACCAGAAAGAGCTCTTCGTCGCCGCCGAGGGCATGTACACCGGTCAGTTCGTGTACTGTGGCAAGAAAGCTAATCTGGTGGTGGGTAATGTCTTGCCTATTCGCTCGATTCCTGAGGGTGCTGTTGTGTAATGTGGAGCACCATGTGGGTGACCGTGGAGTGTTTGCTAGAGCTTCTGGGGACTATGCTATTGTTATCAGTCACAACCCCCATAATGGTACCTCCAGGTATCCAAAGTCTGCTTCTGGGTTTTCCCCTTTCTTTCGAAATTTCTTGCCAATTTATTCGTTTGTTTTTGGCTTTTGAAAGAAACTGCGATTGAAGAAAAACAGAGCAATACTCTGTTTTTGTATACTGTTTTTTTTTTTCTCGATTTACATCCATGGTTTAGTTCTACACTTACAGATTTAATTTCTAACAAAATAACTCAAGAACATTTGCACTTGTTAAATCTGAGGTTTTAACTGGGATGGCTCCTCTGTTAATAGCTTTTCAATAAATTAGTTACTGGTTGACTTTTGGTTTTGGTTGAATATGTGAATTTGATGGTTGGAACCTGTGTTTTTGGGGGTTGATCTATGATGTATCCTTAATTTGGGTTAGAAATCTTTATTGCTTAAGGAAGTTAGTAATTCATTTATATTGGTTTGAGTATGTCATTTTATGGTTGGGAATTACTAATAACGTTTATTTTTGATGTACTTGATGGAAAGATTGGGATTTAGTGATCCTGAGTTCTGGATATTATTTGTGCTTGTTTTTGTTTTATCTTAAGCGATGATGAAAATTGTGTGATTCTAAGCTCTTATATTTATTTGTTAGTTTTTGGTTTGTATATATTGTTTTTGGTGTGGCGGGAATTGGCTTGTAGTGACATTTCCATGTACTAGTTGGTGCCAACGTACGTTGTACTTGGACCATTTTGAATTATAATTATAATTTTTATTTTCTACTTTTTATCTAGATTATCTCCATATTTGTAGTTAATGTAGGAATAAAATAAGTGTGAACTTAGAAAATAAAAGAGGCATAATAAAGGAACACATAAAGTGATCGATTTTATTACTTATTGGTTGTTTATTATATTTATATTTCAAATATTTTGCTTCTACCATAGTTGTGAACAACACTTACCAGAATTCTCACTAAGAATATAGAGTTTCTCACCCCAAATTGCCTTTGGATTGGAAAAAATTACAATCTTAAAGTAAACATTTGACAATTGAAGACTAAAAAATAGATTAAAACTCAATAAAAGTGAATAAAAATTTAATTAACAAGCAAAATTTGCGTATAGTTTTTGTAAAAATTAACAGTCCAATCTCAAACACGAAGACCATGACAAATCAAATTTTTAAATAAAAACAAAAAAGAAGATAAATATAAAAAAAATAAAAATAAATCTAAACAGTGAACAAGATACATCACATTCTCTTAAAGTCCTAGATTACACTCAGATTAGATCATCAAAATAACAGTTGATAGTAAGACAACATCAAATGAAACTAAGCACTGATAAAAAAAAAAAGGGTTAATTACAAAATGCCCCCTCCAAGTATAAGTTATGTTGCAATCAGCTCCTTGTGGTTTCAATTTAAACAATTTGCCCCCTCAAGTTTGTAATTACATCAATTAACCCATTGCCGTTAACTTTTACTGTAAAAAATGGACAGACGTGAGCTTAAATTCCATTAAAAGACATATTTACCCTTTTGATCCCTTATTTTCTAACTAAAAAAAATTGAAAAATATCTCAATACCAATACTGTTCAATTCCCACCAACCCTCCAGGTACCAGATCATTTCCCCTAAAAACCCATTTTAGGCAACAACCCTTCGATAACCCATCTCCCTCCCTGACCTTCGCTCCCTTCCACCCCCTCCATCGAGCCTAACCACCGTCGCCCACTAGTTCACAACTTTTTTTTCGGGATTTTGATCTAATCAGAATGAATTGGGTGGAATTAGAGCTCTTATGCAGGTTAGGTGCTGAAGAGGGGAATCGAAGCTTAATTAGTGGGAACTGTGCTACATTGTAAGCGGTGATGAGGTTTAGAAATGTTTGGAGCATTCACAATGACCTGTTCTCTTTTTCTTTTTTTCTCACAATTTTTTTTCTTTGGTTGGTTGGTGTCTGGGGATGGTGTTTTGGAGCCACTGACAGTGATGTCGATAAGGAATTGGTGGGTAGCATTGGTGTTTCCTGCCAGTGGACGTCGGGGAATGGTGTTGCTAGTTTGACAGAGATCTTGTTGGGGATGGAGGTGAGGGGCTGCCTACTGCCGGCATTGGGGATGGAGGTGAGGGGCTGCCTACTAATAGTGTTGGGGATGGAGGTGAAGGGCTGTTGGAGTTAGCTATGAGGGTTGGGGTACGACTGGAGTAAGGGAAGGGGGCTACCGAAGTAGAGAAAAAGGTTGGGGTTATGTATTCTTTGGGGCTTTGTGTTTTAATGTGTTGGGTAGGAAGAGAAGAAAGAGAATATATTAAAGGTTGAGGTTATTTTAGGAATTTTATATCTCCCATCCATTTTGTGAGTCAATTTAATCTTGCCAAAACTTTAGGGGGTAAATTGTTTAAATAGAAACCACAAGGAGCTGATTACAACATGACTTATACTTGAAGGGGACATTTTGTAATTAACCCAAAAAAAAAAAATAGAATTCTTACACTTTGAGTTCATTATTTTCAATATCGTTTACAAGTGCTACTTTCATAAGATCCATGATAACTTGCAAAGGGAAATAAAAGCTAAAGACAAAAGTAGAGAGCATAGTTGTCAAATCGTGTATCGGAAGGCGTATCGTTTTTTAAAAATAGTGTATCGTATCGTATCGTATCGTATCGTGTATCGTAAGATACGCGCAATTTTAATTTTTAAATAATTATTAATAAAATATATGTATATACCTTTATAAAAAAGTCATAGACTCATAATAACATAGTATTTCATTAATATTCCACCAACTATTCAAGTTTCCAACATAGTTCAATAATATCAAAATGCAAAGATCTCTAATTCAAACTTCTAACATCAACTGCTTGAACAACTTTAATATTAATCAGGAATTTTGAATTCAATTGAACAACATTAACATTAAACTTTATTTATTTTTTTAAAACTATAACTAATGAAACGACGTCGTTTCACTAGCTAGTGATTTAAAAATAAGTCCTAGGGTAAAACGATGTCATTTCAACCCCAAAAAAAAAAAAAAAAAAAAAAAAAAAACAGACTTGTCACGTATCGGGCGTATCGTATCGTACGTATCGTATCGTGTATCGTACGATAAGGTGCAAAAACGATACAGAGACACGATACGTATCGTTTTTCAGGTGTATCGTGACGTATCGTACGATACGTATAACTATGGTAGAGAGTGCTATGGAACTTACGGAGAAGAACCAAAATACTAGTTGCCTTTATTATTTAAAGAGAGAAGATTTCTCTACCATTTGGAAAGTGAAGATTGAAAGGATAGCACTTCTATTCTTATATTGTTTTGTAATTTTCTCTAATGTTATGAATATTAAAGGTCTTCCTATAGGTAATACTATATATTCATTGCACTTGTAATTGCAAATATTTTTAGAAATGGAAGGGTCTAAGAGTTAAAGTAAAAAACAAGATATGATTGTCTTTATATGATTAAGTAGGAGTAGAATAGAAAATCAAAAGTTTTTCTCATTAGCTTCCTTTTATTAGTAGTATAGATATTTTGTTTCCTGGCATTTGACTGATTGTAAAATGTATGTGATGATGACTAGAGAGTTTGGAGACTTCATGGTGGTATGCTGAAGATCACTATTAAAGAAGGGCTGATCATTTCATGCTTAGTATTTCTTTTTTACAATTGAGTTACCTTTTCCCCTTCCTCTCTAGATAATGACAGCGACACCACTAGGAGTGTGACTTACCTTAACTTTGGAGGGTGGAACGAAGTTCTCATGAGAATGTGTGAAGGCGAAAGAAGAGAACTTGAGAATGTGTATACAGAAGGGGTACATAGAAAAATGAGAAGGGCAGAACGATAAGCTTGAAGTGGAGTGTTTTTCTTTGGTGGGTGGGGTGTTTTGAAGGTCCTCCTATTATCTAGAAGCGGCATTTCCTGCCTTAAAAGTCATGTACACATTTAGGAGATGAGAGCTTGTTAAATGGAAAGATTTGACACTTTGAGTTCATAGTAGGTGGTTATGATGCATAATTACACGAGGAATATTTATCATAGTATTTAAAATTAAAAATATAAAGTAGCACATTCAGCTAGTGTTGAATACATAACTAGCATTGTCCTAGAAGTGTTGTTGCTTGATCGATGATAGATTACGACACTACCATACTTTGTCTAGAAGATGGCAATAGTCGGTTTGGTTGTCTATTTGGGTTCTTATTGTGGAACTAGTTAAAACATAGTTGTTCATAACCTATATTGTACAAAACATTTAAAGAAATGGGTGTGATCATAGAGACTCCAGATATCCCAAGGCTTTAGGTCTCATGATTTGGTGTGGTTAGTGACTTGAAGAATGATAAGATCACCATCTACGTCTATTCAATTGTTTCTGCTGCATTGGGTCATCCTATTTGTTCCATTTGAGCTTGGACACCATATCCCTGAATTCAATGAATACACATTTTGAAGACTGAAATCTTTATTTTGTGCTTGATTGGCTAGTATTTTTTCTTGTACAGTTATATTGAAACATGTATTTAGCTATACCACAACGTGGTCGATTGAAGAAGCATGCTTTTTGTAGTTCTTTTGCGGAAAATATTAAAAATATCATCTTGATCCCTAAAGTGTGCAAGGATTGCTGGTCGGTCTCAAAAGTATCAATAATTTGTGTTTAATTGTTCATGTTTTTAGCTTCTGTTGAGATTGGTAAGAGATTTGTCGCATTCGCTTTTGACAGACTTCTTCTTAGGGCCAAACATTGGAAAAAAAAAATTGATTTACGCTGTCGGTTGAGTATAAGTTGTGAGGGGGAAAACTCGGCCTTCAAAATCCACCCATGTCTTCCTCATTTTTCTTCTTATTTGTCCTCCCCTCCTTGCATATCTCATCTCTAATCATGTCGCATATATACTTAAGGGCGATCCAACGCACGAGACTCCCACCACTAGGGGCCTAAAGAAGTCAGATGTATACAATTACAACCTTATCCCTTTATGCAAAGATGTCGTTTCTGCGGCTCGAACCATGACACCCATCTCACATATGCGCATAGAGGTTTCAATCACCAATTCAAAAATAAAAGCACAATTCAACACTGTGATTAATGATCCAAGTTACAAAATATAAAACAAATTCACCGTTTCTATGTGATGACTCTCAAAGAAAACCAAAATCAAAATCAAAGTCACAACTGCCCCTCCTTTCTTGATAACTACTTGGATCACTAAAATCAAAATCAGATTCAGAAAACTGAACTTGAATCCTAATCCTAATGTTGCCATGCCGGCTGGTGTTGTAATGTGGTGTCGTGGTGCCACCATGTTGTGGTATGTGGGTTTATGTGTGTGTGTGTGAGAGAGAGAGAGAGGAGCTTCTTGTGGATTTTGAGCCGAAAGGGGATTTAGAAAATCAATGGAACTCACTTATGTATTTTCTCTCTTCTTTTTTCCTTTAATTTTTCTATCGGGTAATGGGATGTGAAGTGAGTTAGTCGTTGGTCTTATGCTGGATGATCAAAATGATATTGGGAGATATTGAATTGAATTTAATGTTGTTATTTCTTGAGATGTTATTGGTTTTTTCTTCTTGTTTTGGATTGGGCTTGATATCGGTTGAATTGAAAAGCAGTAAATTTTTAGGTTAAAATATTAAAGAGCAATGCTATATATCCCAAATTTATATCCCAAATATGCATCTCAAATTAATAAGGATAGTTGGATCAGTGGGTCCTAATTAAAAAAGTTGATGGGACCCACTCATCCAATGGTTCCCATTCATTTGGGATGCAAATTTGGGATATAAATTTGGGTTACATAGTATTTCCCAATATTAAATATGGGATTGGGGATTGATCATGCACTAATATCTTTGGATTAAATTAGGGCTTACGCGTGCACTGATGAAAACTCATGTGAAGGAAAATTGTTGTGTTTCTAGTTGATGCTTATTCTTAAATATTGACATGTACAAGAACATGTTCTAATCACTTTATGTATGTTAGCTGTTAAAATTGTATTGTACTTTTGGAAGTCTGTAGCACTTGAATTTTTATTCATATTATTAGTATTTTACTTGACTTGGGGTCCAAAACAGTTCAATTTATCTGGAAGACAATCTTTTATTACCTAGCAGGATATTATAGTCTTTTTTTGCACTAAGCATAGCTTTTGCAAAATTGCAACTTTTTTGGGAGATCTAGCATGTGGTAACTTCTGGAAAGCTTGTTTCTGCAACTCAACAGAAAATACATAATAGATAATATGGCTGTACTAAGCACGACCAATCTAGTACTCTACATTTGCTCCATAAACTTATCGTTGTGTCTTATATGTCGGCATTTTTTTTAATTGTATTGGTTGTGCTGCTATTTTAGCCAATATATTTTGAACCACGGGATATGGGATTTGCAGCTCCAGATGAGGATTCTTAGTTCAATCTTTTGTCCCTTACTGATTTCACTTAGTAATTCTCTAAATTATTATTTACTATCAGAATCAAGCTTCCTTCTGGGGCCAAGAAGATTGTGCCAAGTGGTTGCCGAGCCATGATTGGTCAAGTTTCTGGTGGGGGCCGGACAGAGAAGCCACTCTTGAAGGCTGGAAATGCATATCACAAGTACAGGGTGAAGAGGAATTGCTGGCCCAAGGTTCGTGGTGTTGCCATGAATCCTGTGGAGCATCCTCACGGTGGTGGTAACCATCAGCACATTGGACATGCCAGTACTGTTCGCCGAGATGCTCCTCCTGGGCAAAAGGTTGGTCTCATTGCTGCCCGGAGGACTGGGCGTCTTCGAGGACAAGCTGCTGCCACAGCTGCAAAAGCCGACAAGAGTGCTTAGGAGTATTATTATCAGGATTCATTCATCATTTTTCCATGTTATTTTCGACATCTTGTGCTCTTTATTTTACTGAACAATTGTTGATGTTACTGAAATATGTTGAACTTTCGGTTTTCAATTTGTATGGGTCTGTCTTCAGATTCCCAGTTTTCATTAGATTTATTATCAGGCAATGGAATAACTATGGGCTTTTTACAGTGACTCTTTTTCATAGTTTTTAAACACGCCCCGGACATTGACCCGTAACTGTTGGGTCATTAGTCAGATTTGTTATATATAATAAAAAAATAAAAATTATGATTAATGAGAATAAATATGCTAAAAAAACATAACAAAGTAAACAAATAGCATCTTTAATGTAATTACATCAGACAAAAATTCAAAAATTATTAAACATGTATACAATGCATCTAATTTCTAAGATTCAACCTTACAAAGTTCATACATTCACATATGAAAATAATTAAAGACCTATGCTATAGAGTATAGATTAATGCTCAACTCAATTTGACACTAAAATGATCTCAAGATTCATCAACAACAAACACAAATGAAAAAAAAAAAACAAAAATCAGTATATGCGGAAAGGAAGAGAGAGAGAGAGAGAGAGAGACAGACAGACCATCCTAAAGTGACAAAACCGGAGAACCCTTCTTCGATTCAAGTGAATTTGAACATACTGAGAAGGAATGATTAACCCTTCTTCGATTTTAAGCCAAATCCGTAACATTTTACTAAGGAAATGCAACAAGAGAAGGAATGATCAGTAGCATGAGGCCATGAACAGAATAATGATGATGGTGGTGGACTTGGTGATGACTGTTGCGACGATCGACAAATCAAGAGATGACGAGAGTTTGAGATTGAAGAGAGAGAGAGAGAGAGAGAGAGAGAGTCGGGGCCATTTAGTGAATAGGGGATTTTTGCCCAAAAAATCTCATTTTTATGGCCCTTTTAAGTGACCTGTCCGGTTTGAAAGATTTGCTGGATACAAGCCAACATTGAAAGAGTATCTTGACAATGCAGTCATGATTTCCATTGCATTACCCCTCATAATGTGTTCCTAACCACAGAAAAACACTCAAGAGGCGTTAGATCAGATAGAGAAGCTTTCTATTGTCATATTCCACTCCTCCAAGCTTGCTCGACTCATGAACGATTTGGGAACATCATTGGTATGTTCAATACAATTCTGTATTTAGTATTTATCAAAAACTATATATCATTGTAGCAAAACCCAATTGTATTTCAAGCGTCTCTTTACTCTTTTTTATTTTTGTGTGGCTATTTTTTATTCTACTATAGATTCATTTTTCTTCGTTGCAAAAGTTAATTGTTCGGTGTATATTATGACACACTGATGTGCAGTGTGATATGAATAAAATTGGTGCATCTGAAGTAATAGCACGTGAGTACATACACAGTTTGGTGCATGAAACATAGAAGACTTTGATTAAAGAGATGCTCAAAAGTCATCATTATTTTGCATATTTATCAAATAATCTCAATTCTCATCAATTTGGCAATATTAGTCCACCCCGTCTCGGGCTAGGCCTCAAATTTGGATCAAGTTGAATCCTTTGAATTTGGAACCCATTAGGCCTCACAAGAAACCCGCTTATGGAATTGGCCTCTTCGACCATCATGTATCTACAAATATATGAAGCCACACAACAGTGATCCCTTGGAATGATATTCCCAATCTGAAAGGGGATGTATAGTACGCCATGTCAAGCATATCATCGTGCTTGTAATTAGGAGAGTTAATCGAGTTATGTCATGTTATTTCAGATCGTGTATTATTTTGGGTCGTGTCATATTCCAATAATAGGTATCACTGTCACTTACTAATGTAAAAACATACGAGGATCACATATCATTTTTTTGAAGGATTTGAACATCTTGCACCTTTTATTTTAGTAAATATTGGCATTGAAGAAATATACGCCCACGAGAAAGAAACATTAGGTAATTAACGTGGAGTTGACATGTATATCTTGCTCGAACTTTTGCAAGAAAGAAACGAGGTTAGAGGGATGCCATGCATTTTTTTTAGAGTAATGTTACAAAACTCAAAAAATTACAACTTAAATTCATATCATCATTTGGATAAATGAGTCCCATTAATTTTTCCAATAGGACCCACTCATCTCATACTCATCCAAAATATGATATACATTTATATTTTAATTTTTAGGTTTCATTTAGATTATATAATATTTTTTTCTTTTTTTTTTATTGGTATTGTTGAGTAACATGTCACTATCCATATAATTACTCAAGTGTCATGCACTGGTGTCAAACGTGTCGGGTTAAACGTTTAATTCGTGTCGATTAATCGTGTCGTGTCGAATTTTGACAGCTTTAGTGTCATGTTTGGGCTCGGATCACGAAGTGGACAAGTGTCCCCTCTTGCTGTACTTTGAATAAATAATGATGGAGTGATGTTAAAGAAATTCTAAGATTCACTGTGAATGTATTGAATCATGGTTTTGCTTTTGCTGGTAATATTCTTCAGAAAACTTCAACAAGTAATCAAGAAACAGCATATTTGCTCTCTAAATGTTTTTGTGAGCAGTAAATGTCTCAATCGATCACGTTTGAAACATTTTTGATAGCCTTGAATAAATAAATATACTGGGTAAATCCAAGTATTTCATCTTCTTCCTTTAACAAAGGCAAAGTTTAAGTGCTAAAAGTAATTAGGTTTATTTTTATTTTTCTTAGTTGATGGTCAATCTATGAATTTTCATATGAAATAGTATAACTATGTTTGACCCGAGGCGGAGGTAGGAAAATTTTTTAGGGTGGATGCACGTTCAGTAAACATAGGAGATTAAAAACTGATATACATAATATTCACAAAAAATAATAATTAAAACTTCTTATAAAAAATACGACTAATTATTATCACTTACAATTGACCATGATATGTTTTTATTATTTAAAAAAATTACAAATCAATTGTATCAACAATATTTTCTTTTATATATAAAATCGTGTTAACAATTTTTTATTTATGATCGTATAGTTTACTACATAACGACACATATTTTTATATAATAACGAAATAACTCTATAATTTAAAAAAATTATAAAATAACCTCAATATGTTCAAAACATATCCAGACATATCTAAAACGTGTCTAAAAGTTAACATTAATATTAGTTGCACATAATTTGAGATTTAGTTAGTGGAGACCCAATGGTTTGCAACAATTAGATAGATAGTGGAGTTTATTAAATATTAAGACTCGCTATTAGATTTAATATCACAATGCATTAGGTCTCAATAACATTATTCGAAAAGTTAACAATAATTTAATAGGGGTCTATTTAAATCAATATCACCAGAACATAATAGTAAGGTGAACATAATTAAATATATCTAAATTTTATTTGAAAAAATACATGTCTAATATGAAAAAAAAAAAAAATTGAGGGGAGCATGTGGCCACACTAGCCCAAGGGTGGCTTCGCCCCTGAGTCTGACAATTGTATTGGATGAGCTAGGTTTCGTGTTGAGTATTAATGCATTCGTGTCAAACATTACTCTATTTATACATAATTTTTTTATTCAAACGGGTCCAAATGTTAAACCTCGACATGACTCGTTTATTATACGGGTTAGACAACACAACCCATTAAATAAACAAATCATTTTAGAGCCTTCTCAAATTCACACACTAAATCTATTAACTCTCCACCACTTTATCCGTTTTCATTACTAATACAACGACTTAATACTAAGTGAAAATTGAGGGTAAGTTCCCCTAGATGAACTTATAATGACTGTAGTCTTGAAAGGAAACTTATTTGAAGATAAGTCTATGTTTAAACTTATATGTAGATACTTAAGTCCACTTAATTTTTAAATCTCAAATTACCTCTAATAGTGTTAGTTTTGTCAAGTTATGGAAAGTCACATAAGTTAGATTATTGAGGTATATATGAAAACCCTTAATTGAATTATATATGGAAAGTGTTTATTAAATATTATGATAATTAACAGAAGTTTTATATGGAAATTATATATTCTGATAGTTATATTGAGAAGCTTAATGTACGAATAAATTGTTGGTTTATTAAGTCAAAATCAGATTACAAAATTTTCTAAACAACAGTAATGCATAATATAGGGAGATTGAATAATACTAACAGAGTTCAGTAACACAAATGTTAATAAATAGTAACATTCATGTTATTATATGATTGAAGTTACAATTAAGGTCGTGTTACCAGTACAGTCGTGTTATTATACTGACACTAATGTTACTATAGTGAATTTTAACATACAATTGCAAATCTTGAGACGTATATTATGTAACATACACTTTAATATTCACAGTAACATTAAAACTTTGTGCTCAGTAACACATCTAATTTTACAAAATACAAGACAATAGTTTTTTTACAGAAACATCAACTTTCAAATGATTTTAGTGAAAATACGATCCACAAATTAAAAATTTACAAAATGACGAGTAGTAACATATAATCGACAGTTGAATTACGACACTCAACACTAATTGTGACCATCAAAACATTGAAATTTTGAACTCTATTTTTCGGTTCACGTACAGTAACATGAATTTTTTCCACAATAACACAACCAAAGAATACTCGATTGTCTTGTGCAATAAAAAAATCAACAAAATCGAAATCTATAACACTTTAATTTAATACTAATGTATGAATTCTCTTGAATCTTGGTTATAAGGTTAATGCCCACTTTGACAGAATTAAATCCCTAATTGTTATTACTTTTTTACCATGTTACTATTTTTTTTGAGCATGTTACTATTTTTTTAGTGACCATGTTACTGTCTTTGTTGAGTATGTTGCTATTGTTATTTTTTAAATATTAATATTTTGTCGATGGAGTCCAAAATAAACTGGAATAGTAAATTGAAATTCTATTTTACGGAATATAATGAGATTGAAATTTGAATATGAACGGTTTTTGGTAAATACGAGTTTCTTGTTTTTCGGATAAGGAAACATTGTGGTTTGAAAGATTGTAGCCTGATTTGAAGACGATTATGAAGGAGATGTATATGGCTGGTTATTGTGTCCATAAACGTTGTTTATAACATTCATGCAGGGAAGAATTACAATAGTAAAATTAACAAAAAACGGACTTAAAACCAAATAAGTTTCCTTAACGGACTTATCTCCAAATAAGTCCATATAGAGAGATCGGCCTCCAAATTTCCCAAAAAATAATGAAACAAATTCCTATTCCACAACAGATTCAGAATCAAAATTGACAAACCACAAGATGAACCAAGGTCCACCATCCACCATTTAAAAGCAAAAACTGTCTAGGCCTTTTTTTTTTTGGAATTTTATATATCAATTATTAAACCGGTTTGCGGGTGAAAAATAAGTTAGGTATTTCACCCCAACATAATTCATTTATTAGCCAAGTCTAGTCGGTCCATTCGTTTATCATCCAAATATGTTAATTTTATATCGATTCATATCCCGTAATCAAGTTGTGTTTAATTTTGTCAGGCTTAAATATAACGACACTACGAACCTTATTTCGTGTAATGAATCTCATGACAGGGGTACTATGTGAAATGAATATATAAATTATAAGAGAGTGCAGTGAAATTTTAAAAAACACAGGGAACATCCTTGTAATTACACTAATCTCCAGGGGTTTCATTAAAATTTACCTTATTACCAAACCCCAACATTTCAATTTTATCAGTTGATGACAAATTTCATCAATGTTCATATTTATATTAACATATTTACCACAATTACTTATTTTCTTTCTACAAACTAACTTTTTTTTTTTTTTTAATTTCTAAATATGAACATTAAAAAAAAAAACTAACTTTTTTTTTTTTTTTAATTTCTAAAACCAATTGTATACAAGTAGGTGGTCACCATAACTTAAAACTTTTTCTCTTCTATTTTTTCATAATTCAATAAGTGCTCGTAGTTCTTTTTAGTTGTATATAATGGCATAACACAAAATGCATTTGTACCAGTACCATGATATTGCAAACAAAATTAATCTAAATTATTAGTTGCATGTGAAATATTCTAGATCTTAGGGGGCAGAGCTTCCTAAGAAAATGATTCTCAAAACTTAAGAGTTAGGGTGCGTTTGATAATCGCTTTGTTTTTATTTTCAGTTTTTGTCAAAATAAAAAATAAAAATATGTTTACATTATGTTTTTGTTTTGTTTCCAATTAATTTGTTTTGAAAATGAGCCCCAAATCAACAAATAAAAAGATGATGTTTTCGAAAACACCCAAAAACATAAACAGGCGGGCGCAGGTGGGGGAGAGTAGGGGTGTCAAACGTGTCAGGTTAAACTGTTACGTGTCGGATTAAACGGGTGACGGGTGAAAAACATGTAAATCCGTACACGACACGTTTAATAAACGGGTGAAAAATCTCCACACGAATACGACCCGTTTAATAAACATGTAACACGACACGATTTGTTTAACCCGTTTAGTTTTAAACGAGTCGTGTTGGGTAGGGTCGAGTTAACACGGTAAACCACCCATTAGACCCATTTACCTGTTTATTTAAAAATGCTATATAACTTTATAAAACTAACATAAAAAAAAATGTGATATTTAGAGATACAACACCATATTACAAAGTACAAATCACAATCCAAAACAACCAAATTCCACCAACAACATCTATGGGAAGAATATGGTACTTAGAGAACCTGAAGATACTTATTCACATTCAAGGTATGTTGAGGAGTAAAACTTTCTGTAAATTTCTACTTCTTTTGATGGTGAGACTCCATTGAAATCTTATAGCTGAGACTCCTAGAAGGCCATAGTGAAAGACTGTGATTTTATTATCTTTTCTTTCTAGTTCTTCTCTTCTATTTACTGTGGAAAAAAAAAAATTTACATGAAATGTTTTTCCTCTTTGCTACTTATAGACATTTTTAAAATAATTATTAATTTATTATTATATTACTTTTATTTAAATGGGTGATAACGGGTTCACAGGTCTCATCCGAACACGACCCGTTTATTAAATGTGTAGGACGGATCAACTCATTTATCATCCGAACCCGTTAAAGTCTCCTCTAAACCCGCTTAATTCGTATTAGTTCGTGTCAATTAATCTTCTGGTGTCGAATTTTAACAGGCCTACGGGAGAGTTTAATGGGTCTAGGCTTTGAACCCCGTTAGCACAAAAATGAGGATTTTTTGTTTTTTTTTCGATAAGTGAGGTTTTTTTGTTGGAAGTGTAAAAGCCCATTCTCTCCATCGTCTCTCTCTCTCTCAGAACCGAAGGCCACGAAGATCATCTCTCCATCTCTCAACCTCAGATCCAATATCATCTCTCTCTCTTTCTCAAGCTCAGACCCGTCCTACGCTCTCTCTGAAAGGTAATTTTTTAGCTTTGGAGTATAGCTATGTTCGGGGTGTGTGTGTTTGTTTGTTTGTGGCCGTGTGTGTTGTGTGTGTGTGTGTGTATGTGTCTGTGTGTTTGTGATTTGTTGATGGCTATCTATACTTGACACAAACATGCACATAGGGTGTTTGAATAAATGCCACCTTCAAGTATAATCTAGCATCTAATGAAAACACATACTAATTTCCTTGTCAATAATGGTGATCTAATGAAAGTACATCCTAATTTGCATATATATTGTTTTTGCGTATGTGGCTGTGTATGTGGGTTTGTGTGTGTAAGTATGTGTCGGTCTCTGGGTTTGTGTGTGTTGTATGTGCGAATTCAATAAAGCTAAATTATAAAAATGGTTTTCCTCCTCTTCTTTATCATATGTATTTAAAAAATAAAAAAGATTCAATGAAATTTTAGGTCTTTGTATCGTGTCACTCTTGGTTGTCACACTTTGTTATTATTTGTATGAAATCAGAACCAATTTTCATAGTATGGTTTAAGTGTGAATTTTCTCTTTGTTGTAACACTTTATTATTAACTGTATAGATTCAGTACCAATGTTCTAATTATGAGTTTATATGTGGATTCACTCTTTGTTGTCACACTATTGAATTAGTATGAATTTCATGATAGGGGTTCAATCTTTTTGGTTTTAAAAAGGGGGGCTGCCTACAACTCTATGCATATTTAATTTTAGGGTTGGAAATGAAAGAGATTTGAGGAGTGAGCAGATATTGTAGTTAGCTCCACCTTCCAAACAAAACATACGGCAAAACAATAAGTAAAATGACCTAAGAGCATTGAGAAATTGTCTATGCATTGGATGCTGCTTGATTTTTCTTGATAAATAAAGCATTTCTATCTTATGATCATATGAGATTTCGGGTCATATCTTATTTGTCGTTCATACTCAAATCAGTATATGTAGCACTATCTGGTACTCATATCCATGAATTAAATGATGTTTGATTATTGTGATACTGTGATGTCACTTTATCAAATCGCAAAATATTTTAACAGCAGTCATAACCTGTGCCTGAAGGCACGAAGCAACATAAAATTCGAAAATCCAAAAAATCAATACTACTATATCAAATGGCAAACTTTCTTTCCTTCTATTTTTTTAATTATGTAATTTGAAATTAATTTCTACCCATTATGTTTTTTAAAAAATGAACAAAATTTTCTCAAAATACATAACCTAAAAAAAAAAAAAATCAACAATTGCTCGGCCCTGAAGGCACAATATAAGAAACAAAAGAATCGCGAGCAATTGCTCGTGCTTGAATGCATTCTCTAGCACAAAAAAAATCGACAATCAATATGGACTCACTTTTGGCAAAATTCCCTTAAAAACATTACCCCTGATCAATATGGACCTATGTGCACAATTTAAATAATTAAATTAGCAGTGAGTACAAACCTTTATTTAAAGAAACACGGCCCTAAAACCCAAAGGACAAAATATAATTGGCATTGAAAAAATTTGACAAAGAAATTGGTAGGGAAAGAATCAAGAAACCCAGAACCATGATTTTAAGAAAGCAAAATCAAAAGTGAAACTCATAATGACTTACAGAATAAAAGTTCAAAGAAAATTGAGAAAGGAAACCAATTTCAAGATCTGGGTGATGATGCGAAAGCATATGCAAAGCAAAATTCTTGAATCAAGAAATCCCATAAAGTTAGATAGTGATATCTCAAAGATACTCACCTTAATTAGAAACTTGTTAAGTATCACAAATCTTAAAGAAAATATTTTAAAAAATGAACATTCCGAGAATTGTGGGACACTTAAAATTTGAACATTCAATTTTCTGCTAAGCCAATGATATCAATTAAGCTCAATTGTATGCGTATGACATGTGCCCATTACTATAACATTTCTCAAACCCAAACCAAAGGACACCACACAACTTTTTCATTCAAAACCACCCCCACCTCGCACCACCTCCATGTCAAACAGTGAGGCATTTCAATAAACATGTTCTGTGCAAGAAGGGTTGGGGTTGTGTTGGCAGTTGTAGTCGTCTAATGAGGAGTTGTGGGGTGGTGGGATGGTGGCTAGGAACTGCAAGGTGGGAGTGTTGTGGAAGGGCTGTGAGCGGGGTGGTTGGGGGCTGCAGAAAAAAGGTGGTGACGGCTTGGGGCTGGAGGGGTTGTGGAGGCAGCAGTGAGGATGAATGAAGACACCATGTAACTCATAAAAAAATTGAAAACATTTGTTTAAGCACAAAGACGATGTATAACAGGATAACACAACTTTTCGACAATCAAGAAGAAATATAAGCCCACTAGTATTTTTAAAAAAATTCGACAAAATATCTTATAAAAATAGGACATTTGAATAATATCAATCTACATACATAACATGTATAATCAAATTTTTATTTTAGAAAAATCACACTACAGTCATAGGTGCATATTTAAAGAAAATTAACTCCATGTCCTTGTTGATGCCAAAATTTAAATCCAATTGACCAATTCAATGGTCCATCAGATGTATCACCCAAATATTGACATAGCTTTTTGGAAGGTAAAAAAACAATATTCTTTTTATGAGGTAAAAAAATCAATAATCTTTTCCTTGAAAAATAATACCACTACCCGTCTAATTGTTGAGCCATTAAAATGAAATTGTAGGAAACAAACAAAAAATACATCCTTAAAAAACTCAAATCTATCAAGTCGCAAAATATTTTAACATTGTTGTCACACTCTCTAATAAATCTATTTAAAGGCTATACCGTTTTGTTTTTGAATGTGTTATTTTTGAAGTTACTCTTCGTTGCCACACTATCTAGTATCTTTATTTGAATGCAATACCTTTTGGTTTTGCAAAGTGATTACTTTTGAAGTCACTCTTTGTTGTCACATTATCTAGTATATCTATTTGAATGCAATACTATTTTGCTTGGAATGTGTTTACTTTTTGAAGCCACTCTTTCAATTTTGATGATTGTGGATGTGTTGCTTTCTCAGGCATGACAAAAAAAAGGATGTCGTCAAAAAATAAATATGAGCTCAAATGTAGGGAATCGGTGCCAGTTCGAAGTGTGGGACCATCATCTATGCATAAGAGTTTAAAAAACATCAAACAGATGAAAAGTCCAATGAAGGAAGAAAAATATGATCCACAGTATAGATCTAACATGCTTGCCATTATAAGGGCAATGAATGAAATTGTGTTGAGAGAGGAACACAAGAGTATGTTGCAAAAGACTCCATTCTGGTTATTCTTTGAAAGCATCATAGAGAATAAAGTGGACAAGTCATGGTGCAGGAAGAGTGACAACAACATCCTTGACATAATTTTGTGTTTCAATGCCGAAACCTCTAAATTTCAAATTGGAGGGCAAGAACTCAAATTGCGAAAAACTGATGTCTCACTTATATTTGGAATTCAAGATGGATGTGAGCCAATAGATGCAACAAATCACGGGAAGGAGAAGACATCATTTGTCAAACGTAGGTTCGAGAATGATGTCAGGTTGACTTCAACATTGATAAAGACTAAGCTGAAGCACGCGGCAGAAGGTACCACACAAGATGACTATGATGACGTAGCAAGACTACTATGCCTATTCCTATTGGTCACTCTTTTATTCACACACACGGGAACCACACTTGGATGGGGGTATGTTCCATATATCGAGAATTTGGATGAGATTAAGAATTATGATTGGTCTCACGCAATTCACAATGCACTAATCTCATCACTTAAAAAAAAAAGTGAGACACCAACCAAGATCACCGGATGCGTCCTATTAATACCGGTAAGTGGTTTATGTTGACATCATCTTTGATTTTTTTTCCCGTAAAGCATAATAATCATTTGACTTCTAATGAACATGTAATTTTGTGCAGTTTTGGTTTTGCGAACACACAACGATGATCAACTCTGAGAAGCCAAATGCATTCCCAAGATTCCTCAAATGGAACTTACCAAGTCTACAAAGAGCTATGAAACAAAAGAAGCTGAAAAAGTTAGAGTCAAAGCATGTAAGTGTACATTTTTTCATATAAAAGTTGAAATTTATGTAAATGTTTCTATTTTTTGTCACAATGTTTTGTCACTCTAACCAATGGTCTATATATCACATCTTGAAATATCTAGTCAATCTTTGAAATAAAAACATTTTTTTATTGTTGTGTTGCTTTCTAAATTCACTCTTTGCAGTCACACTTTCTATTAACTTTATGAAATCAATAAAATTCTGATGTTTGTGTTGATTTGTAAGAGTGACAACATTCTGTGACATCATTGTAACATTTACATTCTTTATTTACTTTTTTTTTCAGGTTATGAAAACAAGTTTGAAAAGAACAAAAGAAGAGAGGATGTTAATCAAATCTAGTCGAAGCAAAAAATCAAAAAAAAATCATTCGGATGGGATTGCAACAAAAGAAATTGTTGAAGAAACAGAAGCAAACTACTTGAAGGAATGCAAAGATGAAGGAAGTTTTGAAAAAATACAAGATCAAGAACAAGAGCATGATGAAGGATTTCAGTGGCATGATGATCACCCACTATTTGATGATGATGACGATATAATGGATATGATTGGGGATAATGAGAAGAAAAGGCATCCATTTGAAGCTCTTCTTGATGTTGTTGTTCATAAGTCAACACAAAGACATGCAAAAAGTGAGTTTGAGAAGATTGAAGCAAAAAATGGTTGTCTACCTGAAGATGACATAATCAAAGAGAGAGATGAAGCACTCAAAATTGCTTCAGAGCTGAGGCAGAAAGATGACATCAACAAAGAAAAACTCGAGGAGCTTTCAAAGGAAAATGAAGAGTTGAAAATAATCATCGGAAACATGGTCACAAATGACAACACTGAACAGTATCGAGATATCCTATCAGGTGATGATTTCTTGAAGACACAAATCACAGAATTCATGATGAAGTTAATTGAAAAAGACACACAGATATATGAGTTAAAGATATTGGTCGATAATATGAGGAAAGAAAAAGAAACATTTGAAGCTGAAATTCAAGCAGCCAAGCTAACAATGGAACAACTTGAAGCCAAGAATGGAGAACTGGTAGACCAAATAAATGAGATGTCTATGCATGCCATAACTCAGAGATATCAAAAAGCTTCCGAGCCGGGACAAGTTTCTGAGATGCTACCGCATAGTGTTGAAGAAATAGAACAAGCCCAAAGAATCAAACCAAAAAAAGGCCAAACATTCGTGGTTCGAAAAGTCAAAACAAAAGAGAGGAAAAGAAAAAGAAATGAAGATTTTGAGTACAGTGGGAAGAAAAGCGGAAAGAAGCATAGTGTGACATTAGATGAGTTGCCAACTAAGAAAGGGGTCAGCCGAATAAGCATTGATGACGCAAAAGAGAAGACCACCACAATTAAAGGAAATAGCCAGAAGGATATCAAAAGGTTGTGGCAAGCTTGCAAATCATTGGATCCGACTGACTACAATAAATTGAAGCAAATTCAAGAAGCAGAAAGTTACATGTAAGTATCACTATTTCACAAAAATAATAAATAAAAGACCATTACAGTCACTCTATTGTATCACACTATCTAGTCACTGTATAAAACATAAAATCAAGTTTTGTTTTAATATACACTGTGTGTAGTCACTCTTATTTGTCACTCTATGAAGTCGACACCATTTTTATGCACTCTATGAAGCAAATTTAATAAAGCAAATATTCATCTGAGAAAATTATAATATAGATTGTAGAATGAATTTATATGGCACATTTATTACATTAATTGATTCAAAAAGATGTTCTCTAGAGATCTTTCTTTACAGCCATAAGTGTAAGTAATCGATTGAAATTTTGCAGCCATAAGTCTAAGTAATTGAATATTTGGAACTATTTTTCCATGTTGTTTTTATACTAGTTCTTTGTGATTGTTTGCTAGAGTAGACATATCAGTGTCACTTGTGTTGCAGTGAATATGAATGCTGTATTTGATTTACTGGTTTAGGATGTTACATGGAAATGAGGTACTTATAGGAGTAGAAAAGCATAATGGCTAGGAATTTGTATGGTTACTGATTCTGATATTTTGGATTGCACATCCAAAAGCATTTCCACTGATGAGATCTGAACTTGTATGGTTACTGATTCTGCTTTTGGACTGATACAGCATCTACATAACTGATTTTCATTGATATTTTGGATTTATGTGTTCTTACATAACTGATTCTCATTTACCTAAAACTTTGTAATTCTGCTTTTATGTTTGTTGTGGCAGCGACATCGACAAAAAGAAAAGGACGTGGTCGAACACGAGGCTTGTCGCTACAATAGACGAGCTTAGAGAGGAGATGAGGGAAATGAACCGTACGGTAGAGGCTCTACAAATGCAGCAGGAGAGGCGGATCGAGGAGATGTTTCAGAGTCTTCTTGTGCGCTTTCAAATTCCTGGAAACCCTCCACCTGCTGGCAACTTTGGTATATTTTCAGAGTCTACAATAGCTTTGCACCTCTGTTTGTTCAATTACTATTGAAAGACTTTGCTGCATATTCCAAACGACTCATTGCTGTTCAATTTTGTTTTGCAGGCTGCTTGAACGTTGAGACCGTAATACCTGAACAAAGTGATGATTGATATATTTTCTTTTTCTTTTTGTATTGGTGGATTTAGTATGTACATCAATAGTACAATTTGTGGAGGTCATGAATTGATCATGTATTCCAGCAAATTTTTTCTCTGCTAAAACCATCTTTTCTTGTAGTGTTTGGGAACGCCTATGGTACCGAAATAGATACCATAGCGATAGTTACAATATTTAACGATGAAGTTATAACTCAAAAAGGTTTAAGTTATGGCTCCAAATTTTTTAATCAATTCTAAAATATTTGTGATTGATCATGAAAAATATAGCTTTTAAAGATCACGTTACACTTTGCAAAGGAGAACTTACAATTAATTGAGGTATTTCATGGTCGGTCACAATATTTTATTATTGATCCTTACACGCATGGGTAACCCAATAGTGTGGGGATGGACCTGGAAGAATCATAGACGCGGATGTCAGTTGTTTGATCCTCGCTAGTGTCGTTTAGGCTTGACTGATATATGGAGTTTGTGGTTGATTGCTAATATTTGAAGTTTACTCTTGCAAAGATAGGTTTAAAATGGCCCTGGCTTATACCCAAGGTGCTATATCTAAGGAGTAAGGCTATACAAACTCACAACTAAATTGTTGCTTTTACTCATTGTTCTCCCTGACCATCATGCCTCTGTAGATATACTAGATCCATTTTGACAAATTATATGACAGGTGTAATGTGGAGTTTTCTACCCAATTCAGGCAGTTTTTAAAAAAAAATTCAAACCCAGGCTGTTTTGAAAATATTTCTAAAACTCAAATAGTTTTTAAAAACGCCAGTCCAATTGACATGTGTGAGCAAAGAAGACGTCTTCAGTGCTTACCAAATTTTTCTTTAAAATCTCAAGCAAACCCAAATTTTAGGAATGACAAACTTAATTTTGTGGAAGTCTTTCTGTGACAAACTCTACTAACCCCTTCCCACCAATAAATTTTTTTTAGAAGTATCAAATATTTTAACTTTAAACCCAAGCACTTTAATATCCAAAAAATACAGGCACGACTTCTCTCGAAATACTATGAAATTGGAGAATCCTCTAATATTTAGTAAGAGGCTGTCATTTCATTACTTTCTTCTTCTAATCATTGATCCTATTTTTTAGTCCCAAGTGAACTTCTTCGAAGCACTCAGTTTTGGAAGAGTAAAAATACAATAAAATTCAATTAAATTAAAAATGCATGTAACCATTACAAGAAAACAAAAACAAAAACGCGTTTGAGTTTGTGTTTCTGTTTCATATAAAGTAAGTTGTTTTAAAAATAAGACCCAAAAACAAGAAACAAAAAAAAATGTTCTAAGAAACAAGGGAAACAGAAACAAAAGCGCATGGTTGGGGGAGTTAATGATATCTAAGTTTCGAGTTTTGTTAGCAACAAAAACGGTATTTTTTGTGGAAATATTTAAGAGTAATATTATTTGGACATAAAAATTTGACTCAATTTGTTGACATAATGATGTGATTTCATAGAAATCATTGAATCAATACACTGTTCCAATATTTGATAAGGTCTACAATGAATGCAAATGTCGCAATAAATTAAGTCAGCAAATTATATCAATAAATTAGGTCCAATATTGCTCAATATTTAAACCCATTTCATTCTCTCTCCTCTCCATCGCCTTTCTCTTTGTCTCTGACCGAAGGTTTTCGCCGGCGATTGTCTCTTCTCCGGTCGTTTCTTCTCGGCGATCATCCAACGAAGTCTCTTCACGGTCGTTTCTTCTCCGATTTTCCTCACGATCGTACACACACACACACACATACATGTATATATAGATCTATGTATATATATGCATAAATCTGATTTTTTCTGTATAGATCTGTACATATATATATATGTGTGTGTGTGTTTGCCCCTGTTTTGATGTGTGTGTATAGGTCTGTGTGTGTGTGTTTGTTCGATGGGTGTGTGTATGCCTGTGTGTAGTGTGTTGTGTGTGTATGTATGTATGTTGTTTAAAATGTTGAGCATAATATGTTTTGTGTGTCTTGTGTGTGGGTGTGAGTGTGTTATGTGTTTGTGTGTATGTGTGTGTCTGTGTGGGTTGTGTGTATGTGTGTGTGTTGTGTATGTGAGTGTGTCTGTGTGTGTTGTGTATGTGAGTGTGTATGTGTGTCTGTGTGTGTTGTCTCGGTGTGAGTGTGTCGGGGTGCGTTGTGTTTGTGTGTTGTGATTGTGAGTATATGGGTCTGAGTGTGTGTGTCTGAGTTGTGCTCTGTGTGTGTGTAAATATGTTGTGTTGTTGGGATAAAGAATTTTAATTTGTATTTTATAGTATAAAATATTATAAAGCTAATAATTCTATATAATAAAATATAATACAATTCAAATCTTAAAAGATAAATAAAATAATTTTTTATTTTCGCGGTTAAGATCTTTTTAAATTTTATTTTAAAGTTAATCTGATGGTTAATATTAACACCCTAAATTTAATAGGAAAAATATGCCTCTAAGGGTGTGCTGAGAATAACTTTTTAAAAGTGCTTATAAAATTTATAACTTCTCATAAATATTTTAAACAAAAAAAAAGTGGTGTTTGAAACTGTCAAATCACCCCGACCACCCCTCCACTACCATCACCACTACCACCACCACCACCACCGTCACCCCACCACCACCGCCACCGCCACCGAATTCCTCTAAAAGAGGATGTTATCTGATCCCATAAATATCACATATTACACTGTTTTTAGCAATTTTATCACATCAATTCTAAAAAAACATCAGTCCAACCGACGTTTTTCAAAACTGATTAGGTTTGAGAAAATAATTTCTCAAAACCGCCTGGATTGGGTAAAAAAATCGTGTAATATGCATAGCCGACCTCCCACAAAGAAAAAGGAAAAGGAAACGAAAAAGTGCAAATTAATACCCGAAAGAATATATGCACAAATGTAACGAGCATGCTTGATGATTGAGAAGGTTTCCAAGAGTGGACTAGAGGGAGCCTTAAGGCCGTCTCAGATTTAAGGAGTTGTTTATTTTTTTAAATATCGAGCAACCCTTCCGAATGCAGTCACCCGTTAACAATAGGTATTGGTTAAATTCGGGAGATATTAGTGAAAATCTAAATTAAGATGTCTGAGGGTATGGTTTGTCCAGGATCAACTTCATGCCAGTGGAGTACCCGTGTGGGTATTTAAGGAGTTATTGGCAATGGACTCGATCAAAATTTATGCTGTTATATATAACAATTATTTTTTTTAAAGAGAGGGTTTGAGAAGTCTTTTCTCTTTCTTTTTTCAATTATTAAAATTTTAATTTATCTTAATATATTCACTCCAATCACATTGCACCATGTGGTCTAACTACCACTTCAATATCTAATACCTACTCATCTTTTTTTTTTTAAAAGTTACTTTATAAAAAAATTACTTTTTGTCACCTCAACTTTATATGATTCTGTCTCGAACTTGTTAAATGATTGGTTAAATGCAGAGGAGAGAGGAAAATAATGGATGGTGGGAGGGGATAACTGGATAAGGATGAGCTATGAATTTCGTGCAAGCTACCCAAATAATTAGCGGCAATTTTGTAACATCGCATCCAATTTGTGTTTGTCTCTTTGTTTGCAAATGTGTATATATATATGTGGTCCTAGAGACCACAATTAAAATTTATAGACGGTTAGCTAAACAAAAGTGATGGCTCTTCATGCTTTGTTTTCACCTTTTCTAGTCTCTAAAGCCACCATGTTGTCTCTTCATTCTTCTAAACTTTCTTTTACTCCTTGTACATCCAAATCCATTCAATGTGTTGCCAATACCATAGTAATGCCTGTTGATCATAGTATGACCCCTCGACGATCAGCAAATTATTCACAAAGTGTCTGGGACTATAATTTCGTGCAGTCGCTTACTAGTGATTACATTGTACTTTCAAAAATATCCTTATTATTGTTTACTCACATCTTGCAATTATGAGGTTAATCTGATGAATTGTTTATTTATATATTTAATTGATATGCAGGAAGAGAAATATGTAAGTCAGATCGATAAGCTAAGAGGTGAGGTGAAGTGCCTCATTAATGGAGTGATGGACCCCTTGGCCAAGCTTGAGTTGATTGATGCAGTTCAAAGGCTAGGATTGAAATATCAGTTCGAGAAAGAGATAAAAAAAGCAGTAACTAGTATTTATGAAGATAGCAACAATGCATGGTTAAGTGATGATCTTTATGCAATTGCCCTCCAATTTAGGATCCTTAGACAGCATGGGTGTAACGTATCTCAAGGTATATATGTTTCGCAGTTCATTACCTTATAAGTTACTCACAAGGTATATTCTATCATAAATAATTGTCGAGTCAAGTTAGTCTTAACCACAAATAAGTTGATTTTGACACATACGTTTAACTAATATCTATAGTATGAAGAAAATATCTATCTTTTTATTTTTTTTAATGCAGTATTATATAAATCCCTGTAGAATTAGAGTATTTTTAACTAGTATTGCTAGCACTTGGATCGAATAGAATTTTAGTTTAGAAAGGGGTATGAATGGTGGGTTTGATTTGTTGAATCGATGAAAGGTACATCTTTGCATCAATGAATTACATTTTTCATTTTAATTCAAACATCTTTATTCTTCTAAATTCTCAATGAATTATATATTGCTATTTACTGCCATACTGCTTGAATCATAGAAAATGTTTGCCCTTTCATGAGTGGTTACATTTACTACGTTGAAGTATTAAGATAGCATGCAAATTTGATGCATTAGAAAAGAAAAACCAAACATATCAAAAATTAATATCTTTTATAATTTTCTTGGAAGACAGACGTATTTGAAAGGTTTATGGACAAGACGGGTGGTTTTAAGACAAGCTTTTGTGAGGATGTGAAGGGGCTATTGAGCTTGTATGAGGCTTCTTTCTTTGGTTTCGAAGGTGAAACTATCATGGATGAGGCCAAGACTTTCACAACAACACACCTGAAAGATATCAAAGGAGACATATCACCAAGTTTGGTGAGAAAAGTAGGCCACGCTTTGGATATGCCCTTGCATTGGAGATTGGAAAGAGTGGAGGCTAGATGGTTCATTAATACATACGAGCAAGAACAAAACATGAATCCTATTTTGCTACGACTGGCTAAGTTGGATTACAACATAGTGCAATCTGTTTATCAGAAAGAGTCCAGACAATTAGCAAGGTATGAAAACCTAATTTTGGGAACCCCCGATCCTCAATCATTATAGAAATTCTGTTGACAAAAATATCATTCTAGCTCTGTATATGGTAGTTCTTACTCAAACTAATTTTCATTATAATTTGTCAAATTCTCAGCTGGTGGGTGGACACCAACTTAAATAAGATGAGCTTTGCCAGAGATAGACTTGTTGAACACTACTTTTGGAGCCTTGGAACGGTATCTGAACCACAATATGGACCCTTTCGTTATATGACGACAAAGATAATATGTTTCATAACTACTATTGACGATATATACGATGTCTATGGCTCATTGGAAGAACTAGAGCTCTTTACAGATCTTGTTGACAGGTTCGTATAGATATTTTATGGATCGACATAAGTAATTTATGTCTTGATTAATCTGTCGGACAATAGTTTTCTGCTTCTTTTTTCTTCCTTTTCTTTTCTGTCTTTATTGCTTTAATAATTTTCTTCCCTGTGAGACCATACAGATGGGATATAAATGGAATTGACAAGCTTCCTTGCAATATAAAGACATGCCTTCTTGCCATGTACAACACTAGCAATGAAATTGGTTACTGGACATTGAAAGAGCAAGGCTTCAACATCATCCCTTACCTAAGCAAAGCGGTAGAACTCATACACTTTTAAGATCAGCCCATATTCATACACTTTTGTTCTAATTAACCTTAATTCCTATTATACTGCTTCAGTGGGCAGATATCTGTAAAGCATTCTTGAAGGAAGCAAAGTGGTATCATGGTGGATACAAGCCGACGTTGGAAGAGTATTTGGAGAATGCAGTGGTTTCCATTTCGGTGCCTCTCATATTACTTTGTTGTTACTTACTAACCACAAACAAAATCACTCAAGAGGCATTGGATTATATCGACAAACTTCCGAGTATCATGCGCTATTCCTCTATGATTGTTCGCCTCACCGATGATTTAGGAACTTCATCGGTAAAATTCTATTTGTGTCTTTTATATTAAAAATTTTTAAAGCTTGTTTGGATTTCATTAAGACATGAGATATATATGCAGGATGAGTTGGCAAGAGGAGATACACCCAAGTCAGTCCAGTGTTATATGAATGAAACTGGTGTATCTGAAAAAGTCGCTCGGGAATACATAAACAGCTTAGTTCATGAAACATGGAAGTCTCTGAACAAAGATGTGCTCAAAACTCATCCTTTCTTTGAACCATTTTTAAGTGGCATTCCAAATCTTGGTAGGACGGGGCAGTGCTTCTACCAATATGGAGATGGGCATGGTGTGCCAGACAGTTGGACGAAGGATCATTTGATTTCTTTACTGGTCCAACCGATACCATTAAACTAGTGGTGAACAGAATGCTTGGCTCATGAGTTAATTAGCATATTTATCAATGTAATCTCAATTCGTAATACTTTTGTAGGATGCTTGACGAACAATTGTTGCTGGTATGTGACTTAGTGTCATTATTGGTTGCATTGTCTCATTTGAGAGGTGTTTGGATGAATAAAAAAGATGTTGTACATCTACCTTTGGGTTTGTGATTTTCTAATATCCTGTTTTTATCATCTTTATGATGCCTTTTTTTGAGCTATTTTTCATTTTGCTTTTTATTGGCAAAACACTATTTTTGGAACCAAATTTGAGGAAGCAGAACATATTACAATACAACCTGTACTAATACAAGGCTAACGTTATTCATTTTTTATTCAACGGTCAGGGGTGTTTGGGTCATTTTATACGCATCTCGTCTAATTCACTTTTTGGTCCGGTCAATGGTAGTCCATTCACGTTGGAACTAGAGTATTAATAAGGGATAAATCTCTTATGACCTGACTTTAAAAGATTGTCAAGATTCACCTTGGAACTTGTGTTAACATTATTCACCCAAAAAGGTTTTGGGCTTTCTCTAGGCCTCAATTTTCGCACCACAAAGGGTGGTGGAGTGGGGTGGTCTCTGTTTTTCTTGATTGTCATATAGTAGGCAATGCTCCTAACAATATGATTTGACACTATCTACAATCTATATGATAAAAAGAGTTTCAAATCTCAAACTTATAAAATCGTTCGAATGGCTCAGAATATTGTAAGATTATTAATCCAACGATCTTTATTAATTCTCAATTTTTTTTTCCGCCTAAGAATTGGACTAAGAGTTTCGTTCCATTTTCAACACTAGAGTCTCATTTCACTTCTAACTCTCCTCTCTCAGACACACTAGAGTCTCAAACTAACACACTCAGACATTAGAGTCTCATTCTACCTCTTTCTCTCTCCCTCTCTCACTCTATAGTTTTTTATGATTGTATAGTAAACATAATGCTTGATCAGAAATTCAAATATACAAATTTTAAAAACAGACCCATCTCACAGAAACACGAACACACCCATCTCACAGAACCCCCCCCCCCCCCTCCCACACACACACACACACTCAACTCACACGCCTCTCTCTCTATCCATCTCTCTTCTACCTCTCTCTCTCTCAGTCACGCCTCTTTCTCATAGAACACACAACCAAACTAGACCCATCTTACAGAACACACAAACAAACTAGACCCATCATATTCATTATTGTTACTTTTTTTGGGCAACCTATTTATTATCACAAGTTCCTATATTGGTAGTCATCTTTCATTATTGTCCCGGGTGTTCCATTTGATTCTTTTGAGGTTGGTTTAAATAAATATAAATGTTATTTTGTGATGTTATAGTTTTTTTTTTACTCTGTTTATCTATATATACTAGCTCGTGCACGTAAACTATTTTGAATATCAAATATTCTATATTAGTACTATAAAGATCATGGACTATTATTCATCATATGATCCATGAAGTTGAACGCGTGTGTCACTTGTAGAAAAGTTTTTGGACTATTCTATCATTCTTAAGATAGCGTTAGAAACCTAAGAGCAAGTTCACAACAAAACTTGAGATTTAGAATCAAATGAAGAATATTATTGATGTTTCTAATCATTCTATTTTTTTAAGACTTTTTCACATAATTTTTTATATGCATGAAATGGTGTTTATGTGGAATCATGGAATAACACCATGATTCCATAGCATGGAGACCCATATGAGTTTCATATTTACAAATTCAACGTCTCCTTAAGTTTAAAGTATTTATTGAGTTCAAGAGGCATTTAGAATTTTTTCAAGGAATGAAATGTTATCATGTGAAAATTTTCCAAGGAATTCAAGGGTTGGCTCACTTATGACACCTCAGTGTCGTACCATCCCTCCTAGACAATCTAACAAGAGTATCTCACCATCATTTATCTAATAAAATGGCATAAATTCAGACAACTCAAAAAACATTCATGCTTGACCCTGACCATTGTCATACATATTTTTTTCATGATAATGCATAGTATACATAAATTAAAAGGCATGGGCGACTTGTATGATCTAAAATTAAAATGAAATGAGATAACAGAGTCACAATGAATTTTTCCTAAATGAACAAAATGATTAAATTATAGAAGATTATGTAGCTCTAACCGACCTTGTTAATAAAGTCCGGAAGATAACTCTGTTAGTAAATTTAACCAAAAAAACTTAAATCTACGACATCATGTTCCTTATATAAAGTTTCGCATGCTCGTTGTTGAGTTTTCTTAATCTTACTGTTTCTTCGCTAAATTTTTTTTATTTTTTTTATTTTTGGGGGAGGGGGAGGAGAATTTGAACACTTGACCTCAAGAAAACAAAGCCTTCACAAAGTAAGGAGTACCATTAGACTAAAGGCCCGTTGATATTTCTTCGCTAAATGGATTGTGCTAAAATAGAGCATAAAATAATGTTTGAAGTAGCTTGTAAGTTAAATAAGAAAGAAAGCAAAATTTGCAATATCTCAATAACAATGTCAATTATGACAAGCGTCACTTTTATAGACAAATCTTGACACTATCTTATGGATAGATATAAGTTCTTGAACCCAGAAAGTTCATTTCTTGAATTGGAAGTTTTTCTTCTTCTAATCACGGAAATAAAAAAAATGTTGAGTTGTTTCACTTTTGGCTGCATTCCTAATCATCAATAATGATAGTGTAGTAACTTAGCTACTACTTTGCATAAATATTGACTTGAAATCATAATTAACGGATGCATAAGCGTTAATTTGTTGGATCTTTGAATCATTTCTTAAAAGTATACCAGAGGATATACAACTAAGTTCTAAAGCATTTTAAATATCAAGAGACATAACTTAGCACATTAACATGAAATTCACCTTCAAAAATAGAATTATAGACTTTTAGTTAATTTTAACATTGTCGGATTATCACTGGAAATTACCTTACCAGTGCATCTGCCCATCAATCAATCTTTAGAAATGAGTAGATGAGTCTTGTGAATTAGAAGCATGCATAAAAGCCAATGGTACCAAAGAGCACTATAAAAAAAAGAACAAACAAACTGAAGCAATCAACATGTACCTAACATGCAACACTCTTTGAATTGTGTTAGTGATGTCTAGTTGAAAAAAAAATGATCATAGAGGAATTGTTATGGTGCCGACAAATCTGATGTTAAGGGTGTCCTCCACAACCACAAGTTGTGTCACTACACAATTGGAAGTAGAAACACATGATGCTTAGACGACTGGTGGAATAATTTGACCAAGATTAATATGGCCTTTCAATATGTTTTTACCAGCGTTCGTAGACACATCCTATCTTCCAGAAACATGATTAATTTCATTTACTATGTTTCTATTGCTTTTTTGGTGCTTTTTCCAATCCCTTTTTATTCATCACCACGACGACTTTGAGTGGCTTGATATATAATTTTTGTTTCATGTTAATTTGTTGACAAGCATACCGATATATGTCCATGTTCACCTGTATTGAAAACAGTATTCAATAATAGACCCAAAAAATGAAAACAGTATTCAAGATAAGCAAAAGTACAAAGCCTCATGAAATAGAAAACTAATGAATAAAATTACCACAAGCAATAAAATTGTTCATCTAAAATTTGAATTACAACACTGAATAAAGAAAAAACATAAAATAATAATCTTCAATACACATTGGATACTTGTGTCTAGCAGTCGGTGAATGAAGGAATAATTGGAAGATGAAATGGTTCACCTTCAAATGGCTAATTCATTGACCAAAGGAATGTAGTTATCATTTATATATTTATTTAACACTTTTTCATATAATTTATTTATTTTTATTTTTTTGACCAGAAACGGTACACAAGACCACTACAAGTCTTCCAGTTAAAGTGGAATCCAGGTAGGGCCTTATACACACACACAATATAATTTATTGTGTTGTAAATCAATTATAGTAGGAAGACTAAATTTTAACAAGGAAGTAAGTATAAATATAAATATTGATATTGGATAATTAAATACATAAGAATATAAGTTTCTTTAATTTTTTTCATAAGGACATAATAATCAATCAAAAGTTTTTCACTTAGCTGCCTTTTATTAGTAGTATAGTATAGATAAATAGACATCTCTCCCTCTACATAAGAGTATTTTTAAATAGTATTTACTCTAATGACAATTTTTTTTGTGTTACGCAAAGTGTCTTCAGGCACGGGTATTAACTAATATAATAATATGACTTAACGGCTCAACTGATTGTTCTAAGATGTTTTTGAGTCAACTCAGAATCGTTTGAGTCATTGATACCGAAACACTCCATATCGTCTCGTAACACCGAAATATTCCATTAAACTCTCTTTATATTCAACTTTTTCTTCTATCTAACATTCTCGTATATGGCTTAAGACTATTTTGTGATACAGGAACAAATATATCTTAGTATTCTCCAAGTTAATAGACAATACCGTGACATTGATCCATTGGTGCAAATGATATTAAATATGTGGCCCTGCAAAATGAAGGAAATACTCTCCTTTATTGGAAATGAGGGTGAAGAAGTAAACATTCAACTCCCTTAGAAATACTACACACACTATCATTTTGTACTACCTTTGTGCACCACCTAAATATTAACCATTAGATTAGTGGGTTCTATTGAATTCATTGAATATTTGATGGTTGAGGCCATCATTCTTGTCAACTAAAAGTGGGCAAAAGCCTTGGAAATTGAAGAGGACTCGGACATAATTATTCATTAAATCACCCAATAGTTCGGGTCATTGACACTTTGCAACCCCTAAAAAACTCGATGGCTAAAACTCCACAAAAAAGATGTCATAAAAGTCCAAGTCTAGGGAAAAAAATTAATGTTAAGACCAAAAGGTTGATCATCAATAACATTTGATAGTAATATATTATTGACATGTTGATGTATACAAAATAACGCGAGTCACATCATCCTCAATTGGTGATGCATATTGAAAACATTAGTTCAAACATCTTCAATTTTAGTTCCAACACGGCATTGTAATTCTCTGTTTAATCTAAATATTTCTTCCATTTGAAGAAACCCAAGAAAACAACCTGCAAACTCACAACAACCTTGAATAGATATATTGGGAAAGGATCATATGTAGATATACTTGTGGCGGCTCAAGCCAATTTAAGGCAAAGCGGAAATATTAAATGGAGATTTTTTTATTTTTAGTATTATTTTTTTTTAAAAAATAATTTATTTTTACGTTTTTATGTGAGAGGGAGACAAAAGAAAGATGTGTTAATGTTGTCGAGAAAGAGATTTCAACTTTTGTTTTTGTTTTTTTACCACAGAAAGGGAGAGAAAGTGTTTAATTTCAACTTTTTTTTTACCGGAGAGAGAGAGAGAGAGTAAATATGAGTTGACTTTTGAGTATTTTTTTATTTTTTTAATTTCGAAGTTTTTAATGTTATGAATTGGATTATGGGGCCAAATTATTACAATAAAAATTTTGATTGAATTTAATTTTTTGGGACTTTTTTGTAGGACTTAAAATTTAATGGATTTAATTTTTTTTGTGGAATAGTAATGTACCTAAAATTATGAGGCCTTCTTAAAATTTAAGGCCTAAAATTCATGTTTTTTATTTTTTTTTTCCATACTGTTGGGCCGGCCCTGATATACTATTATATAATAAAGTAGCTTACAATTTAAATCTCAAAAGATAAACAAAATGACTTTTGCTATTCGCGGTTGAGATCGCTTTAAATTTTACTTTAAAGTTAATCTAACGGCTAATATTAACACCTTAAATTTAATAGGAAAAATAGGCCATAAGGGTGTGTTTGAAGTGATTTTTTAAAAGTACTTCTAAAAATTATTTCTCACAAGTACTTTAAAAAAAATAATAATGTTTGAAACCGTCCCACCACTACCTCTACCACCACCACCCCCCCACCACCACTGCCCCCACCGCCACCGCCACCACCGCCACCGCCGTCACCATCACCACCACCACCACCACCACCACCACCAACGCCGCCACCACCGTCACCATCACCGTCGCCACCACCGTCACCATCACCGTCGCCACCGCTGCCGCCACCACCGTCGCCACCACCACCGCCGCCGCCACCACCACCACCACCGTCGCCGCAGCCGCCGCCATCACGGTCTTTGCCATCCACCACAACCATCACCGTCTCCTACCATCACCACTGTCACCCACCACCTCTCACCCCCACTACGAACCGATACTTAAATTCTTTTATCTCTTCTTTATGTTTGTGATTTGATTTTGGATATGAATACAAATATGTTTATTGTTTACCATTTTTTATTACGTTGTGCCTTCAGGCACAGACAATAACTAGTACTATTATATATAAACTCACAAAAATGAACTTAACTATGTTTACTCATCGATGTGACATATAAGTTTTTTTTATATCTAATAATAGCATAAAATAGAATACACTAAAATGTCATGTCATGTCATATGCAGTAATATAGGTCGGAAAATGCAACATAAACTCACCAAATTGGCTCGAATTTTAAATTTATAAATGTGGCGTGCCACAAGAAAGTTTTGATATATGAAATCATAGAATATAGGTAATTTGATTAGATGTCACACGTTTGTTAAGTTAAATATAAGTCGATTAACTATCATGAGTCACCCACCACTGTGCAGTGAAATTTAAATTTCTTTTTAAACTTGGATGTCTTAAGTTCAATTCTCACGAATGACATATGGGTTCACCCAATACCTATGGATAGGAGATAATTACAGGTAGTTTAGATTTACGTTGTAGAAATAGGTACTGATGATGCACAAATTAAGTTATGCACAATCAAACAGTCAAGTATATGATGCATGGTAATTAATTGAACAATTAATAGTAAGAGACAAATATTTGGGTGGTTGGACCTAGGTGACCAAACCACTAAAAACGATGACGGTAGCTGAAGAACTTTATTAATAAAGTAGTAGGTGTGAGAGAGAGAGAGCGCAAGAGCAAGCTTTACGTGTGGTGAGATAGCTATATGAGAGAGATAGTTGTGTGAGAGATTTATCTCTCATGTGTAAATGACTTACAATTTATAGGCACAGAGCCTTAGTTGAGGCAGTGACATGAATGGTAGGCTACTAATCTCTCGGAGAGGATAGTTACAATTAAGGATAGACGTGATCTTTAAGAGTGGTTATCCCGATGATTATTCCCCACGTGCGTTGACCTTTCTGAGTCTCTTGAACTTCGGACTTGGCTGAGACCATGAGTTGATCTTGACCTACCTTTTAAGCTAATTGGGGTCCAATGCATGAATTGGGTCTGGACCCAGCTAGATCTAAGCTCATCAAGTTCATTACAACCTTAAAAGAAGAGGTTTTTGTATTAGTTTAGTAGGATGCATGACAAACAATTGTTGTTGGTGTGTGATTTATCAAAGCTAATCTCATCCTTATTGCACGAGAGAATTCCTGCAACGAATACGAATAGCGATTCTCTCGATGGTAAGCCTGAAACAACCACAGGGTCAAAAAAGGAGCCGGGTGAACACCCGACTTATCCTCTCCGAAGCTTAAGTTAGTAAGAATTGGAAGCTTGAGCACAATACTTTTTTTTCTTTTTTTTTGAGTCTGGTTTGCGTACCTCTGTTCATTTTTCTGAGGAGTATTTATACCTGGATTAGCAATGAGTGCAAGGGCAGAGAGTCTCATCTCAATATTTAATAACATGCACCTTTATCCACGCGCAATGAGTGTTCTTCACTCAGATCCTCGTGTTTTTAATACTCGGGTGATAGGACAAGTGCTCGGGGTCACGCCGAGCACTCAAGTTCCTTTGATCGGCGCCTGACACTTATTTCCGAATGTTTAGGGCTCGGGGAACAGTTCCTCGGGGTGCGCCGAGGACATAGGCTCAGCGTAATAGCCATCAATGCTTTGCAATCATGACTGTTAGTTTGGGTCTCGAGAATGCTGAGGCTCATTACTAGCCCTGTCATAGTCACTCAAGTCTTCATTAATGAGCTGTCAAGTCTTCTTAAATGCTGGTGTCGGTGTGTACTCGGCTCTTCTGAGTAATAACTGTTCGGCGCCATCTCTCGGCGTCTTTCGAGTTTTATAACAGCTGTATCAATCCACGTGTCAACTTGGAGGCCGCTGAACCGCCTAAAGTCCCGTCACTTATGATGCTTCCGCTGGGCCTCAATTTTTGCACCACATAGTAAGGTGGAAGAAGGTGGTATCTATCTGTTTTTCATGTTTGTCATATAGAAGGTAATGCACCAAACCGAGTCTTACACGAATCAACTGAGTATTCTAAGACGTTTTCAAGTCAACTCCGAGTCGTTTGAGTTATCGATACCAAATCGCTTTATATCGTCTCGTAACACTGAAATATTGTGTTAAACTCTTCTTATGTTTTATTTCTTTTTTTATCTAACATTCTTGTATATCGCCTAAGATTATTTTTTAGACCAGGACCAATATATCTTAGTATTCTCCAAGTCAATAGACGATACCGTGGCAGATCCATTGAGGCAAATGAGATCAGATCTGTGGCCCTGCAAATTGAAGGAAATACTCTCCTCTGTTGGAAACGAGGGAGAAGCGGTAAACATTCAACTCTCTTACAAATCAGATCAAAAAAAAAAAAAAACTCTCTTACAAATAAACTTTCTATCCTTCTTATCAACTAAAAAGTGACATGCTTTGGAAATTGAAGAGGACTCAAACACAATTATTCATTAAATCACCCCAAAGTTCGGGTCTTTGACTTGTGGCAACTCTAAAAATAAAGTGAAAATTATTGAAAATTATAATTTTGGAAACTTTTTTGTTAATAAGTCCGGACAAGTACTTTTTAAGTCATTAAATCCAGCTCAACTCATCTTTTTTGTCATGCAACCTAAATTAATCTTTCTCTTTTTTATATACATATATCTATATAATAAAGTACAATAATATTCAAATTTCAAAAAATAAATAAAATGACTTTTGCTTTTCGCGATTGAGATTTATTTAAATTTTACTTCAAAGTTAATCCGGCGACTAATATTAACACCCCAAATTTAATAGAAAAAATAGGTCCCTAAATGTGTGTTTTGGGTGACTTTTTAAAAGTGTCTCTAAAACTTATAATTTCTCATAATTACTTTAAAAAAAAAAAAAAAAGTAGTGTTTTGAACCATCCCACCACCTCCACTATCACCACCACCCCACCATCCCACCACCACCACTGCCACCACCACCCCACTACCACTATCACCACCACCACCACTACCACTATTGTCGCCACCTCACTACCTCCACCCCCACCACCACCACCATTGCCACCACCCTACCCTTATCACCATCACCACCTTACCCCCATCACCCCCACCACCACCACCACTACCCCCACCACCACCTCCACCCCCACCACCACCGCCATTACCCCCACCATCACCACTACCCCCACCACCACCACCACCACTGTCGTTACCCTACCACCGCCGCCACTGTCCTACCATCATCTCTACCACCCCTACTGCCCCACCCCCACCCCCACTGTTGTCATCCCACCACCACCACTACCACCCAACCATCGTCGCCACCCCCCACCACCACCGTCACTGCCCCACTATCACCCCCACCACCAATTGCTACCATTGTCATCTGTCGCCACCACCTATCACCATCATTATCTCATTCTTATATTTATTACAACTACCACCATCATTCCATTACCACGTTGCCCACTTTCAGTACCCACCACCATTCACTATCATGACCCACCACCATCCGTTGTTGCCCATCATCGTCGCTAACCACTGTCACCCACCACCATCACCGTCGTCGCCCCACCACCACCACTGACAACCACCATCACCGTCGCCCACCACCACTAACACCCATCACCACCATCACCGTCACCCATGGCTACCACTACCACCATCGTCACCAAAAACCCATCACCATCACGATTGCAACCCACGACTGCCACTACCACCACGGTGGTCACCACCCACCACAACCATCACTGTCTCATACCACCTCCACTGCCGCCCACCACCACTACCACCGCTCAGCCCCACTACAACCGGTACTTAAATTTTGCCATTTCTCCTCTATGTTTGTGATTTGGTTTTGAGTGTGAATACAAATATATTTATTATTAACCATTTTTCTTATTACTTCATGTCTTTAGGCACGAGAAATAACTAATATTATAATATTACCTATATTTTATAAACTTCACAAAATTCAAACAGACTTACAAAACCAAAATTATAAGATCTATCATCCAAAATTCTACATATGAAACAATTGATTCAAAAAGTGAAAATCATAGATGCACACACACACATATATGTATATCAAAACACATATTAACAGAAAGATGGAGTTAGAAAAAACTGTCGTTGAGTTCACTCTCTTTAATTAAAGTCCACCACCACCATCTATCTCTAAGGACAAAAAATTAAGGCTAAGACCAAAAGGTTCCCCCAAAAAAAAAATAAAAACCACTTATAAGTCCACAATAGTGTAAACTCAATGCCTAAAACTGAATCCCACAAAAAAGATCTCATGAGGGTCCAAGTCTAGGGAAAAAAAATTGAGGCCAAGACCAAAAGGTTGATTAACAGTAACATTTGATCAAGAAATTGAAACGGTGATGGCTACGCTCTCTATATGTTTTGAACACAAAAATAACATATATCTTCTAATTGAGCCACTTAATTATATGAGAAGATTATATTAGCGTTTGAATGCATACATTAGTGACGGTACTATATTATTGACATTACTTGTTGTAATACTTGCTTCCCAGGAAAAAAAAAATCTTTATAATTAAAATTCATAAAACTTTACCTAAAATCGACTATTTCACAATAAATTTTAAATACATTAATCAGACAACGTTTTTAATTTTGACATCTCAAACTGATGATACATACAAAACAATGTAAGTCACGGCATCCTCAATGGGTGATTCATATTGAAAACGTTTAGTTCTAACATCTTCAATTTTTAAAGAGAGATAAAAATTTAATTCTAACACGGCATTCTAATTCTGTGTTTAATCAAAACATTTCTTCCCCTTTGAAGAAACATAAGAAAACAACCTGCGAACTGACAACATGAGAAAGGACCACGTGGATACTATTATATATAAACTTACAAAAATGAATTTAAAATTTAGACAAGTTGATCAGATGTCCCACGTTTGTTAATTTAAATGTAAGTCGATTAACCCTCACAAGTCACCCACCAATGTGTAGTGAAATTTGGAATTTCGTTGTAAACTTTGATGTCTTAGGTTCAACTCTCGCTAATGACATCTGGGTTCAACCAATACCTGTGGTTAGTAGATAATTGCAAGTAGTTGAGATTTACTTTGTAAAAATAGGTTCATTACGACCTTAAAAGAAGAGGTTTTTCTTGCACCAGACAGGGCGGTGGAAAGGGCACCTGGTACCTGTTTTTCTTGTTTGTCAGTAGTAGGAAATGCACCAAAGTATCAACCGATACCACTACGACTCAACATCATCCACATTGATTCCATTTCACATTCTATATAAATCACGAGCCTCACAAGGCTCAACAGAATATTATAAGACGTTTTTTAGTCAACTTCGAATCGTTCGAGACATCGATAGCTCAATATTGTCTCGTAACACTGAAATATTGTCTTAAACTCTTGTCATGTTCAACTTCTTTTTCTATCAAACATTCCCGTGTATCGCTTTAAAATTTTCCAAGTTAATAGGCGCTACCGTGACACTGATCCATCGATGCAAATACGATTAGACCTGTGGCCCAGCAAAATGAAGGAAATACTCTCGTCTGTTGGAAAAAAGGAAATTCAGATTATTGGGCTAGGGCCTAGGCCTCATATTGGGTCAAGTTTAATCCTTTGAAACTAGAAACCATAGGCCTCATATTGGGTCAAGTTTAATCCCTTCAAACTAGAATCCATTGTGCCTCATTGACTGTCATACCACACAAATATGTGAATAATATTCCCCATTGGTAAAGGATAATATGACAATCTAAAGCATATCATCATGTTTGTAATTAGGGTATCAATCGAGTCCAACCATATTATTTTAGATGTGTTGTATTAGTTGAAATATTTTTGTCGTGTTATTTTGGACTTGCATTATATAAATGGTATTTTAATATATTTCGAGAACAAAAAATCTCAGGACTAGAATTGTTTTTAGTCAGCCAAACCCTACTCCCCCCACCCCAATATCGGTTCACATCAATAAAACTCGATCCATATTTTAGTGAAGCTAAATTAAAAAAAAAATTTAATTTTGTGACAATTTATACGATTCCAAATCAAGAAAAGAAAAAAAAAACAAAATAAATATTTTCTTGTATCAAACAAGTTAAACGACTATTTGGGTTTAACACAAACTTGATCCATATTTAGTTGTATTAATTGATCGTATTATTTTTTGTTCATATTGTTCATTATCGCGGTGTGTCCAAAATTAACACTTTGGCTCGAAATAACTTATAATAATATTTGGGAACTCAGCTAAAAAATGAATCTAAAATGATAACTATTTGTTATCAGTTTAACTGTTATTTCGTGACTTTGAGTCTAAGAATCAGCTTCTCAAAATAAAATAAAAACCCTTGTCTACCACTTATCGCATCTAAATCGGGTCACTGGCTATATATCTATAATATAAAATAAGATATATTTCAATAAATTAATCTGAAGATTTTAAATAGATTCATTCAATAACCACCAACATTTATCATAAAACTATTTATATTATACTGTAACTTCAAGCACGAGTTATGCCAATATGTATATATAAAGAGTCATATGGGCAAGGTACAGCTATATGAAAGACTTAGCTAGGCGTCAGTACCTTAGTTTGGGTTGATCTAGCAAAGCATTTTCATTCAAGGTGGCGGCCAACACGGGACAAGCTAAGCAATGTGGGATGTTTTAGGAGATGGTGAAGAGTGGCGTCTAAGGGAAATGTTTCGGCCATTCCACCTACTCATTAATGCTCTCTTGGTTTCACCACAAATGGAACCGAAGAACCTCAAAATCATAACTATTAATTATAGTGAGTTTTAATGTTACGTGGAATTTACTTTTAATTTAATAGTTATAATTGATTATATTAATAGATTAATAAATCTTCAAATTATGTTCAAATAACATTTCACGTGCACCAATTAGTTTTATTTAACAGAACGAAGCCTTAGATTATATATATGTCAGCATCTATAAAAAAATTAATTTTTTATTTTTTCCTAATTATTATTATAAAGTCAATTATATTCACATATTTATTTTCATATAATTTTTCTTTTTTATACCTATTTGACTTTCAATTTTTTTGGGGCTCTTTTACTAATAATATTTGACTTTTAAATTCTTTTAGACTCTTTTATTAATAATATTTAACTTTTATATTTTTTTGGACTCATTTATTATTAGTATACTTATGTACAATTTTATATATCTATGTTTGTTTTTATATTAAGAAGTAAAGTTCAATCTATATTTTGTTATTATATACATGTAGTTGTCAAATTGGATTCTAGGAAATAATTATTTTTTTTTATAATTTTTTTTTGGGGGTGGGGGGAGAGGGAGGGGGGACTTGAACCCTTGACTTCAAGAAGACAGACCTTTCACAAGATAAAGAGTATTTAAATATATTCACGTGCAATTCACGCCGTGCATTAATATCCTTAAAAACCGCATTGACAAATGGCACAGCAAAAACCATTTAGAATATGAAATAATTTTGTGTTGGTCAAACCATGGTTGAATTAACACCCATACTTAGGATCAAAAAAAAAAAAAAAATTTTAACACCCATACTGGTTCAACCTTTAGTATGCTAAGAATTAATTTGTTTGTGATTGTCCGAGTTCGACTATTGAATTGCATGTTATAAAAAAAAAAAAATTCCTTACACCCAGCTTAGGATTTCAAAAATCTCAATAGCTCCCATTTGATTTTAAAAAAAAATAAGTTATAAATAGGTTACTTCAATTAGTATATTATAAAAACTCACTTGGACTTTACCAATTAACTTAAGGATATAATCAAATAGACGAGTGCTACTTTTGTAGATGATTTTAATGACCAAAAAATAAAAATAAAAAAGTAGTAAAATTGTTGTAAGATTGAAGTAGTATATTGACACACATATGCTTTTTACAATCCTAAAGTTTATTCATGCCATAAATGGGGAAATACATAAACTATGAAATTTTCACAAACTATCTTTTATTATGATAATGTTCATTTTTCATTTATTTTTTGACCCAAATTAAAGTTTACAAACGCATCACATTCAATTAATTGTAATAATGACACTACATGATCAATATCATATGATATTACTATTCAATAATAATATAACAATTCAACAAATAGATCTCACATTTTAGTAGACACCCTTTCTATGTTATTTGCTAATCACCTCAGATAAAAAATAAATGAGATCTACTTATCCACTTACTTGTGTTTCTATTGAATTATAATACCACGTGATATTAATGGCATTCTATTTGTATCACCGTTTTGCATGAAATATTTAAGAAAAATTTTAGCCACACCCGTTCTAGATTACCATATCTTTTAGGATACTCTTCTATTTTCTGAATCTTCATTAATACCCCCTGTCAGATTAAAGATATTAACTATAATGCATTTTTATTAAATTATGCATGATATATTTTAGAGAAAACTTCATTCACATGTCTCTAGATAGACATATCTTCAATGAAACACCATCTGTTTTCTAAATATTTTTACGTATTAAAATTCGGGCCGGTTAACATTAATTCGAGCTAATTAAAATTTATTTTTTACTTATTAAAATTCGATATGATTAAAAATTATATTTAATTACGTATTAAAATTATACGTATTAATCAACTTGAATCGAATTTTAATCGACTCGAAACGAATTTTAATCGGCGCTAACAGCTCAGGTAGAGCTCAAATTTTAATACGTAAAAAATTAAAATTTAATCAGCTCGAAACAAATTTTAATTGACATGAATTTTAATAAATATAAAAATATAAATTTTAATTGAGTCGAAACGAATTTTAATCGGCGCTAACAGTTTACGTAGAGCTCAAATTGATTCGAATTTTAATACGTAAAAAAAATTAATATGCTCGAATTTTAATACTTAAAAAAAATAAAATTTAATCAGCTCTACTCGAATTTTAATTGACATGAATTTTAATAAATATAAAAATATAAATTTTAATCGACTCGAAATGAATTTTAATCGGCATTAACAGCTCAGGTAGAGCTCAAATTGACTCGAATTTTAAAACATAAATTTTTTTTTTTAATAATCTCGAATTTTAATACTTAAAAAAAATAAAATTTAATCAGCTCGAATCGAATTTTAATAAGTAGAAAAATAAATTTTAATCGACTCGAATTTTAATCAAATTTTATATAGAAATATTATTTGAAATTTATGTAGGGGCAATTTTGATATTTTAAATAAATTTTTTTTGTTAGAAATTGTGGTTTAACGATAGAGGTGTTATTGATGTTTAAATATAAATTAGAATGAGTGTCAATGATATTTTAGATAATAGAGGAAGTATACTTAAAAATATGATAAATTAGAAGTGATGTGACTAAAATTTTTCCAAATATTTACTCCGAGCAGCCCGAAATGAAGGACTTTATTGTTTCATCATTGGAACAAAAGATGCCAAGTTGCCTGCCCATAGAGTTTTCCCTAAAACCAGCCTCCCCCAAATCTTTATTTCTAAACTCAGTCTGTTTTAAACTTATTTCTCAAATCCATTCTGATTTTAAAGACGTCATTCTGAATGATGCCTTCATGTGTTAAAACGTCATTTTGAATGACATTTTTAACCTTGACTGAAGTGCACAAAGATTGAGATAATTAAGGAATAAAACGTCATTTAAAGTGACGCCTTTAAAAATGTCATTCCAAATGACGTTTTTTAAGTTACTATTTTAAACGGCTTGGTAACGACGTTAGACGGCATGTGAAAGTTAATAAAACATCATTTGGAATGCCGACTCTAAATGCATCATTCCAAAATGACGATTTACACAAAATAAATAAAATCAAATTTCCAAATGAACAATTCTCAAATCAGATCCCAAATCACAGGTTAATCGAGCTCTCCTCCTCCCTCTCTCAGATCGAGCTTTCCTCATCCTCCAACCACTCTCACCCACCGTCTTCTCAGACTAGGAAGATCGATATCTCCTCCTCCTCCAACCACTCACCCACCATTGTCTCTGACGAGGAAGACCAGTCCGACGACCTTAACTCCGGCAACACATTTTCTTCGATAGTGCTGTACACATTTTCTCCCGTGGTGCTGTACACATTTTCTCCGGTATTTTCCCCTCTCTCTCTCTGTCAATATATACTATCAAAATATATTGCGATCTGGGTAGGCTAGAATAAGGCTTATATTTGAAAAAATGAGAGAAACAAGAGACAAAGAGGAGGGGGGAGGAGGGGCGAATTGCAGGGAGGGTTATATGCCTGTAAAGTTCATATAAACGATCTTAGAAATTTGGGACAAATTTTGGAGAAATGTCTAATTTTGGGAAAAATTTGGGACTGTTTACAGTTCATATAGAGGCCTTTTTTTCCCCAAACAATTAATCCAATTCTGCCATACTCCCACAGATAGCAATATCAGTTTTGGCTGGGATTGATTGGTCTGAAATCAAAACTCGAAGAATCATCTGTCTCACTCCTCTGTACTTAAACTTGCTGTTATCAAGATCTGAGTTGACTTTGCCCTTCCTGTTGTTATTGTTGCTACTGGTGGAGTTGTCACTACTTGTGGTGTTTGTTGTGGTGGTGGAGTTGTCACTGCTTGTGGTGGCACTGGTGGTGGTTGTTGTGGTATAGTGATCTAGACGTTACATGTAGTCTAATACTTTGTGTATGCCATACTGTTAACAGACTAAGTTCTAACAAATAATCGATCTTAAAACTTACATTGAAACATCGTGTAACATGCATTTCAATTGTGAAACTCAGGCCTATCCTCAATGGCATATTGTTCTTTCCAATAACCCGATTTCAAAACCCTAGTATGCTACACATAAATATAATTGTAACTCCTCTGCTACCCAGTGTATTGAGTTGGGTCATAATTAGCCAAACTGCATAAATCACATCAGCTTCCCTGTCATTCCTTATATACTGCTGTTGCATTTGAGGATCATTTGGCATGACGAAGTGAACTCGTGATAAGGAGGGCAACAGCTGAAAACCTTCATACTACTCCTCAAAGGAATGACCACAGAGAGAGAGAGAGAGAGAGAGAGAGAGCATTACATTAGAATCTGCATATGACACCATATTTGCAAATGAAGTACAAGTTAATAACCGTAAATGAAGAAAATTGTACAAAGTTTTCTGAACTGTGTAGCTTGGTATGGACAAAGTTTCATATATCCTGCATATATATGAAGTTGCATTCCTTATATCCTTATATATACAAAGTTACATTCCTTATATCCTGCATATATATCTCATGACTTGTTTTTTCTGAACTGTACAAAATTTTTCTTTTGTAAATGCGTTGTCACATACACAATAATATTTTTTTATTTCATTCTTGATTCAAGTTGGCATATACATAATCAATATTGTACACAACACATTTAACTCACTTCAACATTTCTCCATACAACACTAATATCACAGTTCTGCACACAACACTAACATGACATTTTCTCCACACAACACTAACATCACAGTTCTCCACACAACACTAACACCACAGTTCTCCACACAACACTAACATAACATTTCTCCACACAACACTAACATAACACTGCTACACACAACATGTTTCAGGGGTTAACATTTTTGTTAGACATCTCGACATCAGAAATACATCCAACATCTCCACTTAGGAGGAACTTATATGTGCTTCTTCCATTAACCCTTCTTCAGCACACGTCCTCGTGCGATGCGACGGAGGTTCTAACTATTTAGATGAATGGCCATGCGATTGTTCTCAACTCGAAAACTGTGAGATCCTGGTGTCCCACATTGGTTAGGGAGGGAAAAGTTGCTGGGCTTATAAGTAAGCCCCTTACCTTACATGGCATAAGACCTTTTCCCAGGGGTACTGGGAGAAACAAAATCGTGAGGGCTAGTGGGCCCAAAGCGGAAAATATTATGCCATGTGGAGGGTGGGGTGTTACAAGTTGGTATCAGAGCTGGCTCTCGCTTAGATCGAGTGTGGGCCCCTACCCTGCTCGAGTGTAGTGGGCGGGCAGGTAGCCGGCGAACTGCTGCACGGGAACGTGCAACCCTAAGGGGGGTGGATTGTGAGATCTTGGTGTCCCACATCGGTTAGGGAGGGAAAAGTTGCTGGGCTTATAAGTAAGCCCCTTGCCTTACATGACATAAGACCTTTTTCCTAGGGGTACTGGGAGAAACAAAACCGTGAGGGCCAGTGGGCCCAAAGCGGACAATATTATGTCATGTGGAGGGTGGGGTGTTACAAAAACGATACAATGCTCGCTCCAGTTGTTGATGTGTCTCAACTGACATATGGATGGCAATTTGTCGAGGTCTTCGTAAATTGCAAGTTTGCATATCTTCACTAAGATTTTCATGCTCCGTCAAACAATATTACAATTAGGCCCTCATGGTTTTTATGGCCCTGCTTGAATAACGTAAACGAAGATTCATTGGATAAAAGAACTCATCATCTAAGGCCCAATGATAACCCATATTTTCATACAATGTTCTCACACTAAAATTCATGTTGGAAATGAATTTTCTTCAATCAGTTACTTACACACGATGAATATATAGTCCTGAAAAATCAAGGTTTTAATGGACATATCAATTTACTGAGCAAGGACTGTCAGGACTTGACAATACACTGATTGTTTTCCTATTACCCATGAATTGACAACCCACTGAATCAATTAATTTGCTGATAAAATGACAAAATCTAGCAATGGCTGATCAACTATGTATTGTAATGAATACACACATCTCCCAACTACTGAGCATATGAATACAAATTGATGGGCTAAGCCCAAGGGCTCAAGGGCCCAACTCATGTTATAAAGCCCGGTCCGAGTTTATAGCATAACTCCAAGAGATCCAGCAAGTCCATCCCAATATGGTCGACCCAGTCAAGCTCATCAGGCTCAAGGAGCTACATCAGCAGGGGAGCATGGAAGAATCATTCAAGAGCCTCCTCCTAGCCACCTTAGAGTAAGGGTCATCCAAGAGCCTCCTCCTAGCCACCTTGGATTAAGGGTCATCCAAGAGTCTCCTCCTCACCACCTTGGAGTAAGGGTCATCCAAGAGTCTCCTCCTCGCCACCTTGGAGTAAGGGTCATCCCAAGAGCCTCATCCAAGTCACCTTGGAGTAAGGGCTATCCCAAGAGCCTCATCCTCACCTTGGAGAGAGTCAATCTTCCCTCATCCTTTGACCAAGTCGTTTGGAGAGCAGCATAACTTTCTTGCCCGTTGAGGAAAGGAGAAGTCGCCAAGATATTTAATTACTATTAAAGTCGCCTCAATCCGTTATGACTGCTTAATTAGCTATTTACTAAATATCCATTATGAGGCAACTACTATAAAATGTAAGCCCCGCCAACACTTGGGGGGCATCACACCCATTCAGGAAAATCTCTCATCTCCCTTTCTAAGCTTGTAATTCTCTGCTCTCCCTACACACCTGAGTTAATAAAATACCCGGTGACCTAGTCATTCAAAGTGGACGTAGGTCTCATTGACCGAACCACTATAAATATGTGTGTTCTTCTCTCTCTCGACTTATTATTGCATTTTTACTGTTCAATTGACAGGTGGTGTGCAAACCCAATTTGCTCATCATCACAAATAACGTATTGAAGTGACAAGTAACTGCCCTTTGATAAGGCTGCAGAAGAAAAAGTGATTACTCATGACTACTTAATGTCATGAATTGAAGTGACTAAACCCTCAATGTAATTCAACATAAAACATGCTGAATTGACTAAACCCTGAATGGGTTTCAGTAGACCATGTGCTGAAGTGACAACACAGTTGATAATGCCAAAGAGTGAAATGACCTTACACAAATCTGAAGCATGACTAAACTCCAAATGGCCTCTCATGACTACACTGTCTTACTATAGACTGATGTGACATGTCAGACAAACTAGGGTTTGGACACTACTATTTAAACACCTTATTTGTGGTTGATATGACAAACACAAAATTATGTTTGCATCAAATTTCTCTAGAGATTCAACAATCGCAGACATGAACGAGTTTGGTTGTTACAAGAGCGAAACGATGATTATAAAAATGAGAGATTTTCGGATCCAAAAGAGTATTTTGCAGGAGTACGACGAGAGTGGGCTTTTCGTCTAAAGAATCAGACGAACTATCCACACAACTAAAAGAACTTGGCATACCAGTGCCTCGTAGACGATCACTAACAATGTAACGCCGGAATAGAGAGGACTACGAATCAACAGTAAAACATGTTCGAAGGGAGAATAATAGAATGCTGGTGTGTAGGTGTCGCTATTATATACTCCAACAAGGAAAATATATGGTGGGAACTGCATATGCACAAGAGTTGACACCAGTTGAGCAAAATAATATATTGTCTAATGCACAATACCTGTCAGATGATTATATGTCTGATGAAACTTAATGTAGTGTCCAGTTATGTCAGTCATATGTAATTGAATTGTTATATCATTACTTTATCACTGTGAAGTCATATCATTGTTTTATCAATGTAGTCAGTCTAGTATCAAGTCAGGTAAGTCCTTTTGTCATTCACTTGTTATGTCATTGTTTTATCACTGTGAAGTCATATCATTACTTTATCAGTGTCAAGTCATGTTAGTCGTATAACAGTAATTGTCCTGTCAAATTTATATATAATTGCATTTCGTGTCTATATAAACCATCCTTATTAATTGTGTACATCATAACCCAAAAAATGTCTAGGCGCACATCTAATAGGCAATCCAGTCAAACCACTCAAGGTTTTTCATCACGCAATGACCTACAAAGTTCATCTTCAGCCATCGAACGTCAACGCTCGACTATCCGAGCAGCATTATCGAACATAGTTCATTCAATTGCATCCTACAAAGATTCTATAGGTGTAACTGGTATGGACAAAAGCGTGAGTTCCGTAATGAGCCCATCAACCCTTATCACTCATTCAGTCAAGTTGGACAAGTATTTGTTGGGCCTGCGACCGACTATCTGCCTCCGAGTGTTTGTATCGAACCCATACTAAGATGGCAACAATTATATGACAAACGTTGTGAGCTTGAAGTATATTGTCGTTGGTGTGGATTAATGGTACCGAAGGCACGTTCAGCTGATATATATGATCCACAAAAATCTACCAGCCATAATGAGATCATAGCAAGACTTGAACGTGAAAATGATCACCAACGAGCGTTAGATCAGTTGGTAAGGGACTGTTCTAGCTTATCCAAGGTCTCGAGTTCGAGTCTTGGGAACGCAGCTGCGCTCGGTAGGGAGAGCTTTGCCGCCCTTGTGGTCCTACCCGGCTCGAATCCGGATTAGTCGGAGCCCAAAGTGGCTTTCGGATACCGGATGGTCTGACCAAAAAAAGAACGTGAAAATGATCAGATGCAGCGTCGACTTGATCGTTTGCATGCAATCGAGCATACAAAAATTGAGTATTTCGATCCTGACTATGCTAAGATTTAAATTTTACAGGATCCGTTACTTATTTCCGATCATAAACTTTCTGATTATTCCGATTTAAGTGATGATGCGTCTGACACTTTTATTCTATTGAGTTTATGTGTACTCGGTAACCCTCGGTGTTATTTTTCTACATCAACCACAATATTGACACACTGTATTTCTTAGAGTCTCATGTAATAAAATTGTTTTGTTTAATGTATAAGTATTTTTTTTTCCATATTTTTTATGTTTTGTACACTTTTGTAGGTCAATTCTCATTGTTCGATGAACTTATAACATAAAATTAGAATAGACAATTTTTTAACATATGCAAAACAAATTTCTCAAAATTAGTTACAAAATGTATGTACTACACACACAAACAATATTTTAAGCATTTTTTTGGTAATGTACTGCACTGAATTAATTAACTTTTTTAATTTATAACTTGATTTTTTAATAGCTTTCAAAGTTTACAAAATTCTGTGCGAAACATGCTTTAATAATATTTTTTTGTTAAAACAAAACAGGACTGAACAAAAAAATTTATATCATCAAAATAATTCACAATCTCATCAGATGCGTTATTAAAAAAAATAGAGGATTTTTTAGGGTTATTAGGGCTTTTTTTTTTTTAAGGGTTTTTAGTTTTTTTTAATGGTTTTTTAGAGTTTATAGGGTTTTTATTTTTTTTGTAGACATTTTTTGAAAACGTCACTTTGAATAACGTTTTTATAAACGTCATTTGGACAGACGTTTTTAAAAACGTCATTCCAAGTGACGTTTTATCGGTCAATAATTTTAACGTCTGTTAGGTTGCCGTTTGAAAATTCATTTTAAAAAACGTCATTAAAAATAACGTCTTTAAAAACGTCATTTTGATTGACGTTTTCAATAAAAAAAAAAATTTAGTTTAATAATGTCATTTGAAATGACGTTTTAATCCATGAAGGTCTCATTCCAAATGACGTTTTTAAAAAAAGATTGGGCTTGGAAAATTAGTTTAAAACAGGATGGGTTTGGGAATAAAGATGATGGGAGGCTCGGTTTGGGGAAAAGCTCCTTGCCCATATATGTCTGGAAATGTTCTTGCAGCCTTTCTTAATTTTCCTATCCCAATCCTGGAGTTGTCTACAGTACCAAAAAAAAAAAAAAAAAAAACTTTGTATTATACCTCTATTTATTATATTTGTAGATATTTTTATCATTATTGTGGATGCTTTTATCACTTAAATAGTTACCATAACAATTTTTTTTGTTCCCAATAAAAGTGGTAAAAATAATTATCACAACATTGGTAAATTACTTATAAAAGTGATAAATTTTTTAATTGTTAAATGACCCACAAAAATTATAAAAATACTCATTGACCGAATTTTTTTTTTTTTATCAATACCAATGTCAAGTCTCCCAATCCTATTTCATTTAATGATTATATCATAGAGTTAATCATAACTAGATTAACATGTTAGATCTATTAAATATAGAAGATTAACATAGAAGATATGACAGACATTATAATGAAAGTTAGGGTGAGTGCCTTATCATAACTATTTTATGACATTGGAGATATAATATGAAAAAAATTAATCATTGAAAGTGAAAATTAATAAAGTATAATACAATTCAAATCTCAAAAGATAAACAAAATGACTTTTGTTTTTCGCGGTTGAGATCTCCTTAAATTTTTACTTTAAAGTTAATCTGACGGTTAATATTAACACACCAAATTTAATAGGAAAAATAGGCCTCTAAGGGTGTGTTTGGGGTAGCTTTTTAAAAGTGCTTATACAACTTATAACTACTCATATATACTTTAAAAAAAAAAGTAGTGTTTAAAATTGTCCAACTACGCCGACCACCCCCCACCGCAATCACCACTACCACCACCACCCCCATCGCCCCATCACCACCATCACCACTACCACCACTACCACTATTACTACTGTCGTCGCCACCACACCACCACCACTCTCGCCACCCCACCACCACACCCACTGCCCCAGTACCACCATCATCGCTGCCACTAACCCCATCGCCCCCTCACCAACATCACCACCGTTGTCGCCACCCTACCACCACCACCACTCATACCGCCCCACCACCACCATCACCATCACTACCATTGTCACCCCACCACCACCTCTTTCACAACAACCATCTTCGTCGCCTCACCACCATCACTCCACCAATGCCCCATCACGACCACCACTGTTGCTGCCACCTTACCACCACTGTCACCGTTCCATCATCACCCCTACCCCCACCACCCCACTACTACCATCACCATTGCCACCCACGGTTGCCACCATCACAATCGGTCGTCATCACACATTACAACCATCATCGTCTCCCACCACCACCACCACTGTCGCCCATCACTACTAGAACAGCTTGCCCTCACTACGACCGATGCTTAAATTCCTTTCTCTTTCATTTATCTTTATAATTTGATTTTAGGTATGAATATGAATATGTTTATTGTTGACAATTTTTTTTATTACTTCGTGCCTAAAAATAACTAGTTAGAATATAAGTGAAGTAACCAAACATATTTTTTATTTTATTTTCATAATTCGGTAAACACAAATGACTCTCAAACATGTTTTTTTGTTTTTAGTGTTTACCACAAAACAAATTAAAAATTGTCTTTGTTTTTAATTTTTTTGGAAACTCAAAAACAAAAACATTACCAAATGACCCATAAGATTCTCGAGATCTTTTCCTTAATTTTCAAAACTGAAGTTAATCTTCTAAGATGAGTAGTCTGCCTTGAGTCAAAAAGTCTTGATTATTGTGATAGATTTAAAAACGTTGATCAAATTACTCACTCGTCAGTCAAAACAATTCGCTACATTATTGGCTTCCCTAAAAACATGTTTAACATCAAATTGAATTCCTCTAAAAGAGGACGTTATCTGATCACATAAATATCACATATTCGAATTAATAGCAATTCATTTACCATGTTTTTAGCAATTTTATCACATCAATTCTAAAAAAAATCAGTCCAACTGACGTTTTTCAAAATTGACTAGGTTTGAGAAAATAATTTCTCAAAACAGCCTGGATTGGGTAAAAAGCATAGCCGACCTCCCACAAAGAAAAAGGAAAAGGAAACAAAGAAGTGCAAATCAATATCTGAAAGAATATTTGCACAAATGTAACGAGCATGCTTGATGATTGAGAAGGTTTCCAAGAGTGGACTAGAGGAAGCCTTAAGGCCGCCTCAGATTTAAGGAGTTGTTTATTTTTTTAAATATCGAGCAACCCTTCCAAATGCAGTAAGATAAGTCTGCCTCTATAAAATAAACTTTGGATACCTGCAATCACCCGTTAACAATAGGTATTAGTTAAATTCAGGAGATATTAGTGAAAATCTAAATCAAGATGTCCGAGTGTATGGTTTGTCCCAGGATCAACTTCATGCCAGTAGAGTACCCGTGTGGGTATTTAAGGAGTTATTGGCAATGGACTCGATCAAAATTTATACTGTTATATACAACAATTATTTTTTTAAAAGAGAGGGTTTGAGAAGTCTTTTCTCTTTCTTTTTTCAATTATTAAAATTTTAATTTATCTTAATATATTCACTCTAATCACATTGCACCATGTGGTCTAACTACCACTCTAATATCTAATAACTACTCATTTTAAAAAAAAAAAAAAAATTACTTTATAAAAAATTTATTTTTGGTCACCTTAACTTTTTGTGATTCTGTCTCCAACTTGTTAAATGATGGGTTAAATGCAGAGCAGAGAGGAAAATAAGGGATGGTGGGAGGGGATAACTGGATAAGGATGAGATGTGAATTTCGTGCAAGCTACCCAAATGAATAGGGGTAATTTTGTAACATCGCATCCAATTTGTGTTTGTCTATATATAATGCATGAAACATGTGAAACACGAGAATCATTTGTTTAATTACAAGACTCTTTGTTAGCAAATGTGTATATATATGTATAGGTGTGGTCCTAGAGTCCACAATTAAAATTTATAGACGGTTAGCTAAATAAAAGTGATGGCTCTTCATGCTTTGTTTTCACCTTTTCTAGTCTCTACAGCCACCATGTTGTCTCTTCATTGTTCTAAACTTTCTTTTACCCCTTGTACATCCAAATCCATTCAATGTGTTGCCAATACCATAGTAATGCCTGGTGATCATAGTGTGACCCCCCGACGATCAGCAAATTATTCACAAAGTGTCTGGGACTATAATTTCGTGCAGTCGCTTACTAGTGATTACATTGTACTTTCAAAAATATCCTTATTATTGTTTATCCGCATCTTGCAATTATGAGGTTAATCTGATGAATTGTTTACTTATATATTTAATTGATATGCAGGAAGAGAAATATGTAAGTCAGATCGATAAGCTAAGAGGTGAGGTGAAGTGCCTCATTAATGGAGTGATGGACCCCTTGGCCAAGCTTGAGTTGATTGATGCAGTTCAAAGGCTAGGATTGAAATATCAGTTCGAGAAAGAGATAAAAAGGCAGTAACTAGTATTTATGAAGATAGCAACAATGCATGGTTAAGTGATGATCTTTATGCAATTTCCCTCCAATTTAGGATCCTTAGACAACATGGGTGTAACGTATCTCAAGGTATACATGTTTCGCAGTTTATTACCTTATAAGTTACTCACAAGGTATATTCTATCATAAATAATAGTCGGGTCAAGTTAGTCTTAACCACAAATAAGTTGATTTTGACACATACGTTTAACTAATATCTATAGTATGATGAAAATATCTATCTTTTTATTTTTTTTTAATGCGGTATTATATAAATCCCTGTAGAATTAGAGTAATTTTAACTAGTATTGCTAGCACATGGATGGAATAGAATTTTAGTTTAGAAAGGGGTATGAATGGTGGTTTTGATTTGTTGAATCGATGAAAGGTACATCTTTGCATCAATGAATTACATTTTTCATTTTAATTCAAACATCTTTATTCTTCTAAATTCTCAATGAATTATATATTGCTATTTACTGTCATACTGCTTGAATCATAGAAAATGTTTGCCCTTTCATGAGTGGTTACATTTACTACGTTGAAGTTATTATGATAGCATGCAAATTTGATGCATTAGAAAAGAAAAACCAAAAATATAAAAAATTAATATCTTTTATAATTTTCTTGGGAGACAGACGTATTTGAAAGGTTTATGGACAAGACGGGTGGTTTTAAGACAAGCTTTTGTGAGGATGTGAAGGGGCTATTGAGCTTGTATGAGGCTTCTTTCTTTGGTTTCGAAGGTGAAACTATCATGGATGAGGCCAAGACTTTCACAACAACACACCTGAAAGATATCAAAGGAGACATATCACCAAGTTTGGTGAGAAAAGTAGGCCACGCTTTGGATATGCCCTTGCATTGGAGATTGGAAAGAGTGGAGGCTAGATGGTTCATTAATACATACGAGCAAGAACAAAACATGAATCCTATTTTGCTACGACTGGCTAAGTTGGATTACAACATAGTGCAATCTGTTTATCAGAAAGAGTCCAGACAATTAGCAAGGTATGAAAACCTAATTTTGGGAACCCCCGATCCTCAATCATTATAGAAATTCTGTTGACAAAAATATCATTCTAGCTCTGTATATGGTAGTTCTTACTCAAACTAATTTTCATTATAATTTGTCAAACTCTCAGCTGGTGGGTGGACACCAACTTAAATAAGATGAGCTTTGCCAGAGATAGACTTGTTGAACACTACTTTTGGAGCCTTGGAACGGTATCTGAACCACAATATGGACCCTTTCGTTATATGACGACAAAGATAATATGTTTCATAACTACTATTGACGATATATACGATGTCTATGGCTCATTGGAAGAACTAGAGCTCTTTACAGATCTTGTTGACAGGTTCGTATAGATATTTTATGGATCGACATAAGTAATTTATGTCTTGATTAATCTGTCGGACAATAGTTTTCTGCTTCTTTTTTCTTCCTTTTCTTTTCTGTCTTTATTGCTTTAATAATTTTCTTCCCTGTGAGACCATACAGATGGGATATAAATGGAATTGACAAGCTTCCTTGCAATATAAAGACATGCCTTCTTGCCATGTACAACACTAGCAATGAAATTGGTTACTGGACATTGAAAGAGCAAGGCTTCAACATCATCCCTTACCTAAGCAAAGCGGTAGAACTCATACACTTTTAAGATCAGCCCATATTCATACACTTTTGTTCTAATTAACCTTAATTCCTATTATACTGCTTCAGTGGGCAGATATCTGTAAAGCATTCTTGAAGGAAGCAAAGTGGTATCATGGTGGATACAAGCCGACGTTGGAAGAGTATTTGGAGAATGCAGTGGTTTCCATTTCGGTGCCTCTCATATTACTTTGTTGTTACTTACTAACCACAAACAAAATCACTCAAGAGGCATTGGATTATATCGACAAACTTCCGAGTATCATGCGCTATTCCTCTATGATTGTTCGCCTCACCGATGATTTAGGAACTTCATCGGTAAAATTCTATTTGTGTCTTTTATATTAAAAATTTTTAAAGCTTGTTTGGATTTCATTAAGACATGAGATATATATGCAGGATGAGTTGGCAAGAGGAGATACACCCAAGTCAGTCCAGTGTTATATGAATGAAACTGGTGTATCTGAAAAAGTCGCTCGGGAATACATAAACAGCTTAGTTCATGAAACATGGAAGTCTCTGAACAAAGATGTGCTCAAAACTCATCCTTTCTTTGAACCATTTTTAAGTGGCATTCCAAATCTTGGTAGGACGGGGCAGTGCTTCTACCAATATGGAGATGGGCATGGTGTGCCAGACAGTTGGACGAAGGATCATTTGATTTCTTTACTGGTCCAACCGATACCATTAAACTAGTGGTGAACAGAATGCTTGGCTCATGAGTTAATTAGCATATTTATCAATGTAATCTCAATTCGTAATACTTTTGTAGGATGCTTGACGAACAATTGTTGCTGGTATGTGACTTAGTGTCATTATTGGTTGCATTGTCTCATTTGAGAGGTGTTTGGATGAATAAAAAAGATGTTGTACATCTACCTTTGGGTTTGTGATTTTCTAATATCCTGTTTTTATCATCTTTATGATGCCTTTTTTTGAGCTATTTTTCATTTTGCTTTTTATTGGCAAAACACTATTTTTGGAACCAAATTTGAGGAAGCAGAACATATTACAATACAACCTGTACTAATACAAGGCTAACGTTATTCATTTTTTATTCAACGGTCAGGGGTGTTTGGGTCATTTTATACGCATCTCGTCTAATTCACTTTTTGGTCCGGTCAATGGTAGTCCATTCACGTTGGAACTAGAGTATTAATAAGGGATAAATCTCTTATGACCTGACTTTAAAAGATTGTCAAGATTCAAACTCATGACGTCTAAATTTACAACTTGTCCATGTTACTATTTGCGTTACCTTGGAACTTGTGTTAACATTATTCACCTTGGAACTTGTGTTAACATTATTCACCCAAAAAGGTTTTGGGCTTTCTCTAGGCCTCAATTTTCGCACCACAAAGGGTGGTGGAGTGGGGTGGTCTCTGTTTTTCTTGATTGTCATATAGTAGGCAATGCTCCTAACAATATAATTTGACACTATCTACAATTTATATGATAAAAAGAGTTTCAAATCTCAAACTTATAAAATCGTTCGAATGGCTCAGAATATTTTAAGATTATTAATCCAACGATCTTTATTAATTCTCAATTCTTTTTTCTGCCTAAGAATTGGACTAAGAGTTTCGTTCCATTTTCAACACTAGAGTCTCATTTCACTTCTAACTCTCCTCTCTCAGAACCCCCCCCCCCCCCCCCCCCACACACACACACACACTCAACTCACACGCCTCTCTCTCTATCCATCTCTCTTCTACCTCTCTCTCTCTCTCTCTCAGTCACGCCTCTTTCTCATAGAACACACAACCAAACTAGACCCATCTTACAGAACACACAAACAAACTAGACCCATCATATTCATTATTGTTACTTTTTTTGGGCTACCTATTTATTATCACAAGTTCCTATATTGGTAGTCATCTTTCATTATTGTCCCGGGTGTTCCATTTGATTCTTTTTAGGTTGGTTTAAATAAATATAAATGTTATTTTGTGATGTTATAGTTTTTTTTTTACTCTGTTTATCTATATATACTAGCTCGTGCACGTAAACTATTTTGAATATCAAATATTCTATATTAGTACTATAAAGATCATGGAATATTATTCATCATATGATCCATGAAGTTGAACGCGTGTGTCACTTGTAGAAAAGTTTTTGGACTATTCTATCATTCTTAAGATAGCGTTAGAAACCTAAGAGCAAGTTCACAACAAAACTTGAGATTTAGAATCAAATGAAGAATATTATTGATGTTTCTAATCATTCTATTTTTTTAAGACTTTTTCACATAATTTTTGATATGCATGAAATGGTGTTTATGTGGAATCATGGAATAACACCATGATTCCATAGCATGGAGACCCATATGAGTTTCATATTTACAAATTCAACGTCTCCTTAAGTTTAAAGTATTTATTGAGTTGAAGAGGCATTTAGAATTTTTTTCAAGGAATGAAATGTTATCATGTGAAAATTTTTCAAGGAATTCAAGGGTTGGCTCACTTATGACACCTCAGTGTCGTACCATCCCTCATAGACAATCTAACAAGAGTATCTCACCATCATATATCTAATAAAATGGCATAATTTCAAACAACTCAAAAAGCATTCATGCTTGACCCTGACCATTGTCATACATGTTTTTTTTTCTTGATAAAGCATAGTATACATAAATTAAAAGGCATGGGCGACTTGTATGATCTAAAATTAAAATGAAATGAGATAACAGAGTCACAATGAATTTTTCCTAAATGAACAAAATGATTAAATTATAGAAGATTATGTAGCTCTAACCGACCTTGTTAATAAAGTTTGGAAGATAACTCTGTTAGTAAATTTAACTAAAAAAACCTTAAATCTACAACATCATGTTCCTTAGATAAAGTTTCGCATGCTCGTTGTTGAGTTTTCTTAATCTTATTGTTTCTTCGCTAAATTTTTTTATTTTTTTTATTTTTTTGGAGAGGGGGAGGGGGAGGGAAACTTGAACCCTCGACTTCAAGAAAACAAAGTCTTCATAAGGTAAGGAGTACCATTGGACCAAAGGCCCATTGATATTTCTTCGCTAAATAGATTGTGCTAAAATAGAGCATAAAATAATGTTTGAAGTAGCTTGTAAGTTAAATAAGAAAGAAAGCAAAATTTGCAATATCTCAATAACAATGTCAATTATGGCAAGCGTCACTTTTATAGACAAATCTTGACACTATCTTATGGATAGATATAAGTTCTTGAACCCACAAAGTTCATTTCTTGAATTGGATGTTTTTCTTCTTCTAATCACGGAAATAAAAAAAAAAATGTTGAGTTGTTTCACTTTTGGCTGCATTCCTAATCATCAATAATGATAGTGAAGTAACTTAGCTACTACTTTGTATAAATATTGACTTGAAATCATAATTAACGGATGCATAAGAGTTAATTTGTTGAATCTTTGAATCATTTCTCAAAAGTATACCAGAGGATATACAACTAAGTTCTAAAGCATTTTTAATATCAAGAGACATAACTTAGCACATTAACATGAAATTCACCTTCAAAAATAGAATTATAGACTTTTAGTTAATTTTAACATTGTAGGATTATCACTGGAAATTACCTTACCAGTGCATCTGCCCATCAATCAATCTTTAGAAATGAGTAGATGAGTCTTGTGAATTAGAAGCATGCATAAAAGCCAATGGTACCAAAGAGCACTATAAAAAAAAGAACAAACAAACTGAAGCAATCAACATGTACCTAACATGCAACACTCTTTGAATTGTGTTAGTGATGTCTAGTTGAAAAAAAAATGATCATAGAGGAATTGTTATGGTGCCGACAAATCTGATGTTAAGGGTGTCCTCCACAACCACAAGTTGTGTCACTACACAATTGGAAGTAGAAACACATGATGCTTAGACGACTGGTGGAATAATTTGACCAAGATTAATATGGCCTTTCAACATGTTTTTACCAGCGTTCGTAGACACATCCTATCTTCCATAAACATGATTAATTTCATTTACTATGTTTCTGTTGCTTTTTTGGGGCTTTTTCCAATCCCTTTTTATTCATCACCACGACGACTTTGAGTGGCTTGATATATAATTTTTGTTTCATGTTAATCTGTTGACAAGTATACCGATATATGTCCATGTTCACCTGTACTGAAAACAATATTCAATAATAGACCCAAAAAAAGAAAACAATATTCAAGATAAGCAAAAGTACAAAGCCTCATGAAATAGAAAACTAATGAATAAAATTACCACAAGCAATAAAATTGTTCATCTAAAATTTGAATTACAACACTGAATAAAGAAAAAACATAAAATAATAATCTTCAATACACATTGGATACTTGTGTCTAGCAGTCGATGAATGAAGGAATAATTGGAAGATGAAATGGTTCACCTTCTAATGGCTAATTAATTGACCAAAGGAATGTAGTTATCATTTATATATTTATTTAACACTTTTTCATATAATTTATTTATTTATTTATTTTACCAGAAACGGCACACAAGACCACTACAAGTCTTCCAGTTAAAGTGGAATCCAGGTAGGGCGTTATACACACACACAATATAATTTATTGTGTTGTAAATCAATTATAGTAGGAAGACTAAATGTTAACAAGGAAGTAAGTATAAATATAAATATTGATATTGGATAATTAAATACATAAGAATATAAGTTTCTTTAATTTTTTTTCATAAGGACATAATAATCAATCAAAAGTTTTTCACTTAGCTGCCTTTTATTAGTAGTATAGTATAGATAAATAGACATCTCTCCCTCTACATAAGAGTATTTTTAAATAGTATTTACTCTAATGACAATTTTTTTTGTGTTACGCAAAGTGTCTTCAGGCACGGGTATTAACTAATATAACAATATGACTTAACGGCTCAACTGATTGTTCTGAGATGTTTTTGAGTCAACTCAAAATCGTTTGAGTCATTGATACCGAATCGCTCCATATCGTCTCGTAACACCGAAATATTCCATTAAACTCTCTTTATATTCAACTTTTTCTTCTATCTAACATTCTCGTATATGGCTTAAGACTACTTTGTGATACAGGAACAAATATATCTTAGTATTCTCCAAGTTAATAGACAATACCGTGACATTGATCCATTGGTGCAAATGATATTAAATATGTGGCCCTGCAAAATGAAGGAAATACTCTCCTTTATTGGAAATGAGGGTGAAGAAGTAAACATTCAACTTCCTTAGAAATACTACACACACTACCATTTTGTACCACTTTTGTGCACCACCTCAATATTAACCATTAGATAAGTTGGTTCTATTGAATTCATTGAATATTTGATGGTTGAGATCATGCTACATCAGGTAGTATAGATGAAGTGGTACACAAAAATGGTACACATGTCATTATTGTAAAAATAAACTTGCCATCATTCTTGTCAACTAAAAGTGGGCAAAAGCGTTGGAAATTGAAGAGGACTCGGACATAATTATTCATTAAATCACTCAATAGTTCGGGTCATTGACACTTTGCAACCCCTAAAAAACTCGATGGCTAAAACTCCACAAAAAAGATGTCATAAAAGTCCAAGTCTAGGGAAAAAAATTAATGTTAAGACCAAGAGGTTGATCATCAGTAACATTTGACAGTAATATATTATTGACATGTTTTTTTTTTTTTCGGTAAGTAAGGTAATTCCATTAAATAAAAAGGTCATGTACATATGTGATCTCAAAGGGGATGGTAGATCTTCTAAAACAAGAAAAGAAGATCCCCCATCCCCAAAGCAAAAAGAATACAATGCAACCCAGAAGAAGTAAAGCAACACAACTCCCAAAGCCCAGAACAGCCTCCAAAGACAGCCAGCCCAAAAGAGGACAGCCACCAATCAACATAGAAACACAGTGGCACCAAAGGCGCCCAAAATCCCAAAGCAAGCAACCAGCTGAACACCACATCCAAAAGAAAGCCGGGTCACAGAGAAACAAAAACATTTGCCATGAAAAGTCCCATAACAACCCGCAGCTCTCAAAACAGCAAGCAGGCCAGGAAAAGGAAGGCCAAGACAAACGCCAACACCACGCCACATACCTCACAGATGGTACACCCATAAACAGAAATGCAGAGACAGAGGGAGAGAACCATCCATGACCAACTCCACTCATCACGAAAGGCCAAGCAGGCATCCAGAGCAAAATAGCAAGCAGCCATCCAGGAACATACCAGCAGCAACATCCATCAGCTCCAAAAACAAACATAACAGCAGCCAGACAAAAACCCAGCAGCACACCAAGGGACCCATGTCAGGAGCCTTCAAAGCCAGCTCATCACCATCAAACAGCAAAGGCACCCAAGGTAGGGAAACAACTCAGGACCAAGAATTCCCCTTAAGGAGGATAAAAAATCTCCACAGGCAAGGCCCATTGTTTTTGCAGCCAAAGATTAGGGACAGTATATTTGTAACCCCTGCTCAAGTGAAGTTTAAACCTAATACAATCCACCACATCTTTAGAGATAGTCACCACATCTTTATAATCATTTCTAAAGATCCTAGCATTTCTTTCTCTCCAAATCACATAGACAACAGTAGCAAGGATAAGCCTGCTTATTAATTTCCCAAGACCCTTTCCCTTGACATTAGAAGCAAACCAATCAACCAAATTCCTCCATTCCAATCTAGGCCATTTGACATTGTGTTTGTTTTGCAAAAAGAGCCAAATTCTCTTTGTAAAAGAACAATCAAAGAAGAGGTGGGCATGAGATTCAGTCACCTCTCTACAAAAGACACATTGAGCTCTTTGAAGAATTCCAAATGAAATTAATTTATCTTGGGTAGTAAGCTTCTCTTGCACTGCCAACCAAAGAATAAAGCTATACCTGGGAACAGCTCCAGAGAACCATACAATGCTGTGCCAGTTCTGAACTTGCCCTTTATTTCTGAGTTGTTCCCAAGCAGTATTAGTGCTGAAAACAAGAGAGGGGGAAAGTAACCAATGTAAGGTGTCCTCGCTATCTGGATTTGGCTTCATATCAGCTGGGATCCCACCTTTCAGCTCCAGAAGGTCCACATTATCAGCCAAAGGCCATGCCCATTCCCTTCCAGAAATAATGCTGCACACCTTAGCCTCCATCCCCAGACCAGAGGCTCTCAAAACTCCATCCCCTCATCACATTGACATGTTGATGTATACAAAATAACTCGAGTCACATCATCCTCAATTGGTGATGCATATTGAAAACGTTAGTTTAAACATCTTCAATTTTAGTTCCAACACGGCATTGTAATTCTCTGTTTAATCTAAATATTTCTTCCATTTGAAGAAACCCAAGAAAACAACCTGCAAACTCACAACAGCCTTGAATAGATATATTGGGAAAGGATCACATGTAGATATACTATTATATATAAACTTACAACAATGAACTTAACTATGCTTACTCATCGATGTGACATATAAGTTAATAATAACATAAAATAGAATACACTAAAATGTCATGTCATATGTAGTAATATAGGTCGGAAAATGCAATATAAACTCACCAAATTGGCTTGAATTTTAAATTTATAAATGTGGTGTGCAACAAGAAAGTTTTGATATATGAAATCACAAAATATATGCAACTTGATTAGATGCCACACGTCTGTTCACACGTCTGTTAATTTAAATATAAGTCGATTAACTCTCACGAGTCACCCATTTGAAATTTCATTGTAAACTTGGATGTCTTAAGTTCAACTCTCACGAATGACATTTGGGTTCATTCAATACCTATGGATAGTAGATAATTGCAGGTAGTTTAGATTTACGTTGTAGAAGTAGGTTCAGTACGACCTTAAAAGAAGAGGTTTTCATATTAATTTAGTAGGATGCATGACGAACAATTGTTGTTGGTGTGTGATTTATCAAGCTAATCTCATCCTTATGATGTGTCCTCTGGGCCTCAATTTTTGCACCACACAGGAGGTGGAATGGAGTGGTATCTATCTGTTTTTCATGTTTGTCATATAGAAGGTAATGCACCAAACCGGGTCTTACACGGATCAACCGAGGATTCTAAGACGTTTTCGAGTCAACTTCGAGTCGTTTGAGCTATCGATACCAAATCGCTTTATATCGTTTAGTAACACCGAAATATTGCGTTAAACTCTTCTTATGTTTTACTTTTTTTTTTTATCTAACATTCTTGTATATCGCCTAAGACTATTTTTTAGACCAGGACCAATATATCTTAGTATTCTCCAAGTAAATAGACGATACGGTGGCAGATCCATTGAGGCAAATGAGATCAGATCTGTGGCCCTGCAAATTGAAGGAAATACTCTGTTGGAAACGAGGGAGAAGCGGTAAACATTCAACTGTCTTAGAAATAAACTTTCTATCATTCTTATCAACTGAAAAGTGGCATGCTTTGGAAATTGAAGAGGACTCAGACACAATTATTCATTAACTCACCCAAAAGTTCGGGTCTTTGACTCGTGGCAACTACAAAAATAAAGTGAAAGTTATTGAAAATAATAATTTTGGAAACTTTTTTGTTAATAAGTCCGGACAAGGACTTTTTAAGTCATTAAATCTAGCTCAATTCATCTTTTTTGCCATGCAATCTAAATTAATCTTTCTCTTTATATATATATTAGCGTTTGAATGCATACATTAGTGACAATACTATATTATTGACATTACTCGTTGTAATAATTGCTTCACAAAATAATAATAATAATCTTTATAATTAAAATTCACAAAACTTTACCAGAAATCGACTATTTCACAATAAATTTTAAATACATTAATCATACAACGTTGTTAATTTTGACATATCAAACTGATAATACATACAAAACAATGTCAGTCACGGCATCCTCAATTGGTAATGCATATTGAAAACGTTAGTTTTAACATCTTCAATTTTTGAAGAGGGATAAAAATTTAGTTCTAACACGGCATTATAATTCTTTGTTTAATCAAAACATTTCTTCCCTTTTGAAGAAACATAAGAAAACAACCTGCGAATTGACAAAATGAGAAAGGACCACGTGGATACTATTTTATATAAACTCACAAAAATGAACTTACTATGTCTACTAATCGATGTGATATGTTAATAATAAAATAAAATAGAATACACTAAAATGTCATGTCATATGCAGTAATATAGGTTGGAAAATGCAATACAAACTCACCAAATTGGCTCAAATTTTAAAATTGTAAATGTGGCGTGCAACAAGAAAGATTTATATTTGAAATCACAAAATATAGACAAGTCGATCAGATGTCACACGTTTGTTAATTTAAATGTAAGTCGATTAACCCTCACAAGTCACCCACCAATGTGTAGTGAAATTTGGAATTTCGTCGTAAACTTTGATGTCTTAGGTTCAACTCTCGCTAATGAAACCTGGGTTCAACCAATACCTGTGGTTAGTAGATAATTGCAAGTAGTTGATATTTACTTTGTAAAAATAGGTTCATTACGACCTTAAAAGAAGAGGTTTTTCTTGCACCACACAAGGTGGTGGAACGGGGGTGGTACTTGTTTTTCTTGTTTGTCAGTAGTAGGAAATGCACCAAAGTATCAACCGATACCACTACGACTCAACATCATCCACATTGATCCATTTCACATTCTGTATAAATCACGAGTTTCACAAAGCTCAACGGAATATTATAAGACGTTTTTGAGTCAACTTCGAATCGTTCGAGACATCGATAGCTCAATATTGTCTCGTAACACTGAAATATTGTCTTAAACTCGTCATGTTCAACTTCTTTTTCTATCAAACATTCACGTGAATCGCATTAAAATTTTCCAAGTTAATAGGCGATACCGTGACATTGATCCATCGATGCAAATACGATTAGACCTGTGACCCAGCAAAATGAAGGAAATACTCTCCTCTGTTGGAAAAGAGGAAATTCAGATTATTGGGCTAGGGCCTAGGCCAATCGAATCCATTATGCCTCATAGACTGTCATACCACACAAATATGTGAATAATATGTAAGAAACTTTAATGATTCGTATATGTAATTTAGAACACCTAAATTCAAGATTTAAATCATATACAAGATTTAGAATATACCTGTATGAGCCATGATATTTGATCTACAGGTTTCTTTCGCAGAAGGGCAAGGTCTTCCTCTCCTTCTTCAAAGCAATAGGCGGCTCTCAATGGGACAAGCCAATTTAGGATTATGAAGTGGAGAGGGGACCTAACCTGTATTTATAATGAAATCTAACGGGCTCTCCCTTTACGGGTCACAATTAGATTAAGGCCTACACTTAACCGCATCAACCACATCAATTAAAAGATGTACATAAGCCCATCAAAATAGATCACTTAATAATCTTAGGCTCATCTCATTGGACCATAAATTCAGCCCGTTTTTCACAAACTAAAAATTAACTATCAATTAATGGAAGTCCAATATAGGAAAAATTCCAACATTCTCCCACTTGGACAACATTAATTGTAGTCATTTAAAATAAAAATAAAATCAAATATATTTTTGAAAAACGACTCTCTGGCTAATCAAACAAAACTCAATTTGGCCACAATAAAAAAAAAAAAATATGGTCCTGAGACAACATCTCAAAAACAACCCGATCCAATAAAACTGCTATTTTTGAACCATGGCGGCCTTTACATCCTTTATTGACATAGGACCAATCTATTATTACAAAAAATAATAATTCTATTGACATGGATCAAAATGTGGTAGTGTAGTAAGAAAATAACATCTCAATATGTGATCTGATAAACATGATATTTTCATTGTCAGTCCTCCAAATGATTTCTCTTTAACAACATGCTTCAACAATAAGCTAGAGAAATCCATTAGCTTCAACAATAAGTTAGTATGTCTCCAAACTTAAAATCACAAGATTTTCTCAAATTGTGTAATCAGAGACATACTCAAATGACAAAACAGTCATACTTAAGACATACACCAAGTCTTAAGATTTTATGTAAAATGACATGTCATAAATGTGCACACATATAACATAGCAATAACATCATACTAACAATAAGAATAATCATCCAAATATTTATTAGTCATCAAATAGATGTATCTCAACCATAATGAGTATCAAATATCACATATGGAATTAAATCAATACTAAAGTTCTTAACACATAAATAAACTCCCACTAACCAAGTACATCAAAAGACCCCAAAATACCCATGTTGTCAACATGTTTCTTAAAAGTTACAGGTCTCAGTCCCCTGGTTAAAGGATCAGCAAGCATTGATTCTGTATCAATATGTTCGATCACAATATCCCCTTTCTTCACAAGATCCCTAACATAAAGATATTTAATTTCTATATGTTTAGACCCACTAGAATGTTTGTTGTTCTTTGAGAAGATTACAGATGCACTATTATTACAATAAATTTTTAGTGGTCTAGAGATGGAATCAACAATCATAAGTCCTGAAATAAAATTCTTTAGCCATATAGATTGTGTTGCAGCTCCATAACAAGCTACAAATTCAGCTTGCATAGTGGAAGAAGCTGTGAGAGTTTGTTTAACACTCTTCCATGCTATTGCTCCTCCAGCTAACATGAAAATATATCATGAAGTGGATTTTAAATCATCCGGACACCCAGCAAAATCTGAATCTGAGTAACCAATCACCTCAAGACTATCAACTCTCCTATAAAAAAGCATGTAATTTTTTTGTTCTTCGCAAGTATCTCATAACTTTCTTAGCTGCCACCCAGTGATCTAATCCTGGTTTAGAAAGATATCTGCCAAGAACACTAACTGCAAAAGCAATGTCAGGCCTGGTACAAACCTGTGCATACATTAAACTGTCAACAACACTCACATAAGGTATATTCTTCATAGACTCCTCAAGATCATTCTTGGGGCATTGACTTAAACTGAATTTATCACCTTTCACAACAGGTACATCCCCAAACTTATAATTATGCATATTAAATCTTTCAAGCACACGATTTATATATGCCTTTTGAGAAAGTCCCAACAACCCACGACTCCTATCCCGATGAATTTGAATGCCTAACACAAAAGATGTTTCACCAAGATCTTTCATGTCAAATATTTTGCACAACAATTGCTTAATCTCATGAAGTAAGCCCAAATCATTACTTGGAAGCAAAATATCATCAACATAAAGAACAAGAAAAATAAATTTGCTCCCACTTACCTTAAGATATATGCATTGATCCATCTTATTTTCAACAAAACCAAGAGAACTTACTATCTCATCAAATTTCAAGTACCACTGACGAGAAGTCTGTTTGAGGCCATAGATAGACTTCTTCAACTTGCACACTAATTGTTCTTTCCCATTCTCCTTAAAAACCTCAGGCTGCATCATATAAACTTTTTCACTAAGTTCACCATTCAAGAAAGTTGTCTTCACATCCATCTGGTAAAGTTCTAGATCAAAATGAGCTACTAATGTCATAATAATCCTGAAAGAATCTTTAGTAGAGACAGGTGAGAAAGTTTCATTAAAATATATACCTTTCCTCTGGCTATACCCTTTTGCTACCAATCTAGCCTTAAATCTTTCAATCTTACCTTTGGAGTCCATCTTAGTTTTAAACACCCATTTGCAGCCAATGGGTTTACTTCCCTCAGGAAGTTCTACAAGCTCCCACACTTTATTGTGTGTCATAAAATGCATCTCATCTTTCATGACACCTACCCACATATCAGACTGAGGACAAGTAATAGCATCATAGTATGTTATAGGATCAACAATATTACCAATATTATAATCACTTTTCCCAAGGTATACATAATAATCATCAGAAATAACAGGTCTTCTCGATCTTGTAGACCTTCTCAAAGAAATTTCAGTAGTAGGCTCTAAAGGCTGAGGAGTCTCAATAGGAACAGAAGGGTCAATTGCAGGAATAGGAGGATCAATAACTAGAGCATGAAAATTAACAACAGGAGCAGGTATAATATTCTCTTGCACAACAGGTAAAGGAATAGAAACAAATTTATCTTGCTTATGCTCACTAATAGGCTGCGAGCAACCAACATCAGCAACATCAAGTTCCAGAAATTTTGCTGTTAAGGACTCAATAATTTTAGTACCACGTGTAGGACAATATAACTGGTATCCTTTCGAATGTTCTGGGTAACCTATGAAGAAACAACGAGTAGTTCTAGGATCAGTCTTTTTCTCAGAAGGGTTATAAATTTTGACCTCAGTAGGACAACCCCAGACTCGAAAATGGTTAAGGCTTGGTTTCCTATTAGTCCATAATTCAAAAGGTGTCTTTGGAACAGATTTGCTAGGAACTCTATTAAGAATGTATGAAGTCGTTTTAATGGCTTCTCCCCAAAGATAATCAGGTAAGTTACACCTACTCATCATGCTCCTCATCATGTCTTTAAGGGTGCGATTACGCCTTTCAGCCACATCATTCTGCTTGGGACTACCAAGCATGGTATATTGGGCAACAATCCCACAATGTTGTAAGTACTTGACAAACGGTCCCAAATGCTGCCCAGACACGTCATGTTTGCCATAATACTCACCACCACGGTCAGACCTAACAATTTTGATGACTTTCTCTAATTGTTTCTCTACCTCAGTTTTGAAAATTTTAACTTTTCAAGAGAATCAGATTTTTCATTAATTAAATAAATGTATCCATAATGAGACAAATCATCAATAAATGTAATAAAATATTTATTACCACACAAGGTACATGATTAAGGTCCACTGATGTCAGTGTGAATGATTTCTAAAAGATCTAGACTGCGAGTTGCATTTTTCTTCTTAGTCTTAGTCAATTTTCCCCTAATGCAGTCAACACAAGTTTCAAGGTCTCCAAAATCAAGGGGAGGAAGAATGTCATTTTTTATTAATCTTTCCACTCTTTCTCTAGAAATGTGACCCAAACGTTTATGCCACAGCTGTGAAGATTTTGCTTTAACGAGAGGTCTCTTAGATACAAGATTCACAATATTTGAAAGATCATATTCATTATTGGTAGTCAAGCATATACTATAGAGACCATCTAATAAAACACAATGACCAACAATTTTGGAATTTAAAAATAATTGAGTTTTACCATTACTAAAATTAAAACAATATCCAATTTTATCAAGCAAAGAAACTGAAATCAAATTCCGCCTAAATGACGATACATAAAAAGTATTTTCTAAAACAAGTTGAAAACCTGTGTCTAAATTCAACCTAACAGTTCCTATGAACTCAACATGGACTTCATTATTATCTCCTACTTTAAGCTTGGCTTCCCCTTCACTTCACATCCGTTTGCTTGTGAATCCCTGTAAAGTCATGGCAACATGAACATAAGCCCCACTATCAATCCACCAAGAATTTAATGGGACATTAACAATATTGGATTCAAAGCAAACAAATGCTAGTGATAGTGAGTTACCTTCTTTTTTATTCTTCTTTTCTAACCAAGACTTGAATCGAGTGCATTCACTTTTCTTATAACCTCTTTTCTTGCAAAAGTAACACTTGACATCTTATCGAATGACAGCCTTAGGACCTCCCACATTCTGACCAGTACCATTCCTTTTAAAATCCCGACCATTCTTTAGAGCATAATGATTAGGTTTTCTATTATTTTCCTGATACCCACATTTGAAACTAGATTTAGGCTGAGAAACAAACAAGACGGTTTCACTCTTTTCTTTTCTAAGTTTTTCTTCCTCAGAATCACACTTGGAGATAAGGTCATTAATTGTCCAGGACTCATTTTGGGTATTATAAGCAGTTTTAATTTGGCTAAACTCAGGAGGCAAAGAGTTAAGAGTGTGATGAACAATGAAATCATCAGGAATAACAATTTTGAAGGCTTTGAGTTTGGTTTGAACATGGACCATTCTAAGGATATATTCCCTAACACCACCTACATTGTCATATTTCATACTCGTTAATTCATTCATTAGGCCCCCAGCTTCAGTCTTATTGGATACATTGTATCTCTCTCCTACAGCGGTGAAAAACTCCTTAGCATTCTTGGTTTCAGGCAAGCGACTCATAAGGTGTTCAGAGATAGACTTTTTCATAGCAATCATACTCAGCCTATTAGATTTCTCCCATTTTGCATAAAGTTCTTTTTCATCAGGAGAACTCTCACTAATAGGTTTAGCAGGTTCATTCTCTTTCAAGGCAAAGTCTATATTAGCAATTCCCAAGGCAAACACAATATCTTGCTTCCATCTCTTATAATTAGAATCAGTCAAGACTTCAATGTTGGCATTATTACTATTCACAGCAAAAGTGACTGTACAAAGCAACGAAAATATAAACAATTAGCAAAATTGGGCAATAAATAAATAAAATATGTTTTGAACACAATAAGTCATATTTTATTAAGAGAGTCCAAATACATCACTACAAACTCCCCTTTGGGCAGAGAATGCAGTATGCTATAGGTCCTCTCTTTCATGAAACTAACCAATGAGAATGCTCAAGTTTTGAAAAATTTATCCCCTTTGGGCAGATAAACCTTCTAGACTATTGCACATCTACCACAATGTTTCATGACATCTCCAAATTATAATACACAACAACCCCATTTGGGCAGGTAATTGTATATTATAATTTAAAGACAATCCTGTAACAAAAGTATGAGAAAACCTATAAATTTTAATGAATAGACCACTTTGGTGGCAACCATCTATCTCAACTTATAAATTTTTTCAAACCGGGATATTATAACAAATGCCCATAATTAAATATCATGTGATCAATCAATATGAGATATTAATCAACTAGGGATAACCCGTGCCTAAAGGCACGATTCAATTAAAAAAAAATCAAGTACTGAATTTGGACATTAAATAATCAAGTGCCAAACTCGGACGTGTACTAAACTGAAAGTCTAAACTGTCCCCATAACCCATATTCAACTAATAAAAAAAATTAACAAAATAATACCTATAAAACTAATAACTCATCGAACCCTAATTATAAAGAAGTTTAAATGCATCATTTCGGCAACCAATAGAGAGAACACACACTACTCTAAACAATGACAGGTTGCGGCATAGTACAGATTTTTTCTTGATTCCAGAGTCCATTATTTTTAGCTGCATAAAGTAAGGAAATTACTAATATAAGCATCATACATGAATTTCAAGGCTATTCATTTCGCTATAGTGCAATTTACAATTCATAGCATATGATTAGATTATGACAAAAATACTAAAATGCCTAAAAAGAACCTGGATGGACCATACTAAAATGTTTCTGTGCAATTTCTCAAGCACTTGGAGCCCAAACCCAAATTAGGCTGGGTAAATGCTCCCCCACCCAAAACGGTGAAACTCCTTAAAATTGATTTAGGTGAATTAGTGCAACCAACTAAAGTGCATACATGTTGAAGATACATATTGCATGGCCATTTCCTTAAACAGGCAGTTTACATAGTAGAAACAAAGAAAAAGGCAAAGCATCTATCATGGAGGTTAACCATTTGGGAACTTCATCGAACACATCTCATGCTCACTAACACCGAACAACACATACAAAATGCTTCTAGAAATTAACCCTATAGTTTAAGATTTTCAAAATGCAGAAGACAATCTCAATGTCAGGAAAAATCAACACAACTACTTAACCATGAAAATTACCCATAACTCATCAGCAAATTTAGCAAGAACTGCAATTGTTGGGGTGAAAGATTCATACGATTGCCACTACTGAGCAATGTAGATAGAATTTGAAAGCAAGGTATTAATTATTAAGGCAAAAAATGGGAAAATCCATATGTTCGTTATTTTCTGCTTACATAGTTTTTGAAGAAACTCTTCTTATTCTTCCCAAGCAGTAATCTTTAGGCCTTGGGTGAGGTAAGTACATTAAGGGACACTCAGAATCAAACTGTTCAAACTTGTAAAATGAAAAAAATTATGAATTACACTGCTGTTCTTGAGTAATATCAGTGTAAGTAATATAAAGAAAAGGGAAATTAGACACAAAAAAAAAAAAACGAAAGAACTATAACTCACTTGTAATTGAGGAGACAATGAAAAGAAACAAAATCGAAGATTCTACCCACTTTGTTGAGTTGAGTTGAGTTGAGTCGAGTCGAGTTTTTCTAGCAGAGCCTCTCTCCCTCTTGCTCCAAGAACTGAAAAAGGGCTCTTCTGAGAGAAAAGCAAAGTTGAAGCAGAGATAAAAAAAAAGACTCATGAAGCAGACCCACACACACACACACACACAAACAATCAACCGTTCAAATGTCAAGTTCACCAAGAAAGCATGTTAGAGGATAATAAAAACATAAGACATTCGCACATGCTGACAACAAAGAAATGTTATTAACATTGTGGAAATTGAGCATATTTACATTTGGCCACAACCATTTGGCCAAACAAACTAAATGAAAACACACAAAATACTTGAGAAAATCACAATTTCAGCCTTGCATACAATTATGACATCGAATACTCGCTCAATCAGCTCTCTGTGAAAAAAAAATTTGTTCATCCAATAAAACCCATACTGTTTATCACACTTATATGCAGTTTCTTGGTTCCTACTACTGCGTGGACAACAAAGGAAAGTTAGATAGTATTTCAGCAACTTCCAAGACCTTTTCTATTTGTTTTTTTCAATTCTTTCCAAATTGATTACATCAAATGTATATTTAAACACATATTTAGCCACCACAACCGTCAGCCCATCCCCACCCACAATAATAATAATTAAAAAAAAAACCAATGCAGAAACCCTACGCCCAACCCCACGCCGCTGCTGCCTCTAACAAAAAAAGTTAGATTTGTTCCAAAAAATCGTATCATGATCAGCGAAGACGTGTGATGAAGAATGAAGATTAGTTGGGGCTTCAGTCCAAAAAAAAGGGTAAATTTGTGAAAGGACCCACTTATTCTCTCGGCCTGAAAAAAACTTAGACGATCGACATCCATATCAGTCCAAAACCTAAATAAATCTTCGTACAATGAACAAAAGAAATTTGCAGAATCGAAGACAACAATGACACGATTATTACACCAGAACCTGAGATTATAATAAATCCCAATGTTGCGATTATAATAAATAAATAGAACCTGAGATTCGAGGACTGAGATACCTTGCACAGAGGACTGAGTATTGCAACTCAGTTGAAAAAATGCTGCTGGGTGTGAGCCTCTTTGCCTATTGAAAAAGGAAACAAAAAAATCCAAATTTGAAAGCAAAGGAATCTGCCTAAAAAAACCATCACCATCATACATGTAGATTGGCATAAAGAAATACTTGAACCAACAGTCCAAATAACTACCCAAAAAAATGAAGAATAAAAAGGTAACTAAATAGTCCAAATAACATACTTGAACCAACAGTTCACATGCTTCATTAGATAAACTCATAAAATTTCACCTATTCCTATGAAAAGAATATTATACATGCTATCTTACAGTATTTTATATTATATGTTGGTAGAAATAGAGCAAGCCTAGACTTCAACAACCATTATTAGTACCACCAAAGAATAAAACATGGCAATGGGACTGCAAGCTCCAATCAACGCCATAAATTATTGCTCTTTAAATCATTAAATCATAACGTAAAAAAAAAAAAAAAACCCAGCCGATGAAAATGACCCAAAATTTCCAAAAATCCCAAACTCAAAAAGATGATGCAATCTAAATCAATAGAAGATCATTCTGCCAAATCATTCTGCCAAGCCATTCTGCCAAGACATTTAGAAAGAAACAAAACCCAAAACATAAATGTGAAAGCAAAAAAAAGCCATTCTGCCAAAGACGAAAAAAAGCCATTCTGCCAAACAAAACCCCAACCAAAGCCATTCTACCAAGCCACTCAAATGCTCACCACCACCGGAAACCTCACTATAGGTGCGAAACCGAAAAAAAGAAGGAAACTTAGAAACTAAACTTACCTTGCACCGAGGACTAAGAAGAGAAGAGAAAAGTCGGACAGCCGCTGAAGAAATAAAACCTCAGTGCGTGTAGAGTTTGAGCCTCTTTGCGTGTAGAGTATAAGCCTCTTTGAGTTTGAGCCTCTTTGTGCTGAGAGGAGGTGTTTGTGCAGAAGAGGGAGGGTGTTTGCGCAGAGGGTGGCATGGTTTTGGGGAAGAGACTCGTCGTTGCTTGTCCGGGAATTAGGGGAAGTGACCGCCTGCCTCTCCTTTGCTCTGATTTTTGCAGGGAGCCGTTGCTCTGATTTTTGCAGGGTTGGGTTGGGCTACGTTGGAAGTGATGGGTGAGTTGGGTTAGATTGGATGGGTTGGGTTGTGTTGGGTTAGTTTGGGGGGGAAAAATATAATGAGGATAAAATTCAACTTCCATCCTGTTTTATTATATAGATGTACCGTAACTTTTAAGCAATAAGGCCATGGATAGTGACGCAAAAGATTCAACGCTAAATTCAATGAAAATTCGTAATCTAATTATACATGAATTTTATCAGGTTCTAAATTCATATACGATAGGCTCTGATACCACATGTAAGAAACTTTAATGATTCGTATATGTAATTTAGAACATCTAAATTCAAGATTTAAATCATATACAAGATTTAGAACATACATGTATGAGCCATGATATTCGATCTGCAGGTTTCTTTCGCAGAAGGGCAATGTCTTCCTCTCCTTCAAAGCAATAGGCGGCTCTCAATGGGACAAACCAATTTAGGGTTATGAAGTGGAGAGGAGACCTAGCATGTATTTATAATGAAATCTAATGGGCTCTCCCACTACGGGCCATAATTAGATTAAGGCCTACACTTAACCGCCTCAACCACATCAATTAAAAGATGTACATAAGCCCATCAAAATAGATCACTTAATAATATTTGGCTCATCTCACTGGACCATAAATTCAGCCCGTTTTTCACAAACTAAAAATTAACTATCAATTAATGAAAGTCCAATATAGGAAAAATTCCAACATAATATTCCCCATTGGTAAAAGATAATATGACAATCTAACGCATATCTTCATGTTTGTAATTAGGGTATCAATCGAGTCCTACCATATTATTTTAGATGTGTTGTATTAGTTGAAATATTTTAGTCGTGTTATTTTGGGCTTGCATTATATAAATGGTATTTTAATATATTTCGAGAACAAAAAATCTCAGGACTAGAATTGTTTTTAGTCAGCCAAACCCCCCTCCCCCCACCCCAATATCAGTTCACATCAATAAAACTCGATCCATATTTTAGTGAAGCTAAATTAAATTTTTTTTTTATTTTTTGACAATTTATACAATTCCAAATCAAGAAAAGAAAAAAAAAACACAAAATAAATATTTTCTTGTATCAAACAAGTTAAACGACTATTAACACAAACTTGATCCATATTTAGTTGTATTAATTGATCGTATTATTTTTTGTTCATATTGTTCATTATCGCGTTGTGTCCAAAATTAACACTTTGGCTCGAAATAACTTATAATAATATTTGGGAACTCAGCTAAAAAATGAATCTAAAATGATAACTATTTGTCATCAGTTTAACTGTTATTTCGTGACTTTGAGTCTAAGAATCAGCTTCTCAAAATAAAAATAAAAAACCTTGTCTACCACTTATCGCATCTAAATAGGGTCACTGGCTATATATCTATAATATAAAATAAGATATATTTCAATAAATTCATCTGACGGTTTCAAATAGATTCATTCAATAGCCACCAACATTTATCATAAAACTATTTGAAGGGGATGGCTCCCATTGTTACACGTGTAATGCCATTAAATGAACCCACGTGAGGATGACAAGACAGGGCACGTGACGAAGACATCAGCTGCTCAATCAAATGAACCTAGCCGAATTGACCAATGTGTTCGGTCAAGAACTAAAAGAGCTCGGCTTGTACCATACCGAGTTGATCAATCAGTTCGGCAAAACGTTGAAATTATTCGTCCATCATTATGACCGAGCTGTTCGAATGGATATATAGAAAGGTAGAAATTCGCCTACAACTTCGGCATTCAGATAAGCAAATCAACAGAATTGTAGATACCAGGAGGAATTGCTGGAGAAATATTAGCAATTTCCCAAACTGAATCACTAAATTAAAGGAAGGTGTGCCACCTTGAACCCTAAACCCCGGAAACCCTAATGAGGTAATGATCTATAAGAAGCCGAATAGACCAAGGTGAAAGGTACACTGAACTCTCCCGGTCTTCTTGCATCTTATTCAATTCCATTACTGACTTAAGTATCGGAGTGCCTTCGATCGAAGCACTTCGATCTTGGGCAGTTTGTTCGTTTTGCAGGAATGAGATTGGGAAGCCAAGTTCAGAAAACACTATCAGAAATATCAATCTATCGTTCCAGTAGGAGGTACTCATTTTTTGCCTCTTACATTTTGGCACCGTCTGTGGGAAGATTCTTTAAACAGAACAAAAAGCTATGTCAAGACTCAGGAGTGCCATTGGATCACCTATAGACAGTCTTGCCTTGGGTAATTCCGATCCGATATCACTTCCGTCCGATGGCAACATCAGATTGTATGTCCACGGAAGCCCTACTAAGCCCCATGAGGATGACGAGATATCCTCAGCAAGCTTCAGAAATTCCAAGAATCCAAACCAGCAAATTGGAAATCGTGGTGAATCCCTCCGTGCCGAGGGGGAAATCACTCCATGATAAAGTTGGTCCAGTCTATGCAGGACCGACTGGATGCTCATGACAAGTTGTTCAAGAAATCTTATTCCAAGGAGAAAGATCTGCTTAAGGAAAACGAAGAGTTGAAAGCCAAATTGAAGGAGCTGACTAGAAAAGAGAAGCGTGAGAGGGAAAACCGACGAGAAAGTCCCGAGAAGAAATTTGAGAGATTAAAAAAAACCAAAACTGACAAGTACCAGCAGAAAAAACCTCGGGTTCCAGAGGAGGACTCCTGGAAGCAGTACATCACGGAAGAATTAGACAATCGTTTGAAGAAACCAGAGCAGAGGTCGGCTAGGGATATAGCCAGAAAAGCGACCGGGGAGTATGGAGACGGTTCGGATTCGTCCCCTTTTGCCTTATGGATTGAAAGGGGCCGTATCCCGAGTAAGTTCACCGTTTCGAACTTCAAACTTTACGACGGAAAGACCGACCTATCTTCCCACATCAGACATTTCAGACAGCTGATGACCATACATCGGAGGAACGAACCCCTGCTCTGCACGATCTTTCCTAGCAGCCTTGGAGAGTCGGCCATGAAGTGGTTCGACAGCTTGCCGAGGGAGTCGATTGACGGATGGTCGCAGTTAGCCGAGCAATTCACTGTTCGGTTCATAACAAGTAGCAAACAACCTAAGGATGTCGGTGCTCTGCTGACGTTAAAGAAACGAAACAACGAGACTTTGCGCGAGTATGCTCATCGCTATTGGGAGACGATGAATGAGGTAGAAGGTTGCAACCCTGAAATTGCCGTAGCATCATTCAAGATCAGATTGCCGAAAGAGAACTCTCTGTACCAATCCTTAACAAGGAGGCCGGCCGCAGACTTGGAAGAGTTAATGGCAAGAATCGAGAAGTATGCTAAAGTCGACGATGACTTGTCCAGAGACGTGGTAAGGGATCAACATAACAGAAGGCGGTTCGGCAGGGAGAAACCAGCCGAGCCAAACAGAGAGTTAGGGAGAAAGAACGAGAAGGAAGGGTTCCTCACGAAATCTCCCTTCCTTGGAGTACACACACTATTCAAAGAACCCATATACAAGATATTGGGCCAGATCAAAGAAAAGCCATTTTTCAAATGGCCCAGCAAGTTAATAGGAGACCCTTCGAAACGGAATCCTAACTTTAGATGTTCATATCATTGGGATGTCGGTCATATGACAGAAAATTGCCGAACACTTAAGCAGCATTTGGAGGAATTGGTTCGAGAAAGGCATCTCTCCGAGTTCATCGAGGGTGAGGCCAATCCAAACGGAGGAAGATCCGAACCCAAGGGAGATAAGACCACACCAGTAGGGATAATAGATGTGATCCACGCTGCGACGAATCCACAAATGTCCACAAACAACGCTGCTAGGGCGTACATTCAGAAAGCTGCGAAGGAAAGAGAAGTCTATCAGCATTGACTAACTCCGGAGATAAGAAGCAAAAGGCTGAAGGTAGAAGATTCAACTGACTCCATTTGCTTCACCGAGCAGGATTTGGACGGGATTCATCAACCGCACAACGACGCTTTGGTGGTAACACTTCGGATAACCAACTTCGATGTAAAGAGGGTTTTGATCGATCTAGGAAGTTCGTCTGAGATAATGTACATTGACATTTTTGACAAACTCGGACTCAGGAGGGAGGATCTCAAGCCATCCAACACTCCATTAATTGGTTTTAGTGGAAAAATAGTTCTTCCTAGAGGAAAAATCACGCTGCCAGTGAAGACGGGACCAGTCGGTGTCATGACCGAATTCTTGGTAATTGATACGGTCTCAGCTTATAACGCAATAATAGGGCGGTCGTGGTTACATGAGATGAAGGCGGTACCATTAACATACCACCAAATGCTGAGATTCCTTTCTTTGGAAGGAATAGTAAACATCAGGGGGGACTAGGTCAGCGCCAGGACTTGCTTATTGGCCTCGGTCAAAACAAAAAATGAATTAGAAGTGGGAGAAAAAAGATCAGTTGCAGAAGGGGAAAAATAGCAATCAATGATCAACGGCACAGAAGTTTCAAACGACTGAGCTAACAAGGAAAGCCCTAAAGTACCTTTAGGCACTGAAAATGAAGCTACAGACCAAACAATTGAAGTTCTATCTAAAGTACCTTTAGATAAAGATGGTGATCCGGACAAGTACTTCTTACTAGGAGCATTTCTTAGCTCCGAACAGCAAAAGGAACTTGCCTCCCTGCTTAAAGAATATGCCGACGTCTTCGCATGGAGCACCAGTGAAATGCCCGGCGTACTGTCCGAGGTTGCATGTCACCGGCTGAATGTTGACCCGAGCTTCAAGCCAATAAAGCAAAAGCTAAGAAGGTTGGCACCTCAACATCAAGAAGCGGTAAAAGAGGAAGTGACCCGATTACTCGAGTCTCAAACCATCAGAGAAGTGCAATGTCCGACCTGGCTGTCGAACACAGTGGTAGTAAGCAAGAAAAATGGGAAATGGAGAGTTTGTGTGGACTTCACCGACCTCAACAAAGCATGCCCGAATGACAGTTTTCCTCTGCCCAAAATAGACCAGTTGGTTGATGCAATTGCCGGGCACGAGCAAATGAGCTTCCTAGATGCCTACAGAGGGTATCACCAAATCCGCCTTGCCGAAACAGATCAGGAGAAGACTGCCTTCATAACTCCTGAAGGGATATATTGTTACAAGGTGATACCCTTCGGGTTAAAGAATGCTGGAGCAACATACCAAAGATTGGTAACAAAGATGTTCTCACACACGATAGGCAACACCATAGAAGTCTACATAGACGACATGGTGGTGAAGAGTCGAAGGGCCATCAATCACTGTGCCGACCTGAAAGGTACTTTCGACGTTCTTCGAAGATTTAAAATGAAGTTAAATGCCTCAAAGTGTGCCTTTGGGGTTGGCTCGGGAAAGTTCCTCGGTTTCCTGGTTACACACAGAGGTATAGAGGTGAATCCCGATCAGGTCAAAGCCATTGAAGAACTACAGTCACCTCGGATAGTGAAGGAAGTATAGAGACTCACAGGGATGGCAGCTGCGCTCGGCAGATTCATATCCCGAGCCTCTGATAAGTGTAAACCATTTTTTCAGTCCATTAAGGGAATGAATGGAACACTTTGGAGTCTGGAGTGTGAAGAAGCGTTTCTGAACCTTAAGGCATACTTGGCCTCACCACCAATCCGATCAACACCGTTGCCCGAAGAAAGTCTGTTCCTCTACCTGGTAGTATCTGAAAACGCAGTGAGTGGGGCGCTGATGAGAAAGGACCGTGAAAGATTAAGGCCTATTTATTATGTGAGCAAAATGATTTTAGATGTAGAATCAAGGTACACACCATTGGAAAAGCTCGCCCTCGCACTAATTAGTTCAGACATGAAGCTCAGACACTATTTCCAGGCACATCAAATCACCGTGCTCACCGACCAGCCGTTGAAGTCCATTTTTCAAAAGGCCGACCTATCTGGACAAGTTACTAAGTGGGCAGTTGAGCTTGGGGAGTTCGACATTTTATTTGAACCAAGGAAGGCAATCAAAGGACAGGTAGTTGCTAACTTCATTGCGGAATTCCAACCCAAAAATAACTCAGAACCAAACGATAAGGCAGATGACAATCAGATGCTGGAGCTCGGGGGCAAATGGACATTATCTGTCGATGGATCTTCTAACCAAAAGGGCGCATGAATTGGCCTCATTCTAGTAAGTCTGGATGGATGTGTCCTAGAAAAATCCATTAGACTCGGCTTCCACGCGTCAAATAACGAAGCCGAATATGAGGCCCTAATTGCCGGAGTGAGGCTCGCGGCCGAGTTGGGGGCACCAAAGCTTCAAATATTCTCCGATTCACAACATTGTTGTAAATCAGATAATAGGGGAGTATGCGACTAAGGATGAAAGAATGATGGCATATCATGCCATTACCGAAAAAGAATTGAGCAAAATTCCAGAGTACTTGATCCAGCAGGTCGGAAGAGCAAGTAATTTGCATGCCGATGCCCTAGCCTCATTGGCTTCTGCCATTGATCAGGACACTGAAGTAGCTCTCACCATTGAGTTCCAGTCCGAGCCGAGTATTCAGCATACCAAGTTTGACGAAGTTTTATGTAACGACACCGAACCAAGCTGGATGGATCCAATCATTGCTTACCTAAAGAATGGCGATTTACCAGAAGACAAGAAGGAGGGTCATAAGCTACGATTGACATCAGCTAGATATTGGTTATCTCCAAAAGACGAGCTTTATCGACGCTCATTTGGTGGCCCATACTTGAAATGTGTGCACCCGAAAATAGTCCCGGACTTCCTATCTGAAATTCGTGAAGGAAGTTGTGGAGCTCATACAGGGGGGAGATCTCTGGCTCACCGAGCTATCTCCAAGGGTTTTTGGTGGCCATACATGTAGAAAGACGCCCAACAGTTTGCTAGGCGGTGTAAAAAGTGCCAGAAATTCTCGGCAATTCCAAGAAAACCATCATAGGAGTTACTTCCATTGGCGAGCCCGTGGCCATTTGCGCAGTGGGGGTTGGACATAGTAGGACCTCTACCTCGGACCCCTGGCAATAAGAAGTACCTTCTAGTTGCCACTGACTATTTTACCAAGTGGGTAGAAGCCGAGCCCCTGGCCAACATCAGAGACACTGATACAAGGAAATTTGTTTGGAGGAACATTATTACCAGGTACGGAATCCCGCATACACTTATCTCCGACAATGGCACACAGTTCGATAGCAGTCCCTTCAAGGCTTTCTGTCAGCACTATGGGATTCGGAATCACTATTCCACCCCGGCCTATCCTCAAAGTAATGGGCAAGCAGAGATCTCCAACAAGACCATCTTGGATGGAGTCAAGAAAAGGTTAGAAGATGCCAAAGGGAGATGGGTAGAGGAGTTGCCTAGTGTTTTTTGGACGTATCGTACCACACCTCGGCGCTCCACTGGTGAAACCCCCTTTTCCCTAGCGTACGGAATGGAAGCAGTAATTCCTTTAAAGATCGGCTTACCGCCCTTGAGAACTGAGCTAGTGCAGAGCAATAATAATGACAAAACTATCACCCGAGATCTTGATCTAGCAGAGGGAAAAAGAGAATGAGCAGCTATTACAATGGCCTCTTATCGGCATCAAACGGCCCGAGCCTACAACAAGAAGGTTATGCCTCAGTCTTTCGCACTTGGGGATCTGGTCCTCAGACGAGTGATGGGGTCGGCTAAGGACCCAACACATGGAAAGCTTGGAGCAAACTAGGAAGGCCCATAAAGGGTAACCCGAGTAGGGGGCAGTGGTTACTACGAGCTCGAGACCATGGATCATAGAGTTGTGTCACGCCCCTGGAACACCACTAATTTGAGAAAGTTCTATTTTTAAAAAGTACCTTTTTAGATAGAACTCCGAAGTATCTTCGGAGAACTTAAGGGTGCCCCTTAAGAGTCAGTAAAGTGTTTGTCAAAAGTTTATCGACAAGAATTGAAGTTATTAATAAGATTTTTTGAAGATTCATCTGCGAATTCTACTTTTTACATACGTCATACTGCTAAGGCAGAGAGGCAAAAAATCCTGATAGAAGTAACTACTTAAATCAGGCGCAGCCACCCGATCTATTCTAGTCCCACAGCTAGGCATGACGATGTAAGCTGATAAAGGGATGGATTGGAGACCAATAAGATTGGCGGGTCGGTGCGTGGTAGAGAAACTCTCTTAGATACCCTAGGGGACTATGAGTAACTCTACAAAGGGACCGAACTCTTTGAAGAAGAGCCGAGCAAGGGCCATAACTTCAGAAGAGGTAATAATTTTCTAAGTGTTCAAGTCCCCACTAAAGGACCGAGCTCTCTGAAGAAGAGCCGAGCAAGGGCCATAACTTCAGAAGAGGTAAAAAATAATTAAGTGTTTAAGTCCCCACTAAGGGACCGAACCCAAGTGTTTAAGTCCCCACTAAGGGACCGAACTCTTTGAAGAAAGGCCAAGCAAGGGCCATAACTTCAGAAGAGGTAAAAAATAATTTATTTAAGTCCCCACTAAGGGACCGAGCTCTTTAGAGAAAGGCTGAGCAAGGGACAAAACTTTGAAAGTCTGAATTATTTAGATATTTCGAAAGATCTGCTAAGGGACCGAGTTCTATGAATAAAGTTGTAAGCAAAGATATCCAAAACCAAAGAGTTACTTGCATTAAAACTTCAAAATGTTACATTAAAAAGGATCATTACATCAAAAATTGCAAAAAACTCTTTAAGTACTTTCAGGAGGCTGTGAGGAGCTAGGAAGGCAGTGCTTGGTGTAGAGTTCGGAAGAAGATGGGACTCCAGCAGCAATCAATGTAGCTTGCCAACCCTTGCCGAAATATACATCTTGCAGAGGAGGGATTTGGAGGGCCAAGTCACTTTCAGCATTCTCAACTCCTTCATTATAAGCAACATCTTCTCTCTCTTTCTCCTCGGCCTTGTATTGCTCAAAATCTTCCAACAAACTGGTATAATCAAGTTGGGCCTGGGAAAGTTCAACATTGGCTTCATGCTCAGAATCCTTCAGCCGTCCAAACTCAGTGCGAAGTTTATGGTTCTCCTCGGTCAGGCTGTGGTTTTGAGCCTGCAGAGCCTTGACTTCGTCACAAAGCTTGGCATATTCTTCATCCACACTTTCCTTCTTTGCCAGTGCTGAAGCTCGGGCATGGATGTCATCTTTCATAGCTCTGTCCTTCCTGGCTATCCTAGCCCCTACCTCATGAACTTTTTGCAAACCCTTTTAAAGGAAAGGGAAAGAAAAGACTTAGAAAAAACTGAAACGTTTCAGAAGAACCAAACTGAAAAATGATAAGGACAGTCTTACCAGAACCATATGTTGAATAGCTTGGGGGGACACTTCATCATCAGTAAGAGCCTCATTCATAGCTAAATCCCGAGGCAAGATCACTCCTCTAGCAAGCCCCACTGCCACGTTAAAGTCTTCAATGGCAGAATCCTTCGGGGTGATCTATCTCCTTTTTGATCTAAGGATAGGTCAGAAAGGAGCAGTGGTTGATTTAGGAGAAAGACTCGCCTCAGCCTCACCAGTCCTTCGCCTTTTAGGAGTTGGGTCCTCGGCAAGCTCAAAAATAGAGTCATCTTCGGGTAGAGGAGAATGAGCAGAATTAGGAGGCTCCAACTCTGTCGGAAGCAAAGTCTCTGTAGTCTGAACTACGCCTGCTGGGTCGCTGCTCGGAACAACTTCATCATTGAGAGGGGCAGCCTCGGCAGGGACCTCGGTGTCAGTCTCATCCAGAACAGTTATTGAAGGTACGGTGGGTGCAGGAGTAGGCTCGGTTGTTTGGGTCGGCTCAACAGTGGATAGAAAATCCAAAAAATTCTTCACCGTCCTTCGGCCCGAAGCAGCAAGTGAAGTTTTCTTTTTTGCTCGGGGAGTCTGCTCCCGAGCTGCCTGGATTGCTTCTCGGTCCGCCGCCAAGCTGATGTTGGGTCAATTTGGAACGACGATGAATGATGTGTAGGATGGAGTATACCCTAGCAGTGTGTGTGCAGCTCGGCAAAACAGGGATTCATTAAAATCCCAAACCTTTCTGAGCTCGTCCATTTTCACGGCCGACTCAGGAATCCTGCCCTTTACCGTTTCACCTTCAAACAAAGGAAAATCTGTCAGAAAACAGCAGGCTACTTAGATAACTTGGGTGAATCAAAGTTTCAATTACCTGGAGAGCCTTCTTCGTAAGGGCAGCGGTAGGACGAAGTAGCATCAACAACGTATTCCCAGTTACCAAAGATGAACACTATATCGTTCTCATGCCCTTTGTTGGAGTATGGGAGATGAGTCACGAGATAACGACCCTTCTTCCTCACAGTAAGGTAGAAGTTGTCTCCGGCTGGCTTCAGAATGTAACAGTACAAAATCTCCCACAAACCTAAGTTCAGATTCAGAATCCTATTCAATGCTGCTACACCCATCACAATTCTAAAGAAGTTGGGGTAGCACTGAATAGGGCATAGCTTCGTTGCTGATAGAACCCAGAGAAGAAGGGGATCAAGTGGGAAGCGGATTCCTCCTTCTGTGATCGTCCTCGTATAAATCGGAATTCTTTCCCTAGAACCGATCAAAGGTTCATCCTTTCCGGCGACTTTCACCTCAACGTCGTCTAGGATGTTGTACTTAGTTTTGAAAGCTGGGATTTCAGAAGGTATGAGAGGAGCCATTGAAGAAGTTAAATGCAGAGAGAAGGAAAAAGATGAAGTCTGAAACTGAGAAGACAAAGTAGCAAAAAGAAGAAGAGAAATCGCTTATAAAGAGGGAGGGAATCCCAAAGGACATCATTTAAATCAACCGCCAAAAGCAAAGGGGGATGTTCCAAAAAAAAAAAAAAGGCGTGAGCAATGATGAGACTAAAAGCAAAAAACGGCTGACAGACGAAAGGCTGTCAGACGTTTTTTGGGGGCAAATGAAGGGGATGGCTCCCATTATTACACGTGTAATGTCATTAAATGAACCCACGTGAGGATGACAAGACAGGGCACGTGACGAAGACATCAGCTGCTCAATCAAATGAACCTAGCCGAATTGACCAATGTGTTCGGTCAAGAACTAAAAGAACTCGGCTTGTACCATACCGAGTTGATCAATCAGTTCGGCAAAACGTTGAAAGTATTCGTCCATCATTATGACCGAGCTGTTTGAATGGATATATAGAAAGGTAGAAATTCGCCTACAACTTTGGCATTCAGATAAGTAAATCAACAGAATTGTAGATACCAGGAGGAATTGCTGGAGAAATATCAGCAATTTCCCAAACTGAATCACTAAATTAAAGGAAGGTGTGCCACCTTGAACCCAAAACCCCGGAAACCCTAATGAGGTAATGATCTATAAGAAGCCGAATAGACCAAGGTGAAAGGTGCGCTGAACTCTCCCGATCTTCTTGCATCTTATTTAATTCCATTACTGACTTAAGCATCAGAGTGCCTTCGATCGAAGCACTTCAATCTTGGACAGTTTGTTCGTTTTGCAGGAAGGAGATTGGGAAGCCAAGTTCAGAAAACACTATCAGAAATATCAATCTATCGTTCCAGTAAGAGGTACTTATTTTTTGCCTCTTACACTATTTATATTATATTGTAACTTCAAACACGAGTTATGCCAATATGTATATATAAAACAGTGTTATTAGAACCGGACCGGACCGGCCAGTCGAACCAGTTCAACCGTGAACCGGGACCTTGACCGGTCCGGTTCCCTAGTTGGACCGCTTAAGGAAGAGAACCGGCTATAAACCGGAAAATCGGCTGATTTTTGTAAAAAACCGTGAACCGGCGGTTTTATAAAAACCGGACGGTTTAATGCCCAATTAAAAATTAAATTACATAAATAAACTAAATTAGATTTTTTTTTTGGATTTGGGGCTTTTTTTGGCCCTAAATCGCAGAACAGAAGGCACCTGCCACCACCACCAGGCTCCAGACTTCGACTGCGATCAGTTACCAGCGACCAGCGACCAGCGAACTCATATATATATATAGATAGATAGATATTTGCACACACAAAGAGAAAGAGAGAGATGGGTATGGAGAAAATATTCATTGCAACGGTGCATACAAAGGATTGTTGATTTTCCGATCAACCGTGAAATCATCGGCCAGTGGTCAGAGAGGGGCAACCACCCTAGAAACCATTGTCCATCGAAGCTACTCAGGCGGCTCACCAGGCTGTTACATCTCTTCTTCTCCTTGTTCTCTCTCTCTCTCTACACGCACCAGTCACCGAGTCAATATACACCCAGCCAACACAACCATAAATGGTTGATCAAAAAAAAAAAAAAACACAACCATAAATGCAGTCAGTAAGTACACCTAACAAGGAGAAAATATTCTAACAAGGGTTAGAAAGTCAGTAAGTATCAATCACACCCCCAATAAAATCTCCAAATTATAAATTTAGAATATTATTTTGTGGATTTTATTTTTATTGTGATTGTGGATTTTATGGTTGGTATGAAAAATTGTATGTATTGTGAACATATTTTATATTTTATGGCTAAATTATTATATTATATATATTTTTTATTTTTTTTATTATATGACCCGGTTCCTCTGCCGGTTTAATGTCCGGTTCGATTCTGATAACATTGATATAAAGAATCTTATTGGCAAGGTACAGCTATATGAAAGACTTAGCTAGGCGTCTGTACCTTAGTTTGGGTTGATCTAGCAAAGCATTTTCATTTAAGGTGGCGGCCAACACGGGACAAGCTAAGCAATGTGGGATGTTTTAGGAGATGGTGAAGAGTGGTGTCTAAGGGAAAATGTTTCTGCCATTCCACCTACTCATTAATGCTCTCTTGGTTTCACCAAATGGAACCGAAGAACCTCAAAATCATAACTATTAATTATTGTGAGTTTTAATGTTACGTAGAATTTACTTTTAATTTAACAGTTATAATTGATTATATTAATAGATTAATAAATTTTCAAATTATGTTCAAATAACATTTTACGTGCACCAATTAGTTTTATTTAACAGAACGAAGCCCTAGATTATATATATGTCAGGTTCTGTAAAAAAATTAATTTTTTATTTTTTCCTAATTATTATTATAAAGTCAATTATATTCACATATTTACTTTCATATAAATTTTCTTTTCTATACCTATTTGACTTTCAATTTTTTTGGGGCTCTTTTATTAATAATATTTGACTTTTAAATTCTTTTAGACTCTTTTATTAATAATATTTAACTTTTATATTTTTTTGGACTCATTTATTATTAGTATACTTACATACAATTTTATATATCTATGTTTGTTTTTATATTAAGAAGTGAAGTTCAATCTATATTCTGTTATTATATATATGTAGTTGTCAAATTGGATTCTACGAAATAATTATTTTTTTTTACAATTTTTTTTTGGGGATGGGGAGAGGGAGAGAGGGGACTTGAACCCTTGACTTCAAGAAGACAGACCCTTCACAAAATAAGGAGTATTTAAACATGTTCACGTGAAATTCACGTCATGCATTACTAGTATCCTTAAAAACCGCATTGACAAATGGCACGGCAAAAACCTTTAGAATATGAAATAAATTTGTGTTGGTCAAACCATGGTTGAATTAACACCCATACTTTGGATCAAAAAAAAAAAAAAAAAATTTAACACCCATACTGGTTCAACCTTTAGTATGCTAAGAATTAATTTGTTTGTGATTGTCCGAGTTCGACTATTGAATTGCATGTTATAAAAAAAAAAAATTCCTTACACCCAGCTTAGGATTTCAAAAATCTCAATAGCTCCCATTTGATTTTTAAAAAAAATAAGTTATAAATAGGTTACTTCAATTAGTATATTATAAAAACTCACTTGGACTTTACCAATTAACTTAAGGATATAATCAAATAGACGAGTGCTACTTTTGTAGATGATTTTAATGACCAAAAAATAAAAATAAAAAAGTAGTAAAATTGTTGTAAGATTGAAGTAGTATATTGACACACATATGCTTTTTACAATCCTAAAGTTTATTCATGCCATAAATGGGGAAATACTTAAACTATGAAATTTTCACAAACTATCTTTTATTATGATAATGTTCATTTTTCATTTATTTTTGACCCAAATTAAAGTTTACAAACGCATCACATTCAATTAATTCAATTCAACAAATAATATAACAATTCAACAAATAGATCTCATATTTTAGTAGACACCCTTTCTATGTTATTTGCTAATCACCTCAGATAAAAAAAAAAACAATGAGATCTACTTATCCACTTACTTGTGTTTCTATTGAATTATAATACCACATGATATTAATGACATTCTATTTGCATCACCGTGTTGTTGGGTTTCCCTCCTTAGTGGGATCTATCTATAGGCTAAATATAGATTTGTTAATTTTGGCATGCACCTTTGGTTAGCACATGGCTTTGGTGCTTTCCAATGCAAGACTCTTGGCATATCCAAGATTTGTTTTTGGAGTCTTCAAGCAACAAGGAATTTCGGCAGACACAAGGTAGACAAGTCCTTTTGTTATTTCCTTGGTTCCTTTGTTCTCCAATTTTTCGGCTTGCAAAGAAGGCTTGGCAAGAAGACTCGGCAAGAAGACATTGCTTGTGGGTTTGTTCTTGGAGATTTGGTTCACTTATTTTGTGAGGTATTTTCCTCTTGTGATTTACACCTTTGTGTGTTTGTAAGGCTTATGCCTTTTGGCCACTTTGTAAACTCCTTTGGTGATAGTGGAAGAAACTGACCTACCGGTCATCGTGGACGTACCTCAATTTGAGGGAACCACGTAAATCTTGTGTGCTCATTTATTTTCTGTCGTTTTATTTATATTGCTTCCATTGATTTACACTTGTGGGAAAACCTATTTTTCCCAACATCTGGTATCAGAGCTATTGGTTAATTCGGTTCCGATTCGTTATATTTGTGTGTGTGAATTATGGACGGCAACGTTGGGCGTATGGTTAGTTTCAATGGCACAAATTGGGTGACTTGGAAAACTAAAATGGAAGACCTTTTGTTTTGTAAAGATTTGAATGGACCCATAGAGGGTGATAGTGGCAAACCGGAAGGGATGAAAGATGACGAGTGGAAAAAGCTAGACCGAAAAGCTGTCGGTTTTATTCGACAATGGATTGATGATAGTGTCTTTCATCACGTCTCTACCGAAAATTCAGCACATGGTCTTTGGACCAAATTGGAGAGTCTTTATGATAGAAAGACGGCCGTAAATAAAGCCTTTTTATTTCGAAAGCTTGTGAATTTTAAATATAAGGAGGGTGCTCCTATTGCAGAGCATTTGAATGAGATTAAGAGCATTGTGAATCAGTTGGCCGCCATGAAAATTACTTTTGATGATGAGTTGCAAGCTTTGTTACTACTTAGTTCACTTCCTGAAAGTTGGGAAACTTTGGTGGTCACAGTTAGTAACTCCGCACCTGATGGAGTGGTAACAATGAGTCAAGTTACCAGCAGCCTGTTGAATGAAGAGACAAGAAGAAAATCATCAGGTTCTTCTCACTCCGAGGCACTTGTGATGGAAAACCGGGGGAGAGGCAGGAGTAAGAGTAAGGCTCCGCACAACCGTGATGAATTTAGAGGTCGTTCAAGCTCAAGTTCAAAGAAAGATGTTGAGTGCTATTATTGTCACAAGAAAGGGCACATGAAGCGGGAGTGCAGAAAACTCAAGTTCAAGGAGCAGAACAAAGAGAAAAATTCAGAGAAAAAGAAAAATGATACAGCTGTAGTTACCGATGGTGAACTCATGATTATCCGTGATGATGCTAGCGTTAATTTGATTGGCCAAGATACGGATTGGGTAATTGATTCTGGAGCTTCATTTCATGTTACTTCACGGGCTGATTTCTTTACTTCCTACTCGCAAGGTGATTTTGGGAATGTCCGTATGGGAAATGAAGATGTGTCAAAAATTATCGGCATGGGTGACATTTGCTTGGAAACAAATATTGGATGCAAATTGTTGCTTCGAGATGTGAGGCATGTACCGGATATTCGGCTCAATTTAATCTCTGCTGGAAAGTTAGATGATGAGGGCTACAACAACACTTTCAGTGATGGAAAATGGAAGCTCTCCAAAGGTTCTCTAGTGGTAGCAAAAGGAAAGAAGACTTGTTCTCTTTACACTATGCAAGCAAAAATCTGCAAGGGTGTTGTGAATACCTTAGAGAATGACTCATCCACCGATTTATGGCATAGAAGACTTGGACATATGAGTGAAAAAGGATTGCAAGTTTTGTCCAAGAAAGAGCTTCTAGCGGGGATAAAAGGTACGCCTTTGAAAACTTGTGTTCATTGTTTCCATGGTAAACAAAACAGAATATCATTCCGTAGAAACATTGCATCTAGAAAATCTCATGTTCTAGATTTAGTACATTCTGATGTATGTGGTCCTTTGAAAGTTAGGACACTTGGTGGTTCTCTATACTTTGTCACTTTTATTGATGATCACTCTAGAAAAGTTTGGGCTTATACACTGAAAACTAAAGATCAAGTTCTAGATGTGTTTAAGCACTTTCAGGCCAAGGTTGAAAGAGAAACTGGTAGACAGTTGAAGTGTGTTCGCTCGGATAATGGTGGTGAATATATTGGACCATTTGATCAGTATTGCACCAGTCACGGCATCAGGCATGAAAAGACAGTCAAAAAGACACCTCAACAGAACGGAGTTGCAGAGAGAATGAATCGCACCATTCTTGAGAGAGTCAGATGTTTGCTCTCACATTCTAAATTGCCAAGATCCTTTTGGGGTGAGGCAATGAGGACAGCAGTTGATCTTATCAATTTGTCTCCTTCAGTTCCGTTGAATGGTGATGTGCCAGAGAAAGTTTGGACAGGGAAGGAAGTCTCCTATGATCACTTGAGGGTATTCGGCTGCAGAGCCTTTGTTCATATTCCAAAAGATGAGAGGTTCAAGCTTGATCCAAAAGCAAAGCAGTGCATATTTCTTGGCTATGGGCATGAAGAATTTGGCTACAGGTTTTATGATCCAGTTGACAAGAAAGTTGTCAGAAGCCGAGATGTTGTTTTCTTGGAAAATCAGACTATTGAAGACATTGACAAGCTTGAGTCAGCTGAGTCTAGTACTGATGATCTTGTTGATTTAGATCCTCTTGATCCACCTGTTGTTCATGATATTGATGAGGAAGTGCAGACACCTCATGATGATGCAGCAGGAGATGATGTTGAGGCAGAGATTGAGGGGGAGCAGCCACCCCAAGAGCCACTACCACAGTCACCGTTAAGGAGATCTACCAGAGAAAAACAGCCATCCAGAAAATATTCTTCAAATGAGTATGTGATGATATCAGATCAGGGGGAGCCAGAAACTTATCAAGAAGTCTTGAAGCATGAGAACAAAACTGAATGGCTTAAGGCAATGAAAGAGGAAATGAAGTCTTTGCATGAGAATCACACCTATGATTTGGTGGTGAAGCCGCCTAAAGGGAAGAAAATTTTGAAAAATAAATGGGTCTTCAGACGAAAGAATGATGGGAACAGTTCTCAACCGAGATTCAAGGCACGACTTGTTGTGAAAGGTTTCGGTCAGAGGAAGGGAGTTGATTTTGATGAGATCTTCTCACCAGTTGTGAAGATGTCCTCCATTCGAACTGTGCTTGGTATAGCTGCGAGTATGAATTTAGAAGTTGAGCAGCTTGATGTGAAGACCGCATTTTTGCATGGTGACTTAGAAGAGGAAATTTATATGGAGCAACCTGAGGGCTTCATAGATAAGGGTAATGATCAGTTAGTTTCCAAATTGAAGAAGAGCTTGTATGGATTGAAGCAAGCACCGAGGCAGTGGTACAGAAAATTCGATTCTTTCATGACTGAGCATGGGTATTCAAGAACCACTTCAGACCATTGTGTGTTTGTGAAGAAATATCCAGATGGTAATTTTATTATTCTCTTGCTTTACGTTGATGATATGCTTATTGTGGGCCAAGACACGAGCAAGATTAGCAAGTTGAAGTCAGAGTTGAGCAAGTCCTTTTCCATGAAGGATTTGGGTCCAGCAAAACAACTTCTTGGGATGAGAATTGTTCGTGACAGATCACATGGGCTGATTTGGTTATCTCAAGGGAATTATATTAAAAAGGTTCTTGAGATGTTCAATATGGATAAAGCAAAGCCTGTTAATTGTCCACTTGCAGGTCACTTCAAACTTAGCTCAAGTCAGTGTCCTACAAGTGATGAAGAGAAAAATGAGATGCAGAAAATTCCCTATGCTTCAGCAGTTGGTTCTTTGATGTATGCCATGGTTTGTACTCGACCGGATATTGCTCACGCAGTTGGGGTTGTTAGTCGATTTCTGTCTAATTCGGGGAAAGAACACTGGGCAGCAGTGAAATGGATTCTGAGGTATCTTCAGGGCACTTCAAAGATGAGTTTGTGTTTTGGTAAAGGCGAGCCTATTCTTGATGGGTTCACAGATTCTGATATGGCTGGTGATGTTGATAGTCGAAAATCTACTTCTGGTTATTTGATTACTTTTGCAGGGGGAGCAGTGGCATAGCAATCAAGATTACAGAAATGTGTTGCTCTCTCCACCACAGAAGCTGAGTTCATCGCCATCACGGAAGCTTGTAAAGAATTATTGTGGTTAAAGAAATTCTTACAAGAGTTGGGTTTGAAACAAGAAAGGTATGTCCTTCATTGTGATAGTCAGAGTGCAATCCACTTGAGTAAGAATTCCTCATTTCATTCGAGATCGAAACACATTGATGTTAGATATCATTGGATTCGTAATGTCTTGAATGATAAGTTGTTGCAACTTGAAAAAGTTGACACTGATGATAACACTTCGGATATGTTGACTAAGGCATTGACTAAGGACAAGCATGAGAAGTGTCGACTTTTGGCGGGAATGGTTGAATCCTCCACATAAGTCGGGAGGGGGAGAATTGTTGGGTTTCCCTCCTTAGTGGGATCTATCTATAGGCTAAATATAGATTTGTTAATTTTGGCATGCACCTTTGGTTAGCACATGGCTTTGGTGGCTTTCCAATGCAAGACTCTTGGCATATCCAAGATTTGTTTTTGGAGTCTTCAAGCAACAAGGAATTTCGGCAGACACAAGGTAGACAAGTCCTTTTGTTATTTCCTTGGTTCCTTTGTTCTCCAATTTTTCGGCTTGCAAAGAAGGCTTGGCAAGAAGACTCGGCAAGAAGACATTGCTTGCGGGTTTGTTCTTAGAGATTTGGTTCACTTATTTTGTGAGGTATTTTCCTCTTGTGATTTACACCTTTGTGTGTTTGTAAGGCTTATGCCTTTTGGCCACTTTGTAAACTCCTTTGGTGATAGTGGAAGAAACTGACCTACCGGTCGTCGTGGACGTACCTCAATTTGAGGGAACCACGTAAATCTTGTGTGCTCATTTATTTTCTGTCGTTTTATTTATATTGCTTCCATTGATTTACACTTGTGGGAAAACTTATTTTTCCCAACACGTGTTGCATGAAATATTTAGGAAAAATTTTAGCCACACCCGTTCTAGATTACGATATCTTTTAGGATACTCTTCTATTTTCTGAATCTTCATTAATACCCCCTGTCAAATTAAAGATATTAACTAGAATGCATTTTTATTAAATTATGCATGATATATTTTAGAGAAAACTTCATTCACATGCCTCTAGATAGACATATCTTCAATGAAACACCCTTTGTTTTCTAAATATTTTTATGTTTTAAAATTCGGGTCGGTTAAAATTAATTCGAGCTAATTAAAATTTATTTTTTACTTATTAAAATTCGATATGATTAAAAATTATATTTTTTTTACAGATTTAAATTATATTAATCAACTTGAATCAAATTTTAATTGACTCGAAACGAATTTTAATCGGCGCTAACAGTTTAGGTAGAGCTCAAATTTTAATACGCAAAAAAAATATACGTAAAAAATTAAAATTTAATCAGCTCGAAACGAATTTTAATTGACTTGAATTTTAATAAATATAAAAACATAAATTTTAATCGAATCGAAACGAATTTTAATCGGCGCTAACAGTTCAGGTAAAGCTCAAATTGACTCGAATTTTAATATGTAAAAAAAATTAATATGCTCGAATTTTAATACTTAAAAAAAATAAAATTTAATCAGCTACACTCGAATTTTAATTGACACGAATTTTAATAAATATAAAAATATAAATTTTAATCGACTCGAAATGAATTTTAATTGGCGTTAACAGCTCAGGTAGAGCTCAAATTGGCTCAAATTTTAAAACGTAAAAAAAAAAAGAATTTTAATAATCTCGAATTTTAATATGTAAAAAAAATAAATTTTAATCAGCTCGAATCGAATTTTAATAAGTAGAAAAATAAATTTTAATCGACCCGAATTTTAATTGAATTTTATGTAGAAATATTATTTGAAATTTATGTAGGGGCAATTTTGATATTTTAAATAATTTTTTTTTGTTAGAAATGGTGGTTTAACGGCAGATGTGTTATTGATGTTGAAATATAAATTAGAAGAAGTGTCAATGATATTTTAGATAATAGAGGAAGTGTACTTAAAAATATGATAAATTATAAGTGATGTGACTAAAATTTTTCCAAATATTTACTCCGAGCAGCCCGAAATGAAGGACTTTATTGCTTCATCATTGGAAACAAAAGATGCCAAGTTGCCTGCCCATAGAGCTTTTCCCTAAAACTAGCCTCCCCCAAATCTTTATTTCTAAACTGAGTCTGTTTTAAATTTATTTCTCAAATTCATTCTAATTTTAAAAACGTCATTCTGGATGATGCCTTCATGGGTTAAAACGTCATTTGGAATGACGTGTTTAACGTTGACTGAAGTGCACAAAACAGCTTTTCCCAAATGACATTTTTAAGTTACTATTTTAAACGGCTTTGTAACGATGTTAGACGACATGTGAAAGTTAATAAAACGTCATTTGGAATGCCGACTCTAAAGGCGTCATTCCAAAATGACGATTTACAAAAAATAAATAAAATCAAATTTCCAAATGAACAATTCTCAAATCAGATCCCAAATCACAGGTTAATCGAGCTCTCCTCCTCCCGCTCTCAGATCCCTCTCTCAAATCGAGCTTTCCTCATCCTCCAACCACTCTCACCCACCGTCTTCTCCGAAGAGGAAGATCGATCTCTCCTCCTCCTCCAACCACTCACCCACTATTGTCTCCGACGAGGAAGACCAGTCCGACGACCTTAACTCCGGAAACACATTTTCTTCGGTGGTGCTGTACACATTTTCTTCGATAGTGATGTACACATTTTCTCCGGTATTTTCCCCTCTCTCTCTGTCAATATATACTGTCAAAATATATTGCGATCTGGGTAGGCTAGAATAGGGCTTATATTTGAAAAAAATGAGAGAAAAAAGAGACAAAGAGGAGGGGGGAGGAGGGGCGAATTGCAGGGAGGGTTATATGCCTGTAAAGTTCATATGAACGATCTTAGAAATCTGGGACAAATTTTGGAGAAGGGTCTAATTTTGGGAAAAATTTGGAACTGTTTACAGTTCATATAGAGGCCTTTTTTTCCCCAAACAATTAATCCAATTCTACCATACTCCCACAGATAGCAAATTCAATTTTGGCTGGGATTGATTGGTCTGAAATCAAAACTCGAAGAATCGTCTGTCTCACTCCTCTGTACTTAAAGTTGCTGTTATCAGGATTTGAGTTGACTTTGCCCTTCCTATTGTTATTGTTGCTACTGGTGGAGTTGTCACTGCTTGTGGTGGCACTGGTGGTGGTTGTTGTGGTATAGTGATCCAGACGTTACATGTAGTCTAATACTTTGTGTATGTCATACCGTTAACAGACTAAGTTCTAACAAATAATCGATCTTAAAACTTACATTGAAACATCGTGTAACATGCATTTCAATTGTGAAACTCAGGCCTATCCTCAATGGCATATTGTTCTTTCCAATAACCCGATTTCAAAACGCTAGTATGCTACACATAATTATAATTGTAACTCCTCTGCTACCCAGTGTATTGAGTTGGGTCATAATTAGCCAAATTGCATAAATCACATCAGCTACCCTGTCATTCCTTATATACTGTTGTTGCATTTGAGGATCGTTTGGCTTGACGAAGTGAACTCCTGATAAGGAGGGCAACAGCTGAAAACCTTCATACTACTCCTCGAAGGAATGACTAGAGAGAGAGAGAGAGAGCATTACATTAGAATCTGCATATGACACCATATTTGCAAATGAAGTACAAGTTAATAACCGTAAATGAAGAAAATTGTACAAAGTTTTCTGAACTGTGTAACTTGGTATGGACAAAGTTTCATATATCTTGCATATATATGAAGTTACATTCCTTCTATCCTGCATATATATCTCATGACTTGTTTTTTCTGAACTGTACAAAGTTTTTCTTTTGTAAATGAGTTGTCACATACACAATAATATTTTTTTATTGCATTCTTGATTCAAGTTGGCACATACATAATCAATATTGTACACAACACATTTAACTCACTTCAACATTTCACTTAACATTTCTCCACACAACACTAATATCACAGTTCTGCACACAACACTAACATAACATTTTCTCCACACAACACTAACATCACAGTTTTCCACACAACACTAACACCACAATTATTCACACAACACTAACACCACAATTCTCCATACAACACTAACACCACAATTCTCCACACAACACTAACATAACACTTCTACACAACATGTTTCAGGGGTTAACATTTTCGTCAGACATCTCGACATCAGAAATACATCCAACATCTCCACTTAGGAGGAAACTTATACGTGCTTCTTCCATTAACCCTTCTTCAACACGTTCTCGTGCGATGCGACGGAGGTTGTAACGATTTAGACGGATGGGCATGCGATTGTTCTCAGCTCGAAAACGATACAATGCTCGCTCCAGTTGTTGATGTGTCTCAACTGACATATGGATGGTAATTTGTCGAGGCCTTCGTAAATTGCAAGTTTGCATATCTCCACTAAGATTTTCATGCTCCGTCAAACGATATTACAATTAGTCCCTCATGGTTCTTATAGCCCTACTTGAATAACGTAAACAATGATTCATTGGATAAAAGAACTCATTATCTAAGACCCAATGATAACTCATATTTTCATATAACGTTCTCATACTAAAATTCATGTTGGAAATGAATTTTCTTCAATTAGTTATTTACACACGATGAATATATAGTCCTGAAAAATCAAGGTTTTAATAAACATATTAATTTACTGAGCAAGGACTGTCAGGACTTGACAATACACTGATTGTTTTCCTATTACCCATGAATTGGCAACCCATTGAATCAATTGATTTGCTAATAAAATGACAAAATCTAGCAATTGCTGATCAACCATGTATTGTAATGAATACACACATCTCCCAACTACTAAGCATATGAATACAAATTGATGGGCTAAGCCTAAGGGCCCAACTCATGTTATAAAGCCTGGTCCGAGTTTATAGCACAAGTCCAAGAGATACAGCAAGTCCATCCCAATGTGGTCGACCCGGTCAAGCTCATCAAACTCAAGAAGCTACATCAGCAGGGGAGCATTGAAGGGTCATCCAAGAGCCTCCTCCTAGCCACCTTAGAGTAAGGGTCATCCAAGAGCCTCCTCCTAGCCACCTTGGATTAAGGGTCATCCAAGAGTCGCCTCCTCGCCACCTTGTAGTAAAGGTCATCCAAGAGTCTCCTCCTCACGACCTTGGAGTAAGGGTCATCCCAAGAGCCTCATCCAAGCCACCCTGGAGTAAGGGCTATCCCAATAGCCTCATCCTCACCTTGGAGAGAGTCAATCTTCCATCATCCTTTGACCAAGTCGTTTGGAGAGCAGCATAACTTTCTTGCCCGTTAAGGAGATGAGAGGTCGCCAAACTATTTAATTACTATTAAAGTCGCTCCAATCCGTTATGACTGCTTAATTAGCTATTTACTAAATATCCATTATGAGGCGACTACTATAAAATGTAAGCCCTGCCAACACATGGGGGGCATCACACCCATTCAGGCAAATCTCTCATATCCCTCTCTAAGCTTGTAATTCTCTGCTCTCCCTACACACCTGAGTTAATAAAATACCCAGTGACCTAGCCATTCAAAGTGGACGTAGGTCTCATTGACCGAAGCACTATAAATCTGTGTGTTCTTCTCTCTCTCGACTTATTACTGCATTTTTACTGTTCAATTGACAGGTGGTGTGTAAACCCAATTTGTGCATCATCACAAATAACGTATTGAAGTGACAAGTAATTGCCTTTTGATAAGGTTGCAGAAGAAAAAGTGATTACTCGTGACTACTTAATGTCATGAATTGAAGTGAATAAACCCTCAATGTAATTCAACATAAAACATGCAGAATTGACTAAACTCTGAATGGGTTCAGCAGACCATGTGTTGAAGTGACAACACAGTTGATAGTGCCAAAGAGTGAAATGACCTTACACAAATCTGATGCATGACTAAACCTCAAATGACCTCTCATGACTACACTGTCTTACTATAGATTGATGTGACCTGTCAGGCAAACTAGGGTTTGGACATTACTATTTAAATACCTTATTTGTGGTTGATATGACAAACACAAAATTATGTTTACATCAAATTTCTCTACAGATTCAACAATCGCAGACATGAACGAGTTTGGTTGTTACAAGAGCGAAACGATGATTACAAGAATGAGAAATTTTCGGATCCAAAAGAGTATTCTGCAGGAGTACGCCGATAGTGGCTTTCATCTAAAGAATCAGACGAACTATCCACACAACGAAGAGAACTTGGCATACCAGTGCCTCGTAGACGATCACTAACAATATAACGCCGGAATAGAGAGGACTACGAATCAACAGTAAAACATGTTTGAAGGGAGAATAATAGAATGCTAGTGTGTAGGTGTCGCTATTATATACTCCAACAAGCAAAAGATATGGTGAGAACTGCATATGCATGAGAGTTGACACCAGTTGAGCAAAATAATATATTGTCTAATGCACAATACCTGACAGATGAAGCATAATGTAGTGTCTAGTTATGTCAGTCATATGTAATTGAATTGTTATATCATTACTTTATCACTGTGAAGTCATATCATTGCTTTATCAATATAGTCAGTCTAGTATCACGTCAGATAAGTCCTTTTGTCATTCACTTGTTATGTCATTGTTTTATCACTGTGAAGTCATATCATTACTTTATCAGTGTCAAGTAATGTTCGTCGTACAACAGTAATTGTCCTGTCAAATTTATATATAACTGCATTTCGTGTCTATATAAACCATCATTATTAATTGTGTACATCATAACCCAAAAAATGTTTAGACGCACATCTAATAGGCAATCCAGTCAAACCACTCAAGGTTTTTCATCACGCAATGACCTACAAAGTTCAACTTCAGCCATCGAACGTCAACGCTCGACTAGCCGAGCAGCATCATCGAATGTAGTTCGTTCAATTGCATCCTACACAGATTCTACAGGTGTAACTTGGTATGGACAAAAGCGTGAGTTCTGTAATGAGCTCATCAACCCTTATCACTCATTCGGTCAAGTTGGACAAGTATTTGTTGGGCCTACGACCGACTATCTGCCTCCGAGTGTTCGTATCGAACCCATATTAAGATGGCGACAGTTATATGACAAACGTTGTGAGTTTGAAGTATATTGTCGTTGGCATGGATTAATGGTACCGAAGGCACGTTCGGCTGATATATATGATCCACAAAAATCTACCAACCATAATGAGATCATAGCTAGGCTTGAACGTGAAAATAATCAGATGCAGAGTCGACTTGATTGTTTGCATGCAATCGAGCATGCAAAAATTGAGCATTTCGATCCTGGCTATGCTAAGATTCAAATTTTATAGGATCCGTTACTTATTTTCGATCCTGAACTTTCTAATTATTCCGATTTAAGTGATGATGCGTCTAACACTTTTATTCCATTTAGTTTATCTGTACTCGGTAACCCTCTATGTTATTTTTCTACATCAACCACAATATTGACACACTGTATTTCTTAGAGTCTCATGTAATAAAATTGTTTTGTTTAATGTATAAGTATTTTTTTCCATTTTTTTATGTTTTGTACACTTTTGTAAGTCAATTCTCATTGTTCGATGAACTTATAGTATAAAATTAGAATAGACAAATTTTTAACATATACAAAACAAATTTCTCAAAATTAGTCACAAAATTTATGTACTACACACACAAACAATATTTTAAGCATTTTTTTGGTAATGTACTGCACTAAATTAATTAATTTTTTTAATTTATAACTTGATTTTTTAGTAGCTTTCAAAGTTTATAAAATTTTGTGCGAAACATGCTTTAATAACATTTTTTTGTTAAAACAAAACAAGACTGAACAAAAAAAATTTATATCATCAAAATAATTCACAATCTCATCAGTTGCGTTATTAAAAAAAAAATAGAGGATTTTTTAGGGTTATTAGGGTTTTTAGTTTTTTTTTTTAATGGTTTTTTAGAGTTTATAGGGTTTTTATTTTTTTGTAGACATTTTTTGAAAACGTCACTTTGAATAACATTTTTATAAACGTCTTTTGGACTGACGTTTTTAAAAACGCCATTCCAAGTGACGTTTTATAGGTCAACAATTTTAACGTCTGCTAGGTTGTCGTTTGAAAATTCATTTTAAAAAACGTCATTAAAAATGACGCATTTATAAATGTCATTTTGAATGACGTTTTCAATAAAAAAAATTAGTTTAATAACGTCATTTGAAATGACGTTTTAACCCATGAAGGTGATAAAAATAATTATCACAACATTGGTAAATTACCTATAAAAGTGATAAATTTTTTAATTGTTAAATGACCCACTAAAATTATAAAAATACTCATTGACCGAATTTTTTTTTTATCAATACCAATGTCAAGTCTCCCAATCCTATTTCATTTAATGATGATATCATAGAGTTAATCATAACTAGATTAACATGTTAGATCTATTAAATAAATGAATTAACATACATTTATTTATATGTGATATAAATCAAAATAAAATACAACGAAAACTTGTTTCTACCCAATTATAAATGAATAGTGTACGGTTTAAGTAATCTTTGACATGGCACTATGCGACCAATTTCTAACTCTAAAATGAGAGGACAAAATATTCGCTCTTTCGCTTAGTGATAAAGTGACTATTTTTTTTTTAATTATAAAAAAAAACCTGCATTCTAATTATATTGGTCGATTTAGTATCAATCCAAAAAACATAGAATCGAATCCAAAGATATGAAATTTATTAATTTGCAATTTTAATCTCATTAAATTATAATTTGAACTCTTAAATCACTGTTTTCCAGACATGTTATCAAATATTATTTTTTGGTATCATAGAGCTTTCCTTCAAATCACAAAAATATGTCAGACTTGTAATAATTCCAAGAACAGAAAATTTGGAGAAATTTTGTTTTGTTTATTGGGGTGAATAGAGTGACTTGCTTTTTGGACCTCTAAAAATTTCAAAATTGATAATTTCTACCCCCAATGATTAATTTTTTTTGTATTACACCCTTAATGTCATAAAATGGTTACAATGTGACTTCACATTAGCTTCTGTTGTCATCTTCATCAAATCTTATTGCATTTAGTGTGGAGCCACATAGAAGATTTGACAGACATTATAATGAAAGTTAGGGTGAGTGCCATATCGTAACTATTTTATGACATTGGAGATATAATATGAAAAAAATTAATCATTGAAAGTGAAAATTAATAAAGTATAATACAATTCAAATCTCAAAAGATAAACAAAATGATTTTTACTTTTCGCGGTTGAGATCTCTTTAAATTTTTACTTTAAAGTTAATCTGACGGTTAATATTAACACCCCAAATTTAATAGGAAAAATAGGCCCCTAAGTGTGTGTTTGGTGCAACTTTTTAAAAGTGCTTATACAACTTATAACTATTCATAAATACTTTAAAAAAAAGTAGTGTTTAAAACTGTCCAACCACCCCGACCACCCCCCACCACAATCACCACTACCACTACCACCACCACCCCCATCGCCCCATCACCACCACTACCACTACCACTATTACTACCGTCGTCGCCACCACACCACCACCACTCTCGCCACCCTACCACCACACCCACTGCCCCAATACCACCATCATCGCTGCCATTAACCCCATCACCAGCATCACCACCGTTGTCGCCACCCTACCACCACCACTCATACCGCCCCACCACCACCATCACCATCACCATCACTACCATTGTCACCCCACCACCACCTCTTTCACAACAACCATCATCGTCGTCTCATCACCACCACTCCACCATGCCCCATCACCACCACCATTGTTGCCGCCACCAAACCACCACCGTCACTGTTCCATCATCACCCCTACCACCACCCCCACCACCCCACTACTACCATCACCATTGCCACACATGGTTGCCACCATCACAATCGGGCGTCATCACACATCACAACCATCATCGTCTCCCACCACTGTCACCCATCACTACTAGCATAGCTTGCCCCCACTACGACCGATGTTTAAATTCTTTTCTCTCTCATTTATCTTTGTAATTTGATTTTAGGTATAAATACAAATATGTTTATTGTTGACAATTTTTTTTATTACTTCGTGCCTAAAAATAACTAGTTAGAATATAAGTTGAAGTAACCAAACATATTTTTTATTTTATTTTCATAATTCGGTAAACACAAATGACTCTCAAACATGTTTTTTGTTTTCAGTGTTTACCACAAAATAAAATAAAAATTGTCTTTGTTTTTAATTTTTTTGGAAATGCAAAAATAAAAACATTACCAAATGACCCATAAGATTCTCGAGATCTTTTCCTTAATTTTCAAAACTGAAGTTAATCTTCTAAGATGAGTAGTCTGCCCCGAGTCAAAAAGTCTTGATTATTGTGATAGATTTAAAAACGTTGATCAATTACTCACTCGTCAGTCAAAAAAAATCGCTACATTATTGGCTTCCCTAAAAACATGTTTAACATCAAATTGAATTCCTCTAAAAGAGGATGTTATCTGATCACATAAATATCACATATTTGAATTAATAGCAATTCATTTACCATGTTTTTAGCAATTTTATCACATCAATTCTAAAAAAACATCAGTCCAAGACGTTTTTCAAAATTGACTAGGTTTGAGAAAATAATTTCTCAAAAACAGCCTGGATTGGGTAAAAAGCATAGCCGACCTCCCACAAAGAAAAAGGAAAAGGAAACAAAGAAGTGCAAATCAATATCTGAAAGAATATATGCACAAATGTAACGAGCATGCTTGATGATTGAGAAGGTTTCCAAGAGTGGGCTAGAGGAAGCCTTAAGGCCGCCTCAGATTTAAGGAGTTGTTTATATTTTTAAATATCGAGCAACCCTTCCAAATGCAGAAAGATAAGTCTGCCTCTATAAAATAAATTTTGCATACCTGCACTCACCCGTTAACAATAGGTATTGGTTAAATTCAGGGGATATTAGTGAAAATCTAAATCCAGATGTCCGAGTGTATGGTTTGTCCCAGGATCAACTTCATGCTAGTAGAGTACCCGTGTGGGTATTTAAGGAGTTATTGGCAATTGACTCGATCAAAATTTATATTGTTAAATACAACAATTATTTTTTTAAAAGGGAGGGTTTGAGAAGTCTTTTCTCTTTCTTTTTTCAATTATTAAAATTTTAATTTATCTTAATATATTCACTCTAATCACATTGTACCATGTGGTCTAACTACCACTCTAATATCTAATAACTACTCATCTTTTTAAAAAAAAATTACTTTATAAAAAATTTATTTTTTGTCACCTTAACTTTTTGTGATTCTGTCTCCAACATGTTAAATGATGGGTTAAATGCAGAGCAGAGAGGAAAATAAGGGATGGTGGGAGGGGATAACTGGATAAGGATGAGATGTGAATTTCGTGCAAGCTACCCAAATGAATAGGGGCAATTTTGTAACATCGCATCCAATTTGTGTTTGTCTATATATAATGCATGAAACATGTGAAACACGAGAATCATTTGTTTAATTACAAGACTCTTTGTTAGCAAATGTGTATATATATGTATAGGTGTGGTCCTAGAGTCCACAATTAAAATTTATAGACGGTTAGCTAAATAAAAGTGATGGCTCTTCATGCTTTGTTTTCACCTTTTCTAGTCTCTACAACCACCATGTTGGCTCTTCATTCTTCTAAACATTCTTTTACCCCTTGTACATCCAAATCCATTCAATGTGTTGCCAATACCATAATAATGCCTGTTGATCACAGTGTGACCCGACGATCAGCAAATTATTCACAAAGTGTCTGGGACTATAATTTCGTGCAGTCGCTTACTAGTGATTACATTGTACTTTCAAAAATATCCTTATTATTGTTTATCCACATCTTGCAATTATAAGGTTAATCTGATGAATTGTTTACTTATATATTTAATTGATACGCAGGAAGAGAAATATGTAAGTCAGATCGATAAGCTAAGAGGTGAGGTGAAGTGCCTCATTAATGGAGTGATGGACCCCTTGGCCAAGCTAGAGTTGATTGATGCAGTTCAAAGGCTAGGATTGAAATATCAATTCGAGAAAGAGATAAAAAAAGCAGTAACTAGTATTTATGAAGATAGCAACAATGCATGGTTAAGTGATGATCTTTATGCAATTGCCCTCCAATTTAGGATCCTTAGACAGCATGGGTGTAACATATCTCAAGGTATATATGTTTCGCAGTTCATTACCATATAAGTTACTCCCAAGGTATATTATCATAAATAATAGTCGGGTCAAGTTAGTCTTAACCACAAATAAGTTGATTTTGACACATACGTTTAACTAATATCTATAGTATGAAGAAAATATCTATCTTTTTATTTTTTTTTAAATGTGGTATTATATAAATCCCTGTAGAATTAGAGTATTTTTAACTAGTATTGCTAGCACTTGGATCGAATAGAATTTTAGTTTAGAAAGGGGTATGAATGGTGGTTTTGATTTGTTGAATCGATGAAAGGTACATCTTTGCATCAATGAATTACATTTTTCATTTTAATTCAAACATCTTTATTCTTCTAAATTCTCAATGAATTATATATTGCTATTTACTGCCATACTGCTTGAATCATAGAAAATGTTTGCCCTTTCATGAGTGGTTACATTTACTACGTTGAAGTATTAAGATAGCATGCAAATTTGATGCATTAGAAAAGAAAAACCAAACATATCAAAAATTAATATCTTTTATAATTTTCTTGTGAGACAGACGTATTTGAAAGGTTTATGGACAAGACGGGTGGTTTTAAGACAAGCTTTTGTGAGGATGTGAAGGGGTTATTGAACTTGTATGAGGCTTCTTTCTTTGGTTTCGAAGGTGAAACTATCATGGATGAGGCCAAGACTTTCACAACAACACACCTGAAAGATATCAAAGGAGACATATCACCAAGTTTGGTGAGAAAAGTAGACCACGCATTGGATATGCCCTTGCATTGGAGATTGGAAAGAGTGGAGGCTAGATGGTTCATTAATACATATGAGCAAGAACAAAACATGAATCCTATTTTGCTACGACTGGCTAAGTTGGACTACAACATAGTGCAATCTGTTTATCAGAAAGAGGCTAGACAATTAGCAAGGTATGAAAACCTAATTTTGGTAGAAATTCCCCGATCCTCAATCATTATAGAAATTCTGTTGACAAAAATATCATTCTAGCTCTGTATATGGTAGTCCTTACTCAAACTAATTTTCATTATAATTTGTCAAATTCTCAGCTGGTGGGTGGACACCAACTTAAATAAGATGAGCTTTGCCAGAGATAGACTTGTTGAACACTACTTTTGGAGCCTTGGAACGGTATCTGAACCACAATATGGACCCTTTCGTTTTATGACGACAAAGATAATATGTTTCATAACTATTATAGACGATATATACGATGTCTATGGCTCATTGGAAGAACTAGAGCTCTTTACAGATCTTGTTGACAGGTTCGTATAGATATTTTATGGATCGACATAAGTAATTTATGTCTTGATTAATCTGTCGGACAATAGTTTTCTGCTTCTTTTTTCTTCCTTTTCTTTTCTGTCTTCATTGCTTTAATAATTTTCTTTCCTGTGAAACCATACAGATGGGATATAAATGGAATTGACAAGCTTCCTTGCAATATAAAGACATGCCTTCTTGCCATGTACAACACTAGCAATGAAATTGGCTACTGGACATTGAAAGAGCAAGGCTTCAACATCATCCCTTACCTAAGCAAAGCGGTAGAACTCATACACTTTTAAGATCAGCCCATATTCATACACTTTTGTTCGAATTAACCTTAATTCCTATTATACTGCTTCAGTGGGCAGATATCTGTAAAGCATTCTTGAAGGAAGCAAAGTGGTATCATGGTGGATACAAGCCGACATTGGAAGAGTATTTGGAGAATGCAGTGGTTTCCATTTCGGTGCCTCTCATATTACTTTGTTGTTACTTACTAACCACAAACAAAATCACTCAAGAGGCATTGGATTATATCAACAAACTTCCGAGTATCATGCGCTATTCCTCTATGATTGTTCGCCTCACCGATGATTTAGGAACTTCATCGGTAAAATTCTATTTGTGTCTTTTATATTAAAAAAAATTTAAAGCTTGTTTGGATTTCATTAAGACATGAGATATATATGCAGGATGAGTTGGCAAGAGGAGATACACCCAAGTCAGTCCAGTGTTATATGAATGAAACTGGTGTATCTGAAAAAGTCGCTCGGGAATACATAAACAGCTTAGTTCATGAAACATGGAAGTCTCTGAACAAAGATGTGCTCAAAACTTATCCTTTCTTTGAACCATTTTTGAGTGGCATTCCAAATCTTGGTAGGACGGGGCAGTGCTTTTACCAATATGGAGATGGGCATGGTGTGCCAGACAGTTGGACGAAGGATCATTTGATTTCTTTACTGGTCCAACCGATACCATTAAACAAGTGGTGAACAGAATGCTTGGCTCATGAGTTAATTAGCATATTTATCAAAGTAATCTCAATTCGTAATAGTTTTGTAGGATGCTTGACGAACAATTGTTACTGGTATGTGACTTAGTGTCATTATTGGTTGCATTGTCTCATTTGAGAGGTGTTTGGATGAATAAAAAAGATGTTGTCCATCTACCTTTGGGTTTGTGATTCTCTAATATCCTGTTTTTATCATCTTTATGATGCCTTTTTTTGAGCTATTTTTCATTTTGCTTTTTATTGGCAAAAAACTATTTTTGGAACCAAATTTGAGGAAGCAGAACATATTACAATACAACCTGTACTAATACAAGGCTAACGTTATTCATTTTTTATTCAACGGTCAGGGGTGTTTGGGTCATTTTATACGCATCTCGTCTAATTCACTTTTTGGTCTGGTCAATGGTAGTCCATTCACGTTAGAACTAGAGTATTAATAAGGGATAAATCTCTTATGACCTGACTTTAAAAGATTGTCAAGATTCAAACTCATGGCGTCTAAATTTATAACTTGTCCATGTTACTATTTGCGTTATCTTGGAACCTATGAAGCACGGATACTTCGTTGAGGTTGACGTATCCGTATCGGATACTTTACGGATACGATACTCGTCGGATACGTATCGGATACACCTTCTACGTATCCGATAATAATTAAATATTAGGATACTTCACGGATACTTTTGTAGTCGACCAACATATATAATTTTTTAGTTGAACTTTTAACATCTCTTTTCGAATTTACATACCATACAATACATTAACAAAAAATTCATATTACTTCAAAGGTACATGAGTGTTTTTTAAGTATTATCTAAAATTACATGTCAAAAGAGTATAAAATAAAGTTATTACATTATAATTTTAGCAAAATTACTTTTAAATACTAGGTAAATATTAACTTTGATTCCTTTAATTTGTCACTTCACTTTGTGAATATACCACAGCGATACGATATATATTTTCTTGAAACTAAAAAGAATTACTAATTTTTCTTATTATATGTTAAAGAACTACCAAAATATATAAGTATTAAGTTGGTTGAAAATAATAAAAATAATTTATTATAGCCGTATCTTGGCCGTACCCGTATCATACTTTTTTAGACTTTGTCGTATCGCCGTATCCGTATCGTATCGTACCCGTATTTCGTATCCGTATCCGTGCTTCATAGCTTGGAACTTGTGTTAACATTATTCACCAAAAAAGGTTTTGGGCTTTCTCTAGGCCTCAATTTTTGCACCACACAGGGTGGTGGAGTGCGGTGGTCTCTGTTTTTCTTGATTGTTATATAGTAGGCAATGCTCCTAACAATATGATTTGACACTATCTACAATCTATATGATAAAAAGAGTTTCAAATCCCAAACTTATAAAATCGTTCGAATGGCTCAGAGTATTTTAAGATTATTAATCCGACGATCTTTATTAATTCTCAATTTTTTTTTCCGCCTAAGAATTGGACTAAGAGTTTCGTTCCATTTTCAACACTAGAGTCTCATTTCACTTCTAACTCTCCTCTCTCAGACACACTAGAGTCTCAAACTAACACACTCAGACATTAGAGTCCCATTCTACCTCTTTCTCTCTCCCTCTCTCACTCTATAGTTTTTTTATGATTGTATAGTAAACATAATACTTGATCAGAAATTCAAATATACAAATTATAAAAACAGACCCATCTCACAGAACCCCCCCCCCCCCCCCCCCCCCCACACACACACACACTCAACTCACACGCCTCTCTCTCTATCCATCTCTCTTCTACCTCTCTCTCTCTCAGCCACGCCTCTTTCTCACAGAACACACAACCAAACTAGACCCATCTTACAGAACACACAAACAAACTAGACCCATCATATTCATTATTGTTACTTTTTTTGGGCAACCTATTTATTTTCACAAGTTCCTATATTGGTAGTCATCTTTCATTATTGTCCCAGGTGTTCCATTTGACTCTTTTGAGGTTGGTTTAAATAAATATAAATGTTATTTTGTGATGTTATAGTTTTTTTTTTTACTCTGTTTATCTATATATACTAGCTCGTGCACGTAAACTATTTTGAATATCAAATATTCTATATTAGTACTATAAAGATCATGAAATATTATTCATCATATGATCCATGAAGTTGAACGCGTGTGTCACTTGTAGAAAAGTTTTTGGACTATTCTATCATTCTTAAGATAGCGTTAGAAACCTAAGAGCAAGTTCACAACAAAACTTGAGATTTAGAATCAAATGAAGAATATTATTGATGTTTCTAATCATTCTATTTTTTTAAGACTTTTTCACATAATTTTTGATATGCATGAAATGGTGTTTATGTGGAATCATGGAATAACACCATGATTCCATAGCATGGAGACCCATATGAGTTTCATATTTACAAATTCAACGTCTCCTTAAGTTTAAAGTATTTATTGAGTTGAAGAGGCATTTAGAATTTTTTCAAGGAATGAAATGTTATCATGTGAAAATTTTCCAAGGAATTCAAGGGTTGGCTCACTTATGACACCTCAGTGTCGTACCATCCCTCCTAGACAATCTAACAAGAGTATCTCACCATCATTTATCTAATAAAATGGCATAAATTCAGACAACTCAAAAAACATTCATGCTTGACCCTGACCATTGTCATACATATTTTTTTCATGATAATGCATAGTATACATAAATTAAAAGGCATGGGCGACTTGTATGATCTAAAATTAAAATGAAATGAGATAATAGAGTCACAATGAATTTTTCCTAAATGAACAAAATGATTAAATTATAGAAGATTATGTAGCTCTAACCGACCTTGTTAATAAAGTCCGGAAGATAACTCTGTTAGTAAATTTAACCAAAAAAACTTAAATCTACGACATCATGTTCCTTATATAAAGTTTTGCATGCTCGTTGTTGAGTTTTCTTAATCTTACTGTTTCTTCGCTAATTTTTTTTTATTTTTTTTATTTTTTTGGAGAGGAGGAGGGGGAGGAGAACTTGAACCCTTGACCTCAAGAAAACAAAGCCTTCACAAAGTAAGGAGTACCATTAGACTAAAGGCCCGTTGATATTTCTTCGCCAAATGGATTGTGCTAAAATAGAGCATAAAATAATGTTTGAAGTAGCTTGTAAGTTAAATAAGAAAGAAAGCAAAATTTGCAATATCTCAATAACAATGTCAATTATGACAAGCGTCACTTTTATAGACAAATCTTGACACTATCTTATGGATAGATATAAGTTCTTGAACCCAGAAAGTTCATTTCTTGAATTGGAAGTTTTTCTTCTTCTAATCACGGAAATAAAAAAAATGTTGAGTTGTTTCACTTTTGGCTGCATTCCTAATCATCAATAATGATAGTGAAGTAACTTAGCTACTACTTTGTATAAATATTGACTTGAAATCATAATTAACGGATGCATAAGAGTTAATTTGTTGGATCTTTGAATCATTTCTTAAAAGTATACCAGAGGATATACAACTAAGTTCTAAAGCATTTTTAATATCAAGAGACATAACTTAGCACATTAACATGAAATTCACCTTCAAAAATAGAATTATAGACTTTTAGTTAATTTTAACATTGTCGGATTATCACTGGAAATTACCTTACCAGTGCATCTGCCCATCAATCAATCTTTAGAAATGAGTAGATGAGTCTTGTGAATTAGAAGCATGCATAAAAGCCAATGGTACCAAAGAGCACTATAAAAAAAAAAGAACAAACAAACTGAAGCAATCAACATGTACCTAACATGCAACACTCTTTGAATTGTGTTAGTGATGTCTAGTTGAAAAAAAAATGATCATAGAGGAATTGTTATGGTGCCGACAAATCTGATGTTAAGGGTGTCCTCCACAACCACCACAGGTTGTGTCACTGCACAATTGGAAGTAGAAACACATGATGCTTAGACGACTGGTGGAATAATTTGACCAAGATTAATATGGCCTTCCAGAAACATGATTAATTTCATTTACTATGTTTCTATTGCTTTTTTGGTGCTTTTTCCAATCCCTTTTTATTCATCACCACGACGACTTTGAGTGGCTTGATATATAATTTTTGTTTCATGTTAATTTGTTGACAAGCATACCGATATATGTCCATGTTCACCTGTATTGAAAACAGTATTCAATAATAGACCCAAAAAATGAAAACAGTATTCAAGATAAGCAAAAGTACAAAGCCTCATGAAATAGAAAACTAATGAATAAAATTACCACAAGCAATAAAATTGTTCATCTAAAATTTGAATTACAACACTGAATAAAGAAAAAACATAAAATAATAATCTTCAATACACATTGGATACTTGTGTCTAGCAGTCGGTGAATGAAGGAATAATTGGAAGATGAAATGGTTCACCTTCAAATGGCTAATTCATTGACCAAAGGAATGTAGTTATCATTTATATATTTATTTAACACTTTTTCATATAATTTATTTATTTTTATTTTTTTGACCAGAAACGGTACACAAGACCACTACAAGTCTTCCAGTTAAAGTGGAATCCAGGTAGGGCCTTATACACACACACAATATAATTTATTGTGTTGTAAATCAATTATAGTAGGAAGACTAAATGTTAACAAGGAAGTAAGTATAAATATAAATATTGATATTGGATAATTAAATACATAAGAATATAAGTTTCTTTAATTTTTTTCATCAGGACATAATAATCAATCAAAAGTTTTTCACTTAGCTGCCTTTTATTAGTAGTATAGTATAGATAAATAGACATCTCTCCCTCTACATAAGAGTATTTTTAAATAGTATTTACTCTAATGACAATTTTTTTTGTGTTACGCAAAGTGTCTTCAGGCACGGGTATTAACTAATATAATAATATGACTTAACGGCTCAACTGATTGTTCTAAGATGTTTTTGAGTCAACTCAGAATCGTTTGAGTCATTGATACCGAAACACTCCATATCGTCTCGTAACACCGAAATATTCCATTAAACTCTCTTTATATTCAACTTTTTCTTCTATCTAACATTCTCGTATATGGCTTAAGACTATTTTGTGATACAGGAACAAATATATCTTAGTATTCTCCAAGTTAATAGACAATACCGTGACATTGATCCATTGGTGCAAATGATATTAAATATGTGGCCCTGCAAAATGAAGGAAATACTCTCCTTTATTGGAAATGAGGGTGAAGAAGTAAACATTCAACTCCCTAGAAATACTACACACACTATCATTTTGTACTACCTTTGTGCACCACCTAAATATTAACCATTAGATTAGTGGGTTCTATTGAATTCATTGAATATTTGATGGTTGAGGCCATCATTCTTGTCAACTAAAAGTGGGCAAAAGCCTTGGAAATTGAAGAGGACTCGGACATAATTATTCATTAAATCACCCAATAGTTCGGGTCATTGACACTTTGCAACCCCTAAAAAACTCGATGGCTAAAACTCCACAAAAAAGATGTCATAAAAGTCCAAGTCTAGGGAAAAAAATTAATGTTAAGACCAAAAGGTTGATCATCAATAACATTTGATAGTAATATATTATTGACATGTTGATGTATACAAAATAACGCGAGTCACATCATCCTCAATTGGTGATGCATATTGAAAACATTAGTTCAAACATCTTCAATTTTAGTTCCAACACGGCATTGTAATTCTCTGTTTAATCTAAATATTTCTTCCATTTGAAGAAACCCAAGAAAACAACCTGCAAACTCACAACAACCTTGAATAGATATATTGGGAAAGGATCATATGTAGATATACTTGTGGCGGCTCAAGCCAATTTAAGGCAAAGCGGAAATATTAAATGGAGATTTTTTTATTTTTAGTATTATTTTTTTTTTAAAATAATTTATTTTTAAGTTTTTATGTGAGAGGGAGACAAAAGAAAGATGTGTTAATGTTGTCGAGAAAGAGATTTTAACTTTTGTTTTTGTTTTTTTACCACAGAAAGGGAGAGAAAGTGTTTAATTTCAACTTTTTTTTTACCGGAGAGAGAGAGAGAGAGAGAGAGAGAGAGAGAGAGAGAGAGAGAGTGGGTGAGAGTAAATATGAGTTGACTTTTGAGTATTTTTTTAATTTCGAAGTTTTTAATGTTATGAATTGGATTATGGGGCCAAATTATTACAATAAAAATTTTGATTGAATTTAATTTTTTGGGACTTTTTTGTAGGACTTAAAATTTAATGGATTTAATTTTTTTTGTGGAATAGTAATGTACCTAAAATTATGAGGCCTTCTTAAAATTTAAGGCCTAAAATTCATGTTTTTTATTTTTTTTTCCATACTGTTGGGCCGGCCCTGATATACTATTATATAATAAAGTAGCTTACAATTTAAATATCAAAAGATAAACAAAATGACTTTTGCTATTCGCGGTTGAGATCGCTTTAAATTTTACTTTAAAGTTAATCTAACGGCTAATATTAACACCTTAAATTTAATAGGAAATATAGGCCATAAGGGTGTGTTTGGAGTGATTTTTTAAAAGTACTTCTAAAAATTATTTCTCACAAGTACTTTAAAAAAAATAATAATGTTTGAAACCGTCCCACCACTACCTCTACCACCACCACCACTGCCCCCACCGCCACCGCCACCACCGCCACCGCCGTCACCATCACCACCACCACCACCACCACCAACGCCGCCACCACCGTCACCATCACCGTCGCCACCACCGTCACCATCACCGCCGCCACCGCTGCCGCCACCACCGTCGCCACCACCGCCGCCGCCACCACCGTCGCCGCAGCCGCCGCCATCACGGTCTTTGCCATCCACCACAACCATCACCGTCTCCTACCATCACCACTGTCACCCACCACCTCTCACCCCCACTACGAACCGATACTTAAATTCTTTTATCTCTTCTTTATGTTTGTGATTTGATTTTGGATATGAATACAAATATGTTTATTGTTTACCATTTTTTATTACGTTGTGCCTTCAGGCACAGGCAATAACTAGTACTATTATATATAAACTCACAAAAATGAACTTAACTATGTTTACTCATCGATGTGACATATAAGTTTTTTTTTTATCTAATAATAGCATAAAATAGAATACACTAAAATGTCATGTCATGTCATATGCAGTAATATAGGTCGGAAAATGCAACAGAAACTCACCAACTTGGCTCGAATTTTAAATTTATAAATGTGGCGTGCCACAAGAAAGTTTTGATATATGAAATCATAGAATATAGGTAATTTGATTAGATGTCACGCGTTTGTTAAGTTAAATATAAGTCGATTAACTATCATGAGTCACCCACCACTGTGCAGTGAAATTTAAATTTCTTTTTAAACTTGGATGTCTTAAGTTCAATTCTCACGAATGACATATGGGTTCACCCAATACCTATGGATAGGAGATAATTACAGGTAGTTTAGATTTACGTTGTAGAAATAGGTACTGATGATGCACAAATTAAGTTATGCACAATCAAACTGTCAAGTATATGATGCATGGTAATTAATTGAACAATTAATAGTAAGAGACAAAGATTTGGGTGGTTGGACCTAGGTGACCAAACCACTAAAAACGATGACGGTAGCTGAAGAACTTTATTAATAAAGTAGTAGGTGTGAGAGAGAGAGAGCGCAAGAGCAAGCTTTACGTGTGGTGAGATAGCTATATGAGAGAGATAGTTGTGTGAGAGATTTATCTCTCATGTGTAAATGACTTACAATTTATAGGCACAGAGCCTTAGTTGAGGCAGTGACATGAATGGTAGGCTACTAATCTCTCGGAGAGGATAGTTACAATTAAGGATAGACGTGATCTTTGAGAGTGGTTATCCCGATGATTATTCCCCACGTGCGTTGACCTTTCTGAGTCTCTTGAACTTCGGACTTGGCTGAGACCATGAGTTGATCTTGACCTACCTTTTAAGCTAATTGGGGTCCAATGCATGAATTGGGTCTGGACCCAGCTAGATCTAAGCTCATCAAGTTCATTACAACCTTAAAAGAAGAGGTTTTTGTATTAGTTTAGTAGGATGCATGACAAACAATTGTTGTTGGTGTGTGATTTATCAAAGCTAATCTCATCCTTATTGCACGAGAGAATTCCTGCAACGAATACGAATAGCGATTCTCTCGATGGTAAGCCTGAAACAACCACAGGGTCAAAAAAGGAGCCGGGTGAACACCCGACTTATCCTCTCCGAAGCTTAAGTTAGTAAGAATTGGAGGCTTGAGCACAATACTTTTTTTTCTTTTTTTTTTGAGTCTGGTTTGCGTACCTCTGTTCATTTTTCTGAGGAGTATTTATACCTGGATTAGCAATGAGTGCAAGGGCAGAGAGTCTCATCTCAATATTTAATGACATGCACCTTTATCCACGCGCAATGAGTGTTCTTCACTCAGATCCTCGTGTTTTTAATACTCGGGTGATAGGACAAGTGCTCGGGGTCACGCCGAGCACTCAAGTTCCTTTGATCGGCGCCTGACACTTATTTCCGAATGTTTAGGGCTCGGGGAACAGTTCCTCGGGGTGCGCCGAGGACATAGGCTCAGCGTAATAGCCATCAATGCTTTGCAATCATGACTGTTAGTTTGGGTCTCGAGAATGCTGGGGCTCATTACTAGCCCTGTCATAGTCACCCAAGTCTTCATTAATGAGTTGTCAAGTCTTCTTAAATGCTGGTGTCGGTGTGTACTCGGCTCTTCTGAGTAATAACTGTTCGGCACCATCTCTCGGCGTCTTTCGAGTTTTATAACAGCTGTATCAATCCACGTGTCAACTTGGAGGCCGCTGAACCGCCTAAAGTCCCGTCACTTATGATGCTTCCGCTGGGCCTCAATTTTTGCACCACATAGTAAGGTGGAAGAAGGTGGTATCTATCTGTTTTTCATGTTTGTCATATAGAAGGTAATGCACCAAACCGAGTCTTACACGAATCAACTGAGTATTCTAAGACGTTTTCAAGTCAACTCCGAGTCGTTTGAGTTATCGATACCAAATCGCTTTATATCGTCTCGTAACACTGAAATATTGTGTTAAACTCTTCTTATGTTTTATTTCTTTTTTTATCTAACATTCTTGTATATCGCCTAAGATTATTTTTTAGACCAGGACCAATATATCTTAGTATTCTCCAAGTCAATAGACGATACCGTGGCAGATCCATTGAGGCAAATGAGATCAGATCTGTGGCCCTGCAAATTGAAGGAAATACTCTCCTCTGTTGGAAACGAGGGAGAAGCGGTAAACATTCAACTCTCTTACAAATCAGATCAAAAAAAAAAAAAAACTCTCTTACAAATAAACTTTCTATCCTTCTTATCAACTAAAAAGTGACATGCTTTGGAAATTGAAGAGGACTCAAACACAATTATTCATTAAATCACCCCAAAGTTCGGGTCTTTGACTTGTGGCAACTCTAAAAATAAAGTGAAAATTATTGAAAATTATAATTTTGGAAACTTTTTTGTTAATAAGTCCGGACAAGTACTTTTTAAGTCATTAAATCCAGCTCAACTCATCTTTTTTGTCATGCAACCTAAATTAATCTTTCTCTTTTTTTTATATATATATATATCTATATAATAAAGTACAATACAATTCAAATTTCAAAAAATAAATAAAATGACTTTTGCTTTTCGCGATTGAGATTTATTTAAATTTTACTTCAAAGTTAATCCGGCGACTAATATTAACACCCCAAATTTAATAGAAAAAATAGGTCCCTAAATGTGTGTTTTGGGTGACTTTTTAAAAGTGTCTCTAAAACTTATAATTTCTCATAATTACTTTTAAAAAAAAAAAAAGTAGTGTTTTGAACCATCCCACCACCTCCACTATCACCACCACCCCACCACCCCACCACCACCACTGCCACCACCACCCCACTACCACTATCACCACCACCACCACTACCACTATTGTCGCCACCTCACTACCTCCACCCCCACCACCACCACCATTGCCACCACCCTACCCTTATCACCATCACCACCTTACCCCCATCACCCCCACCCCCACCACCACTACCCCCACCACCACCACCACCACTGTCGTTACCCTACCACCTCCGCCACTGTCCTACCATCATCTCTACCACCCCTACTGCCCCACCCCCACCCCCACTGTTGTCATCCCACCACCACCACTACCACCCAACCATCGTCGCCACCCCCACCACCACCGTCACTGCCCCACTATCACCCCCACCACCAATTGCTACCACTGTCATCTGTCGCCACCACCTATCACCATCATTATCTCATTCTTATATTTATTACAACTACCACCATCATTCCATTACCACGTTGCCCACTTTCAGTACCCACCACCATTCACTATCATGACCCACCACCATCCGTTGTTGCCCATCATCGTCGCCAACCACTGTCACCCACCACCATCACCGTCGTCGCCCCACCACCACCACCACTGACAACCACCATCACCGTCGCCCACCACCACTAACACCCATCACCACCATCACCGTCACCCATGGCTACCACTACCACCATCGTCACCAAAAACCCATCACCATCACGATTGCAACCCACGACTGCCACTACCACCACGATGGTCACCACCCACCACAACCATCACTGTCTCATACCACCTCCACTGCCGCCCACCACCACTACCACCGCTCAGCCCCACTACAACCGGTACTTAAATTTTGCCATTTCTCCTCTATGTTTGTGATTTGGTTTTGAGTGTGAATACAAATATATTTATTATTAACCATTTTTCTTATTACTTCATGTCTTCAGGCACGAGAAATAACTAGTATTATAATATTACCTATATTTTATAAACTTCACAAAATTCAAACAGACTTACAAAACCAAAATTATAAGATCTATCATCCAAAATTCTACATATGAAACAATTGATTCAAAAAGTGAAAATCATAGATGCACACACACACATATATGTATATCAAAACACATATTAACAGAAAGATGGAGTTAGAAAAAACTGTCGTTGAGTTCACTCTCTTTAATTAAAGTCCACCACCACCATCTATCTCTAAGGACAAAAAATTAAGGCTAAGACCAAAAGGTTCCCCCAAAAAAAAAATAAAAACCACTTATAAGTCCACAATAGTGTAAACTCAATGCCTAAAACTGAATCCCACAAAAAAGATCTCATGAGGGTCCAAGTCTAGGGAAAAAAAATTGAGGCCAAGACCAAAAGGTTGATTAACAGTAACATTTGATCAAGAAATTGAAACGGTGATGGCTACGCTCTCTATATGTTTTGAACACAAAAATAACATATATCTTCTAATTGAGCCACTTAATTATATGAGAAGATTATATTAGCGTTTGAATGCATACATTAGTGACGGTACTATATTATTGACATTACTTGTTGTAATACTTGCTTCCCAGAAAAAAAAATATCTTTATAATTAAAATTCATAAAACTTTACCTAAAATCGACTATTTCACAATAAATTTTAAATACATTAATCAGACAACGTTTTTAATTTTGACATCTCAAACTGATGATACATACAAAACAATGTAAGTCACGGCATCCTCAATGGGTGATTCATATTGAAAACGTTTAGTTCTAACATCTTCAATTTTTAAAGAGAGATAAAAATTTAATTCTAACACGGCATTCTAATTCTGTGTTTAATCAAAACATTTCTTCCCCTTTGAAGAAACATAAGAAAACAACCTGCGAACTGACAACATGAGAAAGGACCACGTGGATACTATTATATATAAACTTACAAAAATGAATTTACTATGTCTAAGAATTGATGTGATATGTTAATAATAAAATAAAATAGAATACACTAAAATGTCATGTCATATGCAGTAATATAGGTTGGAAAATGCAATAAAAACTCCCCAAATTGGCTCAAATTTTAAAATTATAAATGTGGCGTGTAACAAGAAAGGTTTATATTTGAAATCACAAAATATAGACAAGTTGATCAGATGTCCCACGTTTGTTAATTTAAATGTAAGTCGATTAACCCTCACAAGTCACCCACCAATGTGTAGTGAAATTTGGAATTTCGTTGTAAACTTTGATGTCTTAGGTTCAACTCTCGCTAATGACATCTGGGTTCAACCAATACCTGTGGTTAGTAGATAATTGCAAGTAGTTGAGATTTACTTTGTAAAAATAGGTTCATTACGACCTTAAAAGAAGAGGTTTTTCTTGCACCAGACAGGGCGGTGGAAAGGGCACCTGGTACCTGTTTTTCTTGTTTGTCAGTAGTAGGAAATGCACCAAAGTATCAACCGATACCACTACGACTCAACATCATCCACATTGATTCCATTTCACATTCTATATAAATCACGAGCCTCACAAGGCTCAACAGAATATTATAAGACGTTTTTTAGTCAACTTCGAATCGTTCGAGACATCGATAGCTCAATATTGTCTCGTAACACTGAAATATTGTCTTAAACTCTTGTCATGTTCAACTTCTTTTTCTATCAAACATTCCCGTGTATCGCTTTAAAATTTTCCAAGTTAATAGGCGATACCGTGACACTGATCCATCGATGCAAATACGATTAGACCTGTGGCCCAGCAAAATGAAGGAAATACTCTCGTCTGTTGGAAAAAAGGAAATTCAGATTATTGGGCTAGGGCCTAGGCCTCATATTGGGTCAAGTTTAATCCTTTGAAACTAGAAACCATAGGCCTCATATTGGGTCAAGTTTAATCCCTTCAAACTAGAATCCATTGTGCCTCATTGACTGTCATACCACACAAATATGTGAATAATATTCCCCATTGGTAAAGGATAATATGACAATCTAAAGCATATCATCATGTTTGTAATTAGGGTATCAATCGAGTCCAACCATATTATTTTAGATGTGTTGTATTAGTTGAAATATTTTTGTCGTGTTATTTTGGACTTGCATTATATAAATGGTATTTTAATATATTTCGAGAACAAAAAATCTCAGGACTAGAATTGTTTTTAGTCAGCCAAACCCTCCTCCCCCCACCCCAATATCGGTTCACATCAATAAAACTCGATCCATATTTTAGTGAAGCTAAATTAAAAAAAAAATTTAATTTTGTGACAATTTATACGATTCCAAATCAAGAAAAGAAAAAAAAAACAAAATAAATATTTTCTTGTATCAAACAAGTTAAACGACTATTTGGGTTTTAACACAAACTTGATCCATATTTAGTTGTATTAATTGATCGTATTATTTTTTGTTCATATTGTTCATTATCGCGTTGTGTCCAAAATTAACACTTTGGCTCGAAATAACTTATAATAATATTTGGGAACTCAGCTAAAAAATGAATCTAAAATGATAACTATTTGTTATCAGTTTAACTGTTATTTCGTGACTTTGAGTCTAAGAATCAACTTCTCAAAATAAAATAAAAACCCTTGTCTACCACTTATCGCATCTAAATCGGGTCACTGGCTATATATCTATAATATAAAATAAGATATATTTCAATAAATTAATCTGAAGGTTTTAAATAGATTCATTCAATAACCACCAACATTTATCATAAAACTATTTATATTATACTGTAACTTCAAGCACGAGTTATGCCAATATGTATATATAAAGAGTCTTATGGGCAAGGTACAGCTATATGAAAGACTTAGCTAGGCGTCAGTACCTTAGTTTGGGTTGATCTAGCAAAGCATTTTCATTCAAGGTGGCGGCCAACACGGGACAAGCTAAGCAATGTGGGATGTTTTAGGAGATGGTGAAGAGTGGCGTCTAAGGGAAATGTTTCGGCCATTCCACCTACTCATTAATGCTCTCTTGGTTTCACCACAAATGGAACCGAAGAACCTCAAAATCATAACTATTAATTATAGTGAGTTTTAATGTTACGTGGAATTTACTTTTAATTTAATAGTTATAATTGATTATATTAATAGATTAATAAATCTTCAAATTATGTTCAAATAACATTTCACGTGCACCAATTAGTTTTATTTAACAGAACGAAGCCTTGGATTATATATATGTCAGCATCTATAAAAAAATTAATTTTTTATTTTTTCCTAATTATTATTATAAAGTCAATTATATTCACATATTTATTTTCATATAATTTTTCTTTTTTATACCTATTTGACTTTCAATTTTTTTGGGGCTCTTTTATTAATAATATTTGACTTTTAAATTCTTTTAGACTCTTTTATTAATAATATTTAACTTTTATATTTTTTTGGACTCATTTATTATTAGTATGCTTATATACAATTTTATATATCTATGTTTGTTTTTATATTAAGAAGTAAAGTTCAATCTATATTTTGTTATTATATACATGTAGTTGTCAAATTGGATTCTAGGAAATAATTATTATTTTTTACAATTTGTTTTTGGGGGTGGGGGGAGAGGGAGGGGGGACTTGAACCCTTGACTTCAAGAAGACAGACCTTTCACAAGATAAAGAGTATTTAAATATATTCACGTGCAATTCACGCCGTGCATTAATATCCTTAAAAACCGCATTGACAAATGGCACAGCAAAAACCATTTAGAATATGAAATAATTTTGTGTTGGTCAAACCATGGTTGAATTAACACCCATACTTAGGATAAAAAAAAAAAAAAAAATTTTAACACCCATACTGGTTCAACCTTTAGTATGCTAAGAATTAATTTGTTTGTGATTGTCCGAGTTCGACTATTGAATTGCATGTTATAAAAAAAAAAAAATTCCTTACACCCAGCTTAGGATTTCAAAAATCTCAATAGCTCCCATTTGATTTTAAAAAAAAATAAGTTATAAATAGGTTACTTCAATTAGTATATTATAAAAACTCACTTGGACTTTACCAATTAACTTAAGGATATAATCAAATAGACGAGTGCTACTTTTGTAGATGATTTTAATGACCAAAAAATAAAAATAAAAAAGTAGTAAAATTGTTGTAAGATTGAAGTAGTATATTGACACACATATGCTTTTTACAATCCTAAAGTTTATTCATGCCATAAATGGGGAAATACATAAACTATGAAATTTTCACAAACTATCTTTTATTATGATAATGTTCATTTTTCATTTATTTTTTGACCCAAATTAAAGTTTACAAACGCATCACATTCAATTAATTGTAATAATGACACTACATGATCAATATCATATGATATTACTATTCAATAATAATATAACAATTCAACAAATAGATCTCACATTTTAGTAGACACCCCTTTCTATGTTATTTGCTAATCACCTCAGATAAAAAAAAAATGAGATCTACTTATCCACTTACTTGTGTTTCTATTGAATTATAATATCACGTGATATTAATGACATTCTATTTGTATCACCGTTTTGCATGAAATATTTAGGAAAAATTTTAGCCACACCCGTTCTAGATTACCATATCTTTTAGGATACTCTTCTATTTTCTGAATCTTCATTAATACCCCCTGTTAGATTAAAGATATTAACTAGAATGCATTTTTATTAAATTATGCATGATATATTTTAGAGAAAACTTCATTCACATGCCTCTAGATAGACATATCTTCAATGAAACACCATCTGTTTTCTAAATATTTTTACGTATTAAAATTCGGGCCGGTTAACATTAATTCGAGCTAATTAAAATTTATTTTTTACTTATTAAAATTCGATATGATTAAAAATTATATTTAATTACGTATTAAAATTATACGTATTAATCAACTTGAATCGAATTTTAATCGACTCGAAACGAATTTTAATCGGCGCTAACAGCTCAGGTAGAGCTCAATTTTTAATACGTAAAAAATTAAAATTTAATCAGCTCGAAACAAATTTTAATTGACATGAATTTTAATAAATATAAAAACATAAATTTTAATCGAGTCGAAACGAATTTTAATCAGCGCTAACAGTTTATGTAGAGCTCAAATTGACTCGAATTTTAATACGTAAAAAAAATTAATATGCTCGAATTTTAATACTTAAAAAAAATAAAATTTAATCAGCTCGACTCGAATTTTAATTGACATGAATTTTAATAAATATAAAAATATAAATTTTAATCGACTCGAAATGAATTTTAATCGGCGTTAACAGCTCAGGTAGAGCTCAAATTGACTCGAATTTTAAAAAAAAAAAAAAAAATTTAATAATCTCGAATTTTAATACGTAAAAAAAATAAAATTTAATCAGCTCGAATCGAATTTTAATAAGTAGAAAAATAAATTTTAATCGACTCGAATTTTAATCAAATTTTATATAGAAATATTATTTGAAATTTATGTAGGGGCAATTTTGATATTTTAAATAAATTTTTTTTGTTAGAAATTGTGGTTTAACGACAGAGGTGTTATTGATGTTTAAATATAAATTAGAAGGAGTGCCAATGATATTTTAGATAATAGAGGAAGTATACTTAAAAATATGATAAATTAGAAGTGATGTGACTAAAATTTTTCCAAATATTTACTCCGAGCAGCCCGAAATGAAGGACTTTATTGTTTCATCATTGGAACAAAAGATGCCAAGTTGCCTGCCCATAGAGTTTTCCCTAAAACCAGCCTCCCCCAAATCTTTATTTCTAAACTCAGTCTGTTTTAAACTTATTTCTCAAATCCATTCTGATTTTAAAGACGTCATTCTGAATGATGCCTTCATGGGTTAAAACGTCATTTTGAATGACATTTTTAACCTTGACTGAAGTGCACAAAGATTGAGATAATTAAGGAATAAAACGTCATTTAAAGTGACGCCTTTAAAAATGTCATTCCAAATGACATTTTTTAAGTTACTATTTTAAACGGCTTGGTAACGACGTTAGACGGCATGTGAAAGTTAATAAAACATCATTTGGAATGCCGACTCTAAAGGCATCATTCCAAAATGACGATTTACACAAAATAAATAAAATCAAATTTCCAAATGAACAATTCTCAAATCAGATCCCAAATCACAGGTTAATCGAGCTCTCCTCCTCCCTCTCTCAGATCGAGCTTTCCTCATCCTCCAACCACTCTCACCCACCGTCTTCTCAGACTAGGAAGATCGATATCTCCTCCTCCTCCAACCACTCACCCATCATTGTCTCTGACGAGGAAGACCAGTCCGACGACCTTCACTCCGGCAACACATTTTCTTCGATAGTGTTGTACACATTTTCTCCCGTGGTGCTGTACACATTTTCTCCGGTATTTTCCCCTCTCTCTCTCTGTCAATATATACTGTCAAAATATATTGCGATCTGGGTAGGCTAGAATAAGGCTTATATTTGAAAAAATGAGAGAAACAAGAGACAAAGAGGAGGGGGGAGGAGGGGCGAATTGCAGGGAGGGTTACATGCCTGTAAAGTTCATATAAACGATCTTAGAAATTTGGGACAAATTTTGGAGAAATGTCTAATTTTGGGAAAAATTTGGGACTGTTTACAGTTCATATAGAGGCCTTTTTTTTCCCCAAACAATTAATCCAATTCTGCCATACTCCCACAGATAGCAATATCAGTTTTGGCTGGGATTGATTGGTCTGAAATCAAAACTCGAAGAATCATCTGTCTCACTCCTCTGTACTTAAACTTGCTGTTATCAAGATCTGAGTTGACTTTGCCCTTCCTGTTGTTATTGTTGCTACTGGTGGAGTTGTCACTGCTTGTGGTGGCACTGGTGGTGGTTGTTGTGGTATAGTGATCTAGACGTTACATGTAGTCTAATACTTTGTGTATGCCATACTGTTAACAGACTAAGTTCTAACAAATAATCGATCTTAAAACTTACATTGAAACATCGTGTAACATGCATTTCAATTGTGAAACTCAGGCCTATCCTCAATGGCATATTGTTCTTTCCAATAACCCGATTTCAAAACGCTAGTATGCTACACATAAATATAATTGTAACTCCTCTGCTACCCAGTGTATTGAGTTGGGTCATAATTAGCCAAACTGCATAAATCACATCAGCTTCCCTGTCATTCCTTATATACTGCTGTTGCATTTGAGGATCATTTGGCATGACGAAGTGAACTCGTGATAAGGAGGGCAACAGCTGAAAACCTTCATACTACTCCTCAAAGGAATGACCACAGAGAGAGAGAGAGAGAGAGAGAGAGAGAGAGAGCATTACATTATAATCTGCATATGACACCATATTTGCAAATGAAGTACAAGTTAATAACCGTAAGTGAAGAAAATTGTACAAAGTTTTCTGAACTGTGTAGCTTGGTATGGACAAAGTTTCATATATCCTGCATATATATGAAGTTACATTCCTTATATCCTTATATATACAAAGTTACATTCCTTATATCCTGCATATATATCTCATGACTTGTTTTTTCTGAACTGTACAAAATTTTTCTTTTGTAAATGCGTTGTCACATACACAATAATATTTTTTTATTTCATTCTTGATTCAAGTTGGCATATACATAATCAATATTGTACACAACACATTTAACTCACTTCAACATTTCTCCACACAACACTAATATCACAGTTCTGCACACAATACTAACATGACATTTTCTCCACACAACACTAACATCACAGTTCTCCACACAACACTAACATAACATTTCTCCACACAACACTAACATAACACTGCTACACACAACATGTTTCAGGGGTTAACATTTTCTTAGACATCTCGACATCAGAAATACATCCAACATCTCCACTTAGGAGGAACTTATATGTGCTTCTTCCATTAACCCTTCTTCAGCACGTCCTCGTGCGATGCGACGGAGGTTCTAACTATTTAGACGGATGGCCATGCGATTGTTCTCAACTCGAAAACTGTGAGATCCTGGTGTCCCACATTGGTTAGGGAGGGAAAAGTTGCTGGGCTTATAAGTAAGCCCCTTACCTTACATGACATAAGACCTTTTCCCAGGGGTACTGGGAGAAACAAAATCGTGAGGGCCAGTGGGCCCAAAGCGGACAATATTATGCCATGTGGAGGGTGGGGTGTTACAAGTTGGTATCAGAGCCGGCTCTCGCCTAGATCGAGTGTGGGCCCCTACCGTGCTCGCGTGTAGTGGGCGAGCAGGTAGCCGGCGAGCTGCTGCACGGGAACGTGTAACCCTAAGGGGGGTGGATTGTGAGATCCTGGTATCCCACATCGGTTAGGGAGAGAAAAGTTGCTGGGCTTATAAGTAAGCCCCTTGCCTTACATGACATAAGACCTTTTTCCCAAGGGTACTGGGAGAAACAAAATCGTGAGGGTCAGTGGGCCCAAAGCGGACAATATTATGCCATGTGGAGTGTGGGGTGTTACAAAAACGATACAATGCTCGCTCCAGTTGTTGATGTGTCTCAACTGACATATGGATGGCAATTTGTCGAGGTCTTCGTAAATTGCAAGTTTGCATATCTTCACTAAGATTTTCATGCTCCGTCAAACGATATTACAATTAGACCCTCATGGTTTTTATGGCCCTGCTTGAATAACGTAAACGAAGATTCATTGGATAAAAGAACTCATCATCTAAGGCCCAATGATAACCCATATTTTCATACAACGTTCTCACACTAAAATTCATGTTGGAAATGAATTTTCTTCAATCAGTTACTTACACACGATGAATATATAGTCCTGAAAAATCAAGGTTTTAATGGACATATCAATTTACTGTGCAAGGACTGTCAGAACTTGACAATACACTGATTGTTTTCCTATTACCCATGAATTGACAACCCACTGAATCAATTAATTTGCTGATAAAATGACAAAATCTAGCAATGGCTGATCAACTATGTATTTTAATGAATACACACATCTCCCAACTACTGAGCATATGAATACAAATTGATGGGCTAAGCCCAAGGGCCCAACTCATGTTATAAAGCCCGGTCCGAGTTTATAGCATAACTCCAAGAGATCCAGCAAGTCCATCCCAATATGGTCGACCCGGTCAAGCTCATCAGGCTCAAGGAGCTACATCAGCAGGGGAGCATGGAAGAATCATTCAAGAGCCTCCTCCTAGCCACCTTAGAGTAAGGGTCATCCAAGAGCCTCCTCCTAGCCACCTTGGATTAAGGGTCATCCAAGAGTCTCCTACTCACCACCTTGGAGTAAGGGTCATCCAAGAGTCTCCTCCTCGCCACCTTGGAGTAAGGGTCATCCCAAGAGCCTCATCCAAGCCACCCTGGAGTAAGGGCTATCCCAAGAGCCTCATCCTCACCTTGGAGAGAGTCAATCTTCCCTCATCCTTTGACCAAGTCGTTTGGAGAGCAACATAACTTTCTTGCCCGTTGAGGAGAAGAGAGGTCGCCAAGATATTTAATTACTATTAAAGTCGCCTCAATCCGTTATGACTGCTTAATTAGCTATTTACTAAATATCCATTATGAGGCAACTATTATAAAATGTAAGCCCCGCCAACACTTGGGGGGCATCACACCCATTCAGGCAAATCTCTCATCTCCCTCTCTAAGCTTGTAATTCTCTGCTCTCCCTACACACCTGAGTTAATAAAATACCCGGTGACCTAGTCATTCAAAGTAGACGTAGGTCTCATTGACCGAACCACTATAAATCTGTGTGTTCTTCTCTCTCTCGACTTATTATTGCATTTTTACTGTTCAATTGACAGGTGGTGTGCAAACCCAATTTGTTCATCATCACAAATAACGTATTGAAGTGACAAGTAACTGCCCTTTGATAAGGCTGCAGAAGAAAAAGTGATTACTCATGACTACTTAATGTCATGAATTGAAGTGACTAAACCCTCAATGTAATTCAACATAAAACATGCTGAATTGACTAAACCCTGAATGGGTTTCAGTAGACCATGTGCTGAAGTGACAACACAGTTGATAATGCCAAAGAGTGAAATGACCTTACACAAATCTGAAGCATGACTAAACTCCAAATGGCCTTTCATGACTACACTGTCTTACTATAGACTGATGTGACATGTCAGGTAAACTAGGGTTTGGACACTACTATTTAAACACCTTATTTGTGGTTGATATGACAAACACAAAATTATGTTTGCATCAAATTTCTCTAGAGATTCAACAATCGCAGACATGAACGAGTTTGGTTGTTACAAGAGCGAAACGATGATTATAAGAATGAGAGATTTTCGGATCCAAAAGAGTATTTTGCAGGAGTACAACGAGAGTGGGCTTTTCGTCTAAAGAATCAGACGAACTATCCACACAACTAAAAGAACTTGGCATACCAGTGCCTCGTAGACGATCACTAACAATGTAACGCCGGAATAGAGAGGACTACGAATCAACAGTAAAACATGTTCGAAGGGAGAATAATAGAATGCTGGTGTGTAGGTGTCGCTATTATATACTCCAACAAGGAAAATATATGGTGGGAACTGCATATGCACAAGAGTTGACACCAGTTGAGCAAAATAATATATTGTCTAATGCACAATACCTGTCAGATGATTATATGTCTGATGAAACTTAATGTAGTGTCCAGTTATGTCAGTCATATGTAATTGAATTGTTATATCATTACTTTATCACTGTGAAGTCATATCATTGTTTTATCAATGTAGTCAGTCTAGTATCAAGTCAGGTAACTCCTTTTGTCATTCACTTGTTATGTCATTGTTTTATCACTCTGAAGTCATATCATTACTTTATCAGTGTCAAGTCATGTTAGTCGTATAACAGTAATTGTCCTGTCAAATTTATATATAATTGCATTTCGTGTCTATATAAACCATCCTTATTAATTGTGTACATCATAACCCAAAAAATGTCTAGGCGCACATCTAATAGGCAATCCAGTCAAACCACTCAAGGTTTTTCATCACGCAATGACCTACAAAGTTCATCTTCAGCCATCGAACGTCAACGCTCGACTATCCGAGCAGCATTATCGAACATAGTTCATTCAATTGCATCCTACAAAGATTCTATAGGTGTAACTGGTATGGACAAAAGCGTGAGTTCCGTAATGAGCCCATCAACCCTTATCACTCATTCGGTCAAGTTGGACAAGTATTTGTTGGGCCTGCGACCGACTATCTGCCTCCGAGTGTTTGTATCGAACCCATACTAAGATGGCAACAGTTATATGACAAACGTTGTGAACTTGAAGTATATTGTCGTTGGCGTGGATTAATGGTACCGAATGCACGTTCAGCTGATATATATGATCCACAAAAATCTACCAGCCATAATGAGATCATAGCAAGACTTGAACGTGAAAATGATCACCAACGAGCGTTAGATCAGTTGGTAAGAGACTGTTCTAGCTTATCCAAGGTCTCGAGTTCGAGTCTTGGGAACGCAGCTGCGCTCGGTAGGGAGAGCTTTGCCGCCCTTGTGGTTACCCGGCTCGAATCCGGATTAGTCGGAGCCCAAAGTGGCTTTCGGATACCGGATGGTCTGACCAAAAAAAGAACGTGAAAATGATCAGATGCAGCGTCGACTTGATCGTTTGCATGCAATCGAGCATACAAAAATTGAGCATTTCGATCCTGACTATGCTAAGATTTAAATTTTACAGGATCCGTTACTTATTTCCGATCATAAACTTTTTGATTATTCCGATTTAAGTGATGATGCGTCTGACACTTTTATTCTATTGAGTTTATGTGTACTCGGTAACCCTCTGTGTTGTTTTTCTACATCAACCACAATATTGACACACTGTATTTCTTAGAGTCTCATGTAATAAAATTGTTTTGTTTAATGTATAAGTATTTTTTTTTCCATATTTTTTATGTTTTGTACACTTTTGTAGGTCAATTCTCATTGTTCGATGAACTTATAACATAAAATTAGAATAGACAATTTTTTAACATATGCAAAACAAATTTCTCAAAATTAGTCACAAAATTTATGTACTACACACACAAACAATATTTTAAGCATTTTTTGGTAATGTACTGCACTGAATTAATTAACTTTTTTAATTTATAACTTGATTTTTTAGTAGCTTTCAAAGTTTACAAAATTCTGTGCGAAACATGCTTTAATAATATTTTTTTGTTAAAACAAAACAGGACTGAACAAAAAAATTTATATCATCAAAATAATTCACAATCTCATCAGATGCGTTATTAAAAAAAATAGAGGATTTTTTAGGGTTATTAGGGCTTTTTTTTTTTTAAGGGTTTTTAGTTTTTTTTAATGGTTTTTTAGAGTTTATAGGGTTTTTATTTTTTTTGTAGACATTTTTTGAAAACGTCACTTTGAATAACGTTTTTATAAACGTCATTTGGACTGACGTTTTTAAAAACGTCATTCCAAGTCACGTTTTATAGGTCAATAATTTTAACGTCTGTTAAGTTGCCGTTTGAAAATTCATTTTAAAAAACGTCATTAAAAATAACGTCTTTAAAAACGTCATTTTGATTGACGTTTTCAATAAAAAAAAAAAATTAGTTTAATAATGTCATTTGAAATGACGTTTTAATCCATGAAGGTGTCATTCCAAATGACGTTTTTAAAAAAAGATTGGGCTTGGAAAATTAGTTTAAAACGGGGTTGGGTTTGGGAATAAAGATGATGGGAGGCTCGGTTTGGGGAAAAGCTCCCTGCCGATATATGTCTGGAAATGTTCTTGCAGCCTTTCTTAATTTTCATATCCCAATCCTGGAGTTGTCTACAGTACCAAAAAAAAAAAACTTGGTATGATACCTCTATTTATTATATTTGTAGATATTTTTATCATTATTGTGGATGCTTTTATCACTGTTATGGGTACCAAAAAAAAGTTGTAAAAATAGTTACCATAACAATTTTTTTTGTTCCCAATAAAAGTGGTAAAAATAATTATCACAACATTGGTAAATTACTTATAAAAGTGATAAATTTTTTAATTGTTAAATGACCCACAAAAATTATAAAAATACTCATTGACCGAAATTTTTTTTTTTTTATCAATACCAATGTCAAGTCTCCCAATCCTATTTCATTTAATGATTATATCATAGAGTTAATCATAACTAGATTAACATGTTAGATCTATTAAATATAGAAGATTAACATAGAAGATATGACAGACATTATAATGAAAGTTAGGGTGAGTGCCTTATCATAACTATTTTATGACATTGGAGATATAATATGAAAAAAATTAATCATTGAAAGTGAAAATTAATAAAGTATAATACAATTCAAATCTCAAAAGATAAACAAAATGACTTTTGCTTTTCGCGGTTGAGATCTCCTTAAATTTTTACTTTAAAGTTAATCTGACGGTTAATATTAACACACCAAATTTAATAGGAAAAATAGGCCTCTAAGGGTGTGTTTGAGGTAGCTTTTTAAAAGTGCTTATACAACTTATAACTACTCATATATACTTTAAAAAAAAAGTAGTGTTTAAAACTGTCCAACTACCCCGACCACCCCCCACCGCAATCACCACTACCACCACCACCCCCATCGCCCCATCACCACCATCACGACTACCACCACCACTACCACTACCACTATTACTACCGTCGTCGCCACCACACCACCACCACTCTCGCCACCCCACCACCACACCCACTGCCCCAGTGCCACCATCATCGCTGCCACTAACCCCATCGCCCCCTCACCAACATCACCACCGTTGTCGCCACCCTACCACCACCACCACTCATACCGCCCCACCACCACCATCACCATCACTACCATTGTCACCCCACCACCACCTCTTTCACAACAACCATCTTCGTCGCCTCACCACCATCACTCCACCAATGCCCCATCACGACCACCACTGTTGCTGCCACCTTACCACCACTGTCACCGTTCCATCATCACCCCTACCCCCACCACCCCACTACTACCGTCACCATTGCCACCCACGGTTGCCACCATCACAATCGGTCGTCATCACACATTACAACCATCATCGTCTCCCACCACCACCACTGTCGCCCATCACTACTAGCACAGCTTGCCCCCACTACGACCGATGCTTAAATTCCTTTCTCTTTCATTTATCTTTGTAATTTGATTTTAGGTATGAATACAAATATGTTTATTGTTGACAATTTTTTTTTATTACTTCGTGCCTAAAAATAACTAGTTAGAATATAAGTGAAGTAACCAAACATATTTTTTATTTTATTTTCATAATTCGGTAAACACAAATGACTCTCAAACATGTTTTTTTGTTTTCAGTGTTTACCACAAAACAAATTAAAAATTGTCTTTGTTTTTAATTTTTTTGGAAACTCAAAAACAAAAACATTACCAAATGACCCATAAGATTCTCGAGATCTTTTCCTTAATTTTCAAAACTGAAGTTAATCTTCTAAGATGAGTAGTCTGCCTTGAGTCAAAAAGTCTGTTGGAGGGGAGACAGAGTGTCTGATTTTTTACCGCAAGTTGCCTTCTCTCTAGAATTTTTCTCTTCATGAGTTCTTCACCAAACAATTTCCAAATACCACCAAAACCTCCAGATTTAAATCCATACGACTCAAAAGAAGCCTCCCCAACCTTTGCTTCATTGTTTAAACCTTCATTGAATCCTATAACTGAACCACAACCTATCCCCAAGATTGAAAAGCCGATTGTCTTTTATGAAGGAGAGCCTGCCTTCTACTTCACCAATGAAGAAATTCAAGCTTCTTGTCTCTCCTTGCAATATTCTCTAATTGGAAAATGTGCTTATGGAAGACCTTCATTAGGAATAATCAAGGAAGTGATCAGATCAAAGTGGAATCTCAAGGGAGATTTTGAAGTTGGTTCTATTGATCCAAGACACATATTGATAAGGTTCCAACTGCATGAGGATTACGTCAAAACTTGGTTAAAGGATGCCACCTTAATTGAAGATTATCTATTTAGATTTTTCAAGTGGTTCTCTGCATTTGTTCCAGGAATAGAGCCCTCCATTGTTCCAATGTGGGTGTCACTTCCGGGCCTTCCTTTGAATTTTTTCAAGAAACCGTTTTTGGAGCTACTGGTGAAGCCAATAGGCAGAGTTCTTGCCTATGACCAGGCTACTCTTTCCTTAGCCAGGCCAGGGGTGGCCAGGGTCTGTGTGGAAGTTAACTTGCTTGTTCAGAATCCTTCAAAAATATGGATTGATATGGGGGACGAGGGTGCTAGATGGCAGAAAATAGTGTATGAACGTAACAAAAAATTCTGTAGAAATTGCAGAAAGCAAGGCCATGGAGATGCAGAATGCAGGAAGAAGAAGACCACGGATTTGGAAACTGCTTCAGAAGGAAAGGACACAGGATCTTTACCTTCTAAAATTGAGGTCAAGAATAAGGAAGGGATGGACCAGAGATTGGAGAAGATACCACAAGATTTGCAAGAGACAGCTAAGGGTCAGCAGACTAAAACAAATCAGAAGGTAGTCCGGCGGAATCAGGATCCTTTGAAACAGCATATCCCAGTGAAGAGTATTTGGATACAGCTAAATGGAGGAAAGAGGCCCATTAATTCGGGGATTCTAGAGGTAAATCATATGACTAATAGTGAGGTCTCGTTTGGTAAGTCAACACTTTCCGAAATTCCAAATAAGGGAAGCCATTCCACAGTTTTGGAAAGAGGGGATTTTTCGGGGAAGGAAAATACTGCACGGCAGGAAAGTTTGGTAGATGCTACTCAGCATGAGTGTTTGGTAGATGGTGCCCAGCATGAATGTTTCGAGGATAATGCCCAGCAGAATTGTTTGGTTGATGGTATTCAAGGAATGCAGCTCTCTAATTTCGAAGGTAATTCAGGAATTAGATCCCCCAACCCAGGCTTGAACGCGATTATTAATATTGATAGGCCTTGCCATGGTTCTCAAATGGAAGAATTGAAGAAAACCAGCGAAGAAGAACAATGCTTGTTAAATGATCAGTGTCTACCATCTTCAGACTCCACTTTTTTCATTGACCATCACTATGCTGTTAGAAGAGGCTCAGGTAACTCCTTGGATGATGAAATGGGTATATACAAACAAAAGGAGCCCCCAGATAGAGGGTATTACACAGATGAGGAGTTATCAGATAGTATTTATGAATTAAATCCTTGCGATCCTAATTCGGACCCTAGCAGTGGTAATGATCTCATCCTTTCTCAAAATCCTCCTACGGGCATGATTACTAGATCAAAATCTAGCAAAGTCTCCTTTTTCCATCCCTTTAAATGATTAATACGATCATATGGAATATTAGAGGTGCTAATTCAGAAGCCTCTAGGAGAAGATTAAAGAAGCTTATTTCCTTGAATGATGTATGTTTAGTTTCTATATTGGAACCTAAGTTAAGTGCAGATAGATTGCCCAGTCTCTGTAAGAATTTGGGTTTCTCTGGATTTGTGGCCAACCCTCTTGCTGAGAGATACATTTGGGTTTTATGGGACCATCGTATAAGAGTGAAAGTGGTGGATATGCATGAACAATCTTTAACCGTAGAAGTATCTTTCATGGGAACTCAGCCTCTACTGGTTTCCTTTATTTACGCTAAGTGTGATCATATCCAGAGAAGACCTCTTTGGGCTCATTTATCTAATATCCAAAGCTCTCCAATGCCTTGGATGTTAGTTGGGGACTTTAACACTATTGTTTCTTCGTCTGAGCGCAAAGGAGGGGCTGCTCCTAGTCTATCTATTATGAGTGAATTTTCTACTTTTATTAATTCCATGGGATTGCAAGATTGTGGATTTAGTGGTTCTAATTTCACTTGGTGTAACAAACACCATGGAAGGACGCGAATGTGGCAACGTTTGGATAGAGCTCTTATTAATGTTGAGTGGGGGCAAAGATTTGCTAGTACGCAAGTGGAGCATGCTGCCAAAGGCTCTTCAGATCATTGCCCATTGATATTGCGGCTATCAGAGGTGGTTGATCCAAGAAGGCAATCCTATTTCAAATTTCAAGACATGTGGACTGCTCATGCAGGTTTTCTACAGCTGGTGGAATCTCAATGGCCTGGTAACTATTCAGCAAATCCAATTGAGAATGTGTTTTTGAAGTTGAAATATCTCAAGTATCAGTTGAAAATATGGAATAAGAGTACATTTGGTAATCTTTTCGAGAATATTAAAGTGAAGGAGATGAACTTACGGCAAACTGAGATGGACTTGGAGAGGAATAATTCGGAGGCTAATCAATCTGCTTTGGATTTGGCAAATAAAGAATTGGAAGAGGTCTTGAAAATGGAGGAAACTTATTGGAAGCAAAAAGCTAATATGAAATGGGCTATGGAGGGAGAGAGGAATACAAAGTTATACCATGCAGTTGCAAAGGGGAAGGGGAGCAAGAATCGGATTGTGAGAATTAAAAACGCAGAAGGTAATTGGTTGGAAGATGAGAAAGAAATAGCGGATTGTGCAGTTAGCTTTTTCTCCAACCTCTATCAATCTGAATCTCACTCTCTAGAACAAGGGCTCTTTTCGGTCATTCCTTCGCTAGTCACTATGGAAGATAATGTATGTTTAACAGCCCCAGCCACCTTAGAGGAGCTGAAGGATATCATCTTCTCAATGTCTATTCAGAGCGCACCGGGCCCTGATGGTTTCTCCGGCAAATTTTTCCAGGTATCCTGGCCTATCATTAAACTTGATCTTCTAGCGGCGGTGAATTATTTTTTACAGGGTGGTGTTGTTCCCAGATCAGTGAATGCTACTTTATTAACTTTAATCCCTAAAAAGGAAGTTCCTATTTCTTTCTCAGAATTCAGGCCTATTAGCTTGTGTAATTTTCTGTATAAGATCTTCACTAAATTGTTGGCAAAGAGACTAAGTGTTTTGCTTCCCAAGTTAATCTCAGTGGAGCAACATGGTTTTGTTAAAGGCAGGAGTATAGGGGATAGTATTTCTCTTGCTCAATTCATGGTGCAGGAGCTGGATAGGAAAGTAGAAGCGGGCAATGTAATATTACAATTAGACATGATGAAAGCTTTTGATAGAATGGAGTGGGACTTTCTGAAGAAGGTATTGAGTTGTTTCGGCTTTTCTGGTGGCTTTCTGAATATTGTTTCCAATTGCTTCAACAACCAGTATGTTTCAGTGGCTGTTAATGGAGTTAGGCATGGGTTTTTCCAATCCTCTAGAGGCCTTAGGCAGGGAGACCCGTTATTTCCTAGCCTATTTATATTAGCTGAAGAGGTTTTAAGTAGAGGGCTCTCTTATTGCTTCCAGCAAGGATTCATAAAGAATTATCACACGGGAAGGGGTTCTGCATTACTAAGTCACCTTCTTTTTGCTGATGACACCCTCATATTCTTGAGAGGGAACAAGAGGTCAATGTGTAATCTTTTGGAATTTGTGAGGAGATATGAGGAATCATCTGGGCAGAAAGTTAACAAACAAAAATCTGCTTTGTATTGCTCCTCTAAAATTACCATGGCGAGGAGGAATGCCTTGTCTCATGCTTCTGGAATACCAATCAAAGCATGCCCATTTAATTATCTGGGGTGTCCAATAATCAAGGACAGGGTCAAGCTGCTCCATTTTGAGGATCTGTTGAAGAAATTTCAAGCTAGACTGGAAGGCTGGTATGCCAAGCTCTTATCTAATATGGGCAGAGTGGTCCTTATTCAATCGGTTCTAAATTCTATTCCTGTGCATCTACTTGCCACGTTAAATTTGCCCAAAGGTATTATTGCTAAACTCAATTCTATTATGGCTTCATTTCTATGGTCTAGCACACGAAATGTTCGCAAGAGGCACGGGTGCTCTTGGGATGATATCACTATGCCAAAGGAGGAGGGTGGACTTGGGATCAGGAAGTTTTCGGATGTTCAGAACGCCTTTAGAATGAAACAAGTGTGGCATCTTCTACAAGGCTCATCTCTTTGGTCTTCTTTTTTCTCCTCAAAATATTTCAAGAATCAGCACCCACTTAAACAGCTTACTGGCAGTCATTCCAGACTTTATAAAGCTTTGGTTCCGTGGATTGGAGTAGTAATCAGCAACTCCAAGAAGCTGGTGGGATCAGGTCATACGGTGAACTTCTGGTGTGACAATTGGCTTGGATCAGGTCCATTAATATTAAGGAACACTAAGCAGCCTAGTCATTTTCCAATGTTATCAGATTTATTGATAAATGGTAGTTGGTGCTTGCAAGGAGTCTCTCAATTCCTAGATGGTAATCTACTACAAGAAATTGTTTCTACTCCTGTTTTGTTATCTACTAAAGAGGATAAGTTGATCTGGCAACTTACTCCTACTGTGAACTTTTCTTTAAAAACGGCTTGGGGTCTAGTTCGCACTTCTGGGCCAGTTCAGATGCCTTTCTATAATCTATGGAAGCAAATTTCTCCCCCTAGTGCCTTGTTGCATGGATGGAAGCTATGGAAGGACATTCTTCCTATGGATTCTACTTTTCAGAGGCGAGGTGTGGCTTTGGCCAGTAGGTGTGTATTGTGTGAGAAAGATGTAGAGTCACTAAATCATGTGTTTATTAGCTGCTCTTATGCCAGAGAAGTGTGGGGCTATGCTTCAAGTTTTTTTGGTTTTCACTTGATTGAGAATGAAGGACCTATCCCAAGATTTTTGCGGCTCATAAGAATATTCAAGCTCTCTTCAGTTAGTCATATGTTGACTAGAGGTATTTCTCTACTAGTTTTCTGGCAATTATGGAGGGAAAGATGTAGGAGACTCTTTGAGAATCACAAACTCCGCTGTTATACTTTATTTAAAACTGTTTTGCAGTATTGCCGCACGCAAGTATATAATGTCAAACCAAAATCCATGGACTCAGAATCAGGGAAAACAATTCTTCTTTCCCTAAATCTCAATCCAGTTTCCCAGGTTACCATTAAGGTGAAATGGGGTTCTTGGCTTTACCCACCAGAAGGTAGATTGAAATTGAACATTGATGGTGCTTCTAAGGGAAATCCAGGTGAATCTGGGGGTGGAGTGGTCATACGTAATCATTGGGGTCAGTTCGTTCTTGCTGGCTCTTATACCTATGGAAGATGTACAAATATGGAAGCGGAGATGCGTGCTTTACTGGATGGGCTTTCTCTAATCTATAATTATGGCTTGGAGGTTTACGACTGGGAAATTGAGACAGATTCTCAGGTCCTGTTGGACATGATTACCAAAAAATCTAACCCATCATGGCACTTATGGGCTATTACAGATAAAATTTTTCCTCTTTTACAGTCTATGGCTTATCGAATACAACATGTGTATAGGGAGGGAAATTCGGTGGCAGATGCTTTGGCTAACCAAGGGGTTATGGATCAGTCTACTGGTTTATACTTGAATCAGGGTGACCTGCCTATCTCTGTCAGACTTTTTCTCCTTCATGATCAGCGTGGAATCAAGGCAATTCGTAAGAGGTTCTCTGCCTCTTCCTAGACTATTTTCTACATCTTATGGGAACAACTACAAAGTATAAGCAGAAGGTCTCAAACTCATGGATTACCAAAAGCAAAGGAGCTAATCTAATCAAGAGTACAGCAGGCACCTGTTCATCTTCTCTTCTTCTTCGGAATCAATTCCTCTGGTATGCTTGGGGTAGCTTTTGTGAATTGACCTTGAGTCAAAAAGTCTTGATTATTGTGATAGATTTAAAAACGTTGATCAAATTACGCACTCGTCAGTCAAAACAATTCGCTACATTATTGGCTTCCCTAAAAACATGTTTAACATCAAATTGAATTCCTCTAAAAGAGGACGTTATCTGATCACATAAATATCACATATTCGAATTAATAGCAATTCATTTGCCATGTTTTTAGCAATTTTATCACATCAATTCTAAAAAAAATCAGTCCAACTGACGTTTTTCAAAATTGACTAGGTTTGAGAAAATAATTTCTCAAAACAGCCTGGATTGGGTAAAAAGCATAGCCGACCTCCCACAAAGAAAAAGGAAAAGGAAACAAAGAAGTGCAAATCAATATCTGAAAGAATATTTGCACAAATGTAACGAGCATGCTTGATGATTGAGAAGGTTTCCAAGAGTGGACTAGAGGAAGCCTTAAGGCCGCCTCAGATTTAAGGAGTTGTTTATTTTTTTAAATATCGAGCAACCCTTCCAAATGCAGTAAGATAAGTCTGCCTCTATAAAATAAACTTTGGATACCTGCAATCACCCGTTAACAATAGGTATTAGTTAAATTCAGGAGATATTAGTGAAAATCTAAATCAAGATGTCTGAGTGTATGGTTTGTCCCAGGATCAACTTCATGCCAGTAGAGTACCCGTGTGGGTATTTAAGGAGTTATTGGCAATGGACTCGATCAAAATTTATACTGTTATATACAACAATTATTTTTTTAAAAGAGAGGGTTTGAGAAGTCTTTTCTCTTTCTTTTTTCAATTATTAAAATTAAAATTTATCTTAATATATTCACTCTAATCACATTGCACCATGTGGTCTAACTACCACTCTAATATCTAATAACTACTCATTTTAAAAAAAAAGTTACTTTATAAAAAATTTATTTTTTGTCACCTTAACTTTTTGTGATTCTGTCTCCAACTTGTTAAATGATGGGTTAAATGCAGAGCAGAGAGGAAAATAAGGGATGGTGGGAGGGGATAACTGGATAAGGATGAGATGTGAATTTCGTGCAAGCTACCCAAATGAATAGGGGTAATTTTGTAACATCGCATCCAATTTGTGTTTGTCTATATATAATGCATGAAACATGTGAAACACGAGAATCATTTGTTTAATTACAAGACTCTTTGTTAGCAAATGTGTATATATATGTATAGGTGTGGTCCTAGAGTCCACAATTAAAATTTATAGACGGTTAGCTAAATAAAAGTGATGGCTCTTCATGCTTTGTTTTCACCTTTTCTAGTCTCTACAACCACCATGTTGTCTCTTCATTCTTCTAAACATTCTTTTACCCCGTGTACATCCAAATCCATTCAATGTGTTGCCAATACCATAATAATGCCTGTTGATCAAAGTGTGACCCGACGATCAGCAAATTATTCACAAAGTGTTCGGGACTATAATTTCGTGCAGTCGCTTACTAGTGATTACATTGTACTTTCAAAAATATCCTTATTATTGTTTATCCACATCTTGCAATTATGAGGTTAATCTGATGAATTGTTTACTTATATATTTAATTGATATGCAGGAAGAGAAATATGTAAGTCAGATCGATAAGCTAAGAGGTGAGGTGAAGTGCCTCATTAATGGAGTGATGGACCCCTTGGCCAAGCTTGAGTTGATTGATGCAGTTCAAAGGCTAGGATTGAAATATCAGTTCGAGAAAGAGATAAAAAAGGCAGTAACTAGTATTTATGAAGATAGCAACAATGCATGGTTAAGTGATGATCTTTATGCAATTTCCCTCCAATTTAGGATCCTTAGACAACATGGGTGTAACGTATCTCAAGGTATACATGTTTCGCAGTTCATTACCTTATAAGTTACTCACAACGTATATTCTATCATAAATAATAGTCGGGTCAAATTAGTCTTAACCACAAATAAGTTGATTTTGACACATACGTTTAACTAATATCTATAGTATGAAGAAAATATCTATCTTTTTATTTTTTTTTAATGCGGTATTATATAAATCCCTGTAGAATTAGAGTAATTTTACTAGTATTGCTAGCACATGGATGTAATAGAATTTTAGTTTAGAAAGGGGTATGAATGGTGGTTTTGATTTGTTGAATCGATGAAAGGTACATCTTTGCATCAATGAATTACATTTTTCATTTTAATTCAAACATCTTTATTCTTCTAAATTCTCAATGAATTATATATTGCTATTTACTGCCATACTGCTTGAATCATAGAAAATGTTTGCCCTTTCATGAGTGGTTACATTTACTACGTTGAAGTTATTATGATAGCATGCAAATTTGATGCATTAGAAAAGAAAAACCAAAAATATAAAAAATTCATATCTTTTATAATTTTCTTGGGAGACAGACGTATTTGAAAGGTTTATGGACAAGACGGGTGGTTTTAAGACAAGCTTTTGTGAGGATGTGAAGGGGCTATTGAGCTTGTATGAGGCTTCTTTCTTTGGTTTCGAAGGTGAAACTATCATGGATGAGGCCAAGACTTTCACAACAACACACCTGAAAGATATCAAAGGAGACATATCACCAAGTTTGGTGAGAAAAGTAGGCCACGCTTTGGATATGCCCTTGCATTGGAGATTGGAAAGAGTGGAGGCTAGATGGTTCATTAATACATACGAGCAAGAACAAAACATGAATCCTATTTTGCTACGACTGGCTAAGTTGGATTACAACATAGTGCAATCTGTTTATCAGAAAGAGGCCAGACAATTAGCAAGGTATGAAAACCTAATTTTGGGAACCCCCGATCCTCAATCATTATAGAAATTCTGTTGACAAAAATATCATTCTAGCTCTGTATATGGTAGTTCTTACTCAAACTAATTTTCATTATAATTTGTCAAATTCTCAGCTGGTGGGTGGACACCAACTTAAATAAGATGAGCTTTGCCAGAGATAGACTTGTTGAACACTACTTTTGGAGCCTTGGAACGGTATCTGAACCACAATATGGACCCTTTCGTTATATGACGACAAAGATAATATGTTTCATAACTACTATTGACGATATATACGATGTCTATGGCTCATTGGAAGAACTAGAGCTCTTTACAGATCTTGTTGACAGGTTCGTATAGATATTTTATGGATCGACATAAGTAATTTATGTCTTGATTAATCTGTCGGACAATAGTTTTCTGCTTCTTTTTTCTTCCTTTTCTTTTCTGTCTTTATTGCTTTAATAATTTTCTTCCCTGTGAGACCATACAGATGGGATATAAATGGAATTGACAAGCTTCCTTGCAATATAAAGACATGCCTTCTTGCCATGTACAACACTAGCAATGAAATTGGTTACTGGACATTGAAAGAGCAAGGCTTCAACATCATCCCTTACCTAAGCAAAGCGGTAGAACTCATACACTTTTAAGATCAGCCCATATTCATACACTTTTGTTCTAATTAACCTTAATTCCTATTATACTGCTTCAGTGGGCAGATATCTGTAAAGCATTCTTGAAGGAAGCAAAGTGGTATCATGGTGGATACAAGCCGACGTTGGAAGAGTATTTGGAGAATGCAGTGGTTTCCATTTCGGTGCCTCTCATATTACTTTGTTGTTACTTACTAACCACAAATAAAATCACTCAAGAGGCATTGGATTATATCGACAAACTTCCGAGTATCATGCGCTATTCCTCTATGATTGTTCGCCTCACCGATGATTTAGGAACTTCATCGGTAAAATTCTATTTGTCTTTTATATTAAAAAATTTTAAAGCTTGTTTGGATTTCATTAAGACATGAGATATATATGCAGGATGAGTTGGCAAGAGGAGATACACCCAAGTCAGTCCAGTGTTATATGAATGAAACTGGTGTATCTGAAAAAGTCGCTCGGGAATACATAAACAGCTTAGTTCATGAAACATGGAAGTCTCTGAACAAAGATGTGCTCAAAACTCATCCTTTCTTTGAACCATTTTTAAGTGGCATTCCAAATCTTGGTAGGACGGGGCAGTGCTTCTACCAATATGGAGATGGGCATGGTGTGCCAGACAGTTGGACGAAGGATCATTTGATTTCTTTACTGGTCCAACCGATACCATTAAACTAGTGGTGAACAGAATGCTTGGCTCATGAGTTAATTAGCATATTTATCAAAGTAATATCAATTCGTAATACTTTTGTAGGATGCTTGACGAACAATTGTTGCTGGTATGTGACTTAGTGTCATTATTGGTTGCATTGTCTCATTTGAGAGGTGTTTGGATGAATAAAAAAGATGTTGTACATCAACCTTTGGGTTTGTGATTTTCTAATATCCTGTTTTTATCATCTTTATGATGCCTTTTTTTGAGCTATTTTTCATTTTGCTTTTTATTGGCAAAACACTATTTTTGGAACCAAATTTGAGGAAGCAGAACATATTACAATACAACCTGTACTAATACAAGGCTAACGTTATTTATTTTTTATTCAACGGTAAGGGGTGTTTGGGTCATTTTATACGCATCTCGTCTAATTCACTTTTTTGTCCGGTCAATGGTAGTCCATTCACGTTGGAACTAGAGTATTAATAAGGGATAAATCTCTTATGACCTCACTTTAAAAGATTGTCAAGATTCACCTTGGAACTTGTGTTAACATTATTCACCCAAAAAGGTTTTGGGCTTTCTCTAGGCCTCAATTTTCGCACCACAAAGGGTGGTGGAGTGGGGTGGTCTCTGTTTTTCTTGATTGTCATATAGTAGGCAATGCTCCTAACAATATGATTTGACACTATCTACAATCTATATGATAAAAAGAGTTTCAAATCTCAAACTTATAAAATCGTTCGAATGGCTCAGAATAGTAGCTAAGTTACTTCACTATCATTATTGATGATTAGGAATGCAGCCAAAAGTGAAACAACTCAACATTTTTTTTTTTATTTCCGTGATTAGAAGAAGAAAAACTTCCAATTCAAGAAATGAACTTTGTGGGTTCAAGAACTTATATCTATCCATAAGATAGTGTCAAGATTTGTCTATAAAAGTGACGCTTGCCATAATTGACATTGTTATTGAGATATTGCAAATTTTGCTTTCTTTCTTATTTAACTTACAAGCTACTTCAAACATTATTTTATGCTCTATTTTAGCACAATCTATTTAGCGAAGAAATATCAATGGGCCTTTGGTCCAATGGTACTTCTTACCTTATGAAGGCTTTGTTTTCTTGAAGTCGAGGGTTCAAGTTTCCCTCTCCCTCCCCCTCTCCAAAAAAATAAAAAAAATAAAAAAATTTAGCGAAGAAACAATATGATTAAGAAAACTCAACAACGAGCATGCGAAACTTTATCTAATGAACATGATGTTGTAGATTTAAGTTTTTTTTGGTTAAATTTACTAACAGAGTTATCTTCCAAACTTTATTAACAAGGTCGGTTAGAGCTACATAATCTTCTATAATTTAATCATTTTGTTCATTTAGGAAAAATTCATTGTGACTATGTTATCTCATTTCATTTTAATTTTAGATCATATAAGTCGCCCATGCCTTTTAATTTATGTATACTATGCTTTATCATGAAAAAAAACATGTATGACAATGGTCAGGGTCAAGCATGAATGCTTTTTGAGTTGTCTGGAATTATGCCATTTTATTAGATAAATGATGGTGAGATACTCTTGTTAGATTGTCTATGAGGGATGGTACGACACTGAGGTGTCATAAGTAAGCCAACCCTTGAATTCCTTGAAAAAAATTCACATGATAACATTTCATTCCTTGAAAAAAAATTCTAAATGCCTCTTCAACTCAATAAATACTTTAAACTTAAGGAGACGTTGAATTTGTAAATATGAAACTCATATGGGTCTCCATGCTATGGAATCATGGTGTTATTCCATGATTCCACATAAACACCATTTCATGCATATCAAAAATTATGTGAAAAAGTCTTAAAAAAATAGAATGATTAGAAACATCAATAATATTCTTCATTTGATTCTAAATCTCAAGTTTTGTTGTGAACTTGCTCTTAGGTTTCTAACGCTATCTTAAGAATGATAGAATAGTCCAAAAACTTTTCTACAAGTGACACACCCGTTCAACTTCATGGATCATATGATGAATAATATTCCATGATCTTTATAGTACTAATATAGAATATTTGATATTCAAAATAGTTTACGTGCACGAGCTAGTATATATAGATAAACAGAGTAAAAAAAAAACTATAACATCACAAAATAACATTTATATTTATTTAAACCAACCTCAAAAGAATCAAATGGAACACCCGGGACAATAATGAAAGATGACTACCAATATAGGAACTTGTGATAATAAATAGGTTGCCCAAAAAAAGTAACAATAATGAATATGATGGGTCTAGTTTGTTTGTGTGTTCTGTAAGATGGGTCTAGTTTGGTTGTGTGTTCTATGAGAAAGAGGCGTGACTGAGAGAGAGAGAGAGGTAGAAGAGAGATGGATAGAGAGAGAGGCGTGTGAGTTGAGTGTGTGTGTGTGTGTGTGTGTGTGTGTGTGGGAGGGGGGGGTTCTGTGAGATGGGTGTGTTCGTGTTTCTGTGAGATGGGTCTGTTTTTAAAATTTGTATATTTGAATTTCTGATCAAGCATTATGTTTACTATACAATCATAAAAAACTATAGAGTGAGAGAGGGAGAGAGAAAGAGGTAGAATGGGACTCTAATGTCTGAGTGTGTTAGTTTGAGACTCTAGTGTGTCTGAGAGAGGAGAGTTAGAAGTGAAATGAGACTCTAGTGTTGAAAATGGAACGAAACTTTTAGTCCAATTTTTAGGCGGAAAAAAAAATTGAGAATTAATAAAGATCGTTGGATTAATGACTTTGTATAAATATTGACTTGAAATCATAATTAACGGATGCATAAGAGTTAATTTGTTGAACCTTTGAATCATTTCTCAAAAGTATACCAGAGGATATACAACTAAGTTCTAAAGCATTTTTAATATCAAGAGACATAACTTAGCACATTAACATGAAATTCACCTTCAAAAATAGAATTATAGACTTTTAGTTAATTTTAACATTGTAGGATTATCACTGGAAATTACCTTACCAGTGCATCTGCCCATCAATCAATCTTTAGAAATGAGTAGATGAGTCTTGTGAATTAGAAGCATGCATAAAAGCCAATGGTACCAAAGAGCACTATAAAAAAAAGAACAAACAAACTGAAGCAATCAACATGTACCTAACATGCAACACTCTTTGAATTGTGTTAGTGATGCCTAGTTGAAAAAAAAATGATCATAGAGGAATTGTTATGGTGCCGACAAATCTGATGTTAAGGGTGTCCTCCACAACCACAAGTTGTGTCACTACACAATTGGAAGTAGAAACACATGATGCTTAGACGACTGGTGGAATAATATGACCAAGATTAATATGGCCTTTCAACATGTTTTTACCAGCGTTCGTAGACACATCCTATCTTCCATAAACATGATTAATTTCACTTACTATGTTTCTGTTGCTTTTTTGGGGCTTTTTCCGATCCCTTTTTATTCATCACCACGACGACTTTGAGTGGCTTGATATATAATTTTTGTTTCATGTTAATCTGTTGACAAGCATACCGATATATGTCCATGTTCACCTGTACTGAAAACAGTATTCAATAATAGACCCAAAAAAATAAAACAATATTCAAGATAAGCAAAAGTACAAAGCCTCATGAAATAGAAAACTAATGAATAAAATTACCACAAGCAATAAAATTGTTCATCTAAAATTTGAATTACAACACTGAATAAAGAAAAAACATAAAATAATAATCTTCAATACACATTGGATACTTGTGTCTAGCAGTCGATGAACGAAGGAATAATTGGAAGATGAAATGGTTCACCTTCTAATGGCTAATTAATTGACCAAAGGAATGTAGTTATCATTTATATATTTATTTAACACTTTTTCATATAATTTATTTATTTATTTATTTTACCAGAAACGGTACACAAGACCACTACAAGTCTTCCAGTTAAAGTGGAATCCAGGTAGGGCCTTATACACACACACAATATAATTTATTGTGTTGTAAATCAATTATAGTAGGAAGACTAAATGTTAACAAGGAAGTAAGTATAAATATAAATATTGATATTGGATAATTAAATACATAAGAATATAAGTTTCTTTAATTTTTTTCATAAGGACATAATAATCAATCAAAAGTTTTTCACTTAGCTGCCTTTTATTAGTAGTATAGTATAGATAAATAGACATCTCTCCCTCTACATAAGAGTATTTTTAAATAGTATTTACTCTAATGACAATTTTTTTTGTGTTACGCAAAGTGTCTTCAGGCACGGGTATTAACTAATATAACAATATGACTTAACGGCTCAACTGATTGTTCTGAGATGTTTTTGAGTCAACTCAAAATCGTTTGAGTCATTGATACCGAATCGCTCCATATCGTCTCGTAACACCGAAATATTCCATTAAACTCTCTTTATATTCAACTTTTTCTTCTATCTAACATTCTCGTATATGGCTTAAGACTACTTTGTGATACAGGAACAAATATATCTTAGTATTCTCCAAGTTAATAGACAATACCGTGACATTGATCCATTGGTGCAAATGATATTAAATATGTGGCCCTGCAAAATGAAGGAAATACTCTCCTTTATTGGAAATGAGGGTGAAGAAGTAAACATTCAACTCCCTTAGAAATACTACACACACTACCATTTTGTACCACTTTTGTGCACCACCTCAATATTAACCATTAGATAAGTTGGTTCTATTGAATTCATTGAATATTTGATGGTTGAGATCATGCTACATCAGGTAGTATAGATGAAGTGGTACACAAAAATGGTACACATGTCATTATTGTAAAAATAAACTTCCCATCATTCTTGTCAACTAAAAGTGGGCAAAAAGCCTTGGAAATTGAAGAGGACTCGGACATAATTATTCATTAAATAACCCAATAGTTCGGGTCATTGACACTTTGCAACCCCTAAAAAACTCGATGGCTAAAACTCCACAAAAAAGATGTCATAAAAGTCCAAGTCTAGGGAAAAAAAATTAATGTTAAGACCAAAAGGTTGATCATCAGTAACATTTGACAGTAATATATTATTGACATTTGACAGTAATATATTATTGACATGTTGATGTATACAAAATAACGCGAGTCACATCATCCTCAATTGGTGATGCATATTGAAAACATTAGTTCAAACATCTTCAATTTTAGTTCCAACAAGGCATTTTAATTCTCTGTTTAATCTAAATATTTCTTCCATTTGAAGAAACCCAAGAAAACAACGTGCAAACTCACGACAACCTTGAATAGATATATTGGGAAAGAATCACATGTAGATATATTATAAGGGCGGCTCAAGCCAATTTAAGGTTTAAAGCGAAAACATTAAATGATGGTCTTTTTATTTTTAATTTTATTTTTTTAAAAAATTAATTTATTTTTATTTTTTTATGTGAGAGGGAGAAAAAAGAAAGATATGTTAATATTGTCGAGAAAGATATTTCAACTTTTGTTTTTGTTTTTTACCACAGAAAGGAAGAGAAAGTGTTTAATTTCAACTTTTGTTTTTTTTTTACCAGAGAGAGAGAGAGAGAGAGAGTGGGTGTGAGTAAATAAGAGTTCACTTTTGAGTATTTTTTTATTTTTTTAATTTCTAAGTTTTTAATGTTATAAATTGGATTATGAGGCCAAATTATTGCAATAAAAATTTTGATTGAATTTAATTTTTTGGAGATTTTTTGTAGGGCTTAAAATTTAATGGATTTAATTTTTTTTGTGGGATATTAATGTACCTAAATATGGGTCTTCTAAAAGTTTGAGGCCTAAAATCCATTTTTTTTTTTTTTTTATACTGTTGGGCCATCCCTAATATACTATTACAAATAAACTCACAAAAAATGAACTTAATAATGTTTACTCATCGATGTGACATATAATTTTTTTTTTTATCTAATAATAGCATAAAATAGAGCATACTAAAATGTCATGTCATATGCAGTAATATAGGTCGGAAAATGCCACAGAAACACACCAAATTGGCTCGAATTTTAAATTTATAAATGTGGCGTGCCACAAGAAAGTTTTGATATATGAAATCACAGAATATAGGTAATTTGATTATAGGTGCCACACGTCTGTTAATTTAAATATAATTTAAATATAAGTCGATTAACTCTCACGAGTCACCCACCACTGTGCAGTGAAATTTAAATTTCTTTGTAAACTTGGGTGTTTTAAGTTCAATTCCCACGAATTACATCTGGGTTCACCCAATACCTATGGATAGTAGATAATTACAGGTAGTTTAGATTTACGTTGTAGAAGTAGGTACTGATGATGCACAAATTAGACTATGCACAATCAAACAGTCAAGTATATGATACAGGGTAATTAATTGAGCAATTAATAATAAGAGACAAAGATTTGAGTGGTTGGACCTAGGTGACCAAACCACTAAAAACGATGACGGTGGCTGGAGAACTTTATTAATAATGTAGTAGGTGAGAGAGAGAGAGAGCGCAAGAGCAAGCTTTAAGTGTGGTGAGATAGTTATATGAGAGAGATAGTTGTGTGAGAGATTTATCTCTCATGTGTAGAGGGCTTACAATTTATAGGCACAGAGCCTTAGTTGAGGCAGTGGCGTGAATGGTAGGGTACTAATCTCTCGGAGATGATAGTTACAATTAAAGATAGACGTGATCTTTGAGAGTGGCTATCCCGATGATTATCCCCCACGTGCGTTGATCTTTCTGAGTCTCTTGAACTTTGGACTGGACTGAGACCATGAGTTAAGCTTGACCTACCTTTTAAGCTTATTGGGGTCCAACGCATGAATTGGGCCTGGACCCAGCTAGATCTAAGCTCATCAAGTTCAGTACAACCTTAAAAGAACAGGTTTTTGTATTAGTTTAGTAGGATGCATGACGAACAATTGTTGTTGGTGTGTGATTTATTAAAGCTAATCTCATCCTTATTGCACGGGAGAATTCTTGCAACGAATACGGATAGCGATTCTCTCGATGGTAAGCCTGAAACAACCACAAGGTAAGAAAAGGGGCCGGGTGAACACCCGACTTATCCCATCCGAAGCTTAAGTCAGTAAGAATTGGAGGCTTAAGCACAGTGTCTTTTTTTTTTAGTCTGGTTTGCGTACTTCTGTTCATTTTTCTGAGGAGTATTTATATCTGGATTAGCAATGAGTGCAAGGGCAAGGAGTCTCATCTCGACATTTAATGACTTGCACCCTTATCCACGCGTAATGAGTGTTCTCTACTCAGATCCTCGTATTTTTAATACTTGGATGATAGGACAAGTGCTCGGGGTCACGCCGAGCATTTATGACTATTACCAGACACTCAAGTTCCTCTGATCGGCGTCTAACACCTATTTCCGAATGTTCAGTGCTCGGGGAACAGTTCCTCAGGGTGCGCCGAGGACATAGGCTCGGCGTAATAGCCATCAATGTTTTGCAATCATGACTGTCAGTTTGGGTCTCGAGAATGCAGGGGCTCATTAATAGCCCTGTCATAGTCACTCAAGTCTTCATTAATGAGTTGTCAAGTCTTCTTAAATGCTGGTGTCGGTATGTGTACTCGGCTCTTCTGAGTAATAACTGCTCGGCGCCATCTCCCGACGTCTTTCGAGTTTTATAACAGCTGTATCAATCCACGTGTCAACTTGAGGGCCGCTGAACCGCCTAAAGTCCCGTCACTTATGATGCTTCCTCTGAGCCTCAATTTTTGCACCACACAGTAAGGTGGAAGAAAGTGATATCTATCTGTTTTTCATGTTTGTCATATAGAAGGTAATGCACCAAACAGAGTCTTACACGAATCAACCGAGTATTCTAAGACGTTTTCGAGTCAACTCCGAGTCGTTTGAATTATCGATACCAAATCGCTTTATATCGTCTCGTAACACTGAAATATTGTGTTAAACTCTTCTTATGTTTTATTTCTTTTTTTTTTATCTAACATTCTTGTATATCGCCTAAGATTATTTTTTAGACCAGGACCAATATATCTTAGTATTCTCCAAGTCAATAGACGATACCGTGGCAGATCCATTGAGGCAAATGAGATCAGATGTGTGGCCCTGCAAATTGAAGGAAATACTCTCCTCTGTCGGAAACGAGGGAGAAGCGGTAAACATTCAACTCTCTTACAAATCAGATCAAAAAAAAAAAAAAAAACTCTCTTACAAATAAACTTTCTATCATTCTTATCAACTAAAAAGTGGCATGCTTTGGAAATTGAAGAGGACTCAAACACAATTATTCATTAAATCACCCAAAAGTTCGGGTCTTTGACTCGTGGCAACTCTAAAAATAAAGTGAAAATTATTGAAAATTATAATTTTGGAAACTTTTTTGTTAATAAGTCCGGACAAGTACTTTTTAAGTCATTAAATTCAGCTCAACTCATCTTTTTTGTCATGCAATCTAAATTAATATTTCTCTTTTTTATATATCTATGTAATAAAGTAGAACGAATTTGAATTTTGGAGACAAAGAGTGGTCTAGATCGTTTCGTGACCAACGTTATCCCAAACTGTCTCGAGCTATTGACGTCTCAGATCATTTTGATCCGATGTACCACATTAACTCTTTAAAATATTTTTGCTATTCAAAATTTATAGTTTCCAAAATTGATATTTCAAAATTTAATTCCCCCAAATATTTTCCTTAAATCAAGCAAATCTCTCTCTCTCATTCATCTGTATCTCTCTCTCTCTCACGCTCAATTCAAGCAAAAAGTATCAATTTTTCACAATATTTTCATCTGTATCTCACGAAAATATCACGAAAATATTAGATAGTGTCTAATTCAAGCAAATACTACATCTCTCTGCAGATAGATAGTATATATCACAGAGAGAGATAATATATTACGAAAATATTCTTCTGTATCTCTCTCTAAAGGAAAATTATGTAATAAATATTAGATAGATAGTATATATCACGAAAATATTCATCTGTATCTCTTTCTTTTATTCAAGCAATACTACAAACACAAATCATACAAATTCAATAGTCAATTTTGTTTTTTCCATAATCAATAAAAAAAACATAACTTGCAAAAAATCTAATTTAACAAAGAAAATATGCTTGACATGTAAAATATACAAGATTAAATTCAAGTTATTGGGCAACTCATATATCAAAAGATATATTAAAGAAAATATGTTTAACATTTAAAATATACAAGATTAAATTCATATACAAACACGAATCATACAAATTCATATTTAGTGAACAACACAAAGCAACAATATTTACCAAATAATCCAAATCTAAATACCCGAGAAAAATGATACAAAATTACAAACGAGAGAAACGATACAAAATTATAAGCAATACTATAAACACGAATCATATAAATTCAATATTTAGTGAACAACACGAAGCAACAATCTTTATTAAATAATTCAATACTAAATAACGTTTAGTTTAAGAAAATATACTAAGAATATAAATAACCGAAAAGAATGATATAAAATTAAAAGCACTACTATAAACTTGAATCATACAAATTCAATAGTCAATTTTATTTTTTTCCATAATCAATAAAAAAAAAAGTATAATTTACAAAAAATCTAATTTAACAAAGAAAATATGCTTAACATGTCAAATATACAAGATTAAATTCAAGTTATTGGGCAACTCAGATATCAAGAGATATATTAAAGAAAATATGTTTAACATTTAAAATATATAAGATTAAATTCATATACAAAAACGAATCATACAAATTCAATATTTAGTGAATAACGCAAAGTAACAATATTTATTAAATAATCAAAATCTAAATACCCGAGAAAAATGATACAAAATTACAAACGAGAGAAACGATAAAAAATTATATGCAATACTATGAACACGAATCATACAAATTCAATATTTAGTGAACAACACGAAGCAACAATCTTTACTAAATAATCCAATACTAAATAACGTTTAGTTTAAGAAAATATACTAAGAATATAAATAACCGACAAGAATGATATAAAATTAAAAGCACTAGTATAAACTCGAATCATACAAATTCAATAGTCAGGTCGTATCTTTTGGAAGTCGGCTGGATTTCTGATAGTTATATTTGGTCATTTGACAACATTTGCAGACTTAGTTTATTTGTGGGAGTATTGTTTTAATTTTCATTCTATTAGTTATGAATTCTGTTATTATTTAGATAAAGTTGATTATGAATGTTAAAATCGTGGATTTTGAATTAAAAACATAACATTGAATATTGTCAACTGATATATTTTTTCAGATGTTTGAATTATTATGTTTCAATAGTTATAACATAATTTTCGTGGCGCAACAATTTAATGTGAAAATATATGCTATGCATGTAGGTTGATGTTATAAAAAATATTAGCGGACTCATTTTGTTCGTCGTTTACTATAATGTTGTATTTTACTTTACATTTATGTATGAGCAACTATTTGTAACTAATTTACGAGTAACACCGTGCCTTCAGGCACGGGCACTTGTTAGTATATTTATATAATAAAGTAGCTTACAATTCAAATATCAAAAGATAAACAAAATGACTTTTGTTATTCGCGGTTGAGATCGTTTTAAATTTTACTTTAAAGTTAATCTAACGGCTAATATTAACAACCTAAATTTAATAGGAAAAATAGGTCTCTAAAGATGTGTTTTAGGTGACTTTTTAGAAGTGTCTCTAAAACTTATAATTTCTCATAATTACTTTTAAAAAAAAAGTAGTGTTTTGAACCATCCCACCACCACCACTATCAAAACCACCCCCACCACCATCACCATCATCGCCACCCCACTACCACTACCACCACCACCACCATCACCACCACTACCACTATTGTCGCCACCTCACTACCTCCACCCTCACCATCACCACCACCATTGTCACCACCCTACCCTCATCACCATCACCACCTTATCCCCATCACCCCCACCACCACCACCTCCACCACCATCACCACTACCTCACCACCACAATTGCCGCCACCATCACCACTACCATTCTCATCACCCCCACCACCACCACCATTACCCCCACCACCACCCCCACTGCCCCACCCCCACCCTCACTGTTGTCATCCCACCACCACCACCACTACCACCCAACCATCGTCGCCACCCCCCACCCCCACCGTCACTGCCCCACTATCACCCCCACTGCCCCCACCACCAATTGCTACCACCGTCGTCCGTCGCCATCACCTACCATCATCATTATCTCATCCTTATATTTATTACAACTACCACCATCATTCCACTACCACGTTGCCCACTTTCAGTACCCACCACCACTCACAATCATGACCCACCACCATCCGTTGTCGCCCATCATCGTCGCCAACCACTGTCACCCACCACCACCACTGACAACCACCATCACCGTCGCCCACCACCACTAACACCCATCACCACCACCACCGCCACCCATCACCACCACCACCGCCACCCATGGCTACCACTACCACCATCGTCACCAAAAACCCACCACCATCATGGTTGCCACCCACGACTGCCACTACCACCACGATGGTCACCACCCACCACAACCATCACCGTCTCCTACCACCTCCACTGCCGCCCACCACCACTACCACTGCTCAGCCCCACTACAACCGGTGCTTAAATTTTGCCCTCTCTCCTCTATGTTTGTGATTTAGTTTTGGGTGTGAATACAAATATATATATTATTAACCATTTTTCTTAAACTAGTATTATAATATTACCTATATTTTATAAACTTCACAAAATTCAAACAGACATTCAACGTTACAAAACCAAAATTATAAGATCTATCATCCAAAATTCTACATATTAAACAATTGATTCAAAAAGTGAAAATCATAGATGCGCGCACACACACACACAGATATATATATCAAAACACATATTAACAGAAAGATAGAGTTAGAAAAAACTGTCGTTGAGTTCACTCTCTTTAATTCAAGTCCACCACCACCCTCTATCTCTAAGGACAAAAAATTAAGGCTAAGACCAAAAGGTTCCCCCCCAAAAAAAAAAAAAACCACTTAAAAGTCCACAATAGTGTAAACTCAATGGCTAAAACTGAATCCGACAAAAAAGATCTCATGAGGGTCCAAGTCTAGGGAAAAAAAATTGAGGCTAAGACCAAAAGGTTGATTAACAGTAACATTTGATCAAGAAATTGAAACGGTGATGGCTACGCTCTCTATATGTTTTGAACACACAAATAACATATATCTTCTAATTGAGCCACTTAATTATATGAGAAGATTATATTAGCGTTTGAATGCATACATTAGTGACAGTACTATATTATTGACATTACTTGTTCTAATAGTTGCTTCGCAGAAAAAAAAAATATCTTTATAATTAAAATTCATAAAAACTTTACCTAAAATCGACTATTTCACAATAAATTTTAAATACGTTAATCATACAACGTTTTTAATTTTGACATCTCAAACTGATGATACATACAAAACAATGTAAGTCACGGCATCCTCAATGGGTGATTCATATTGAAAACGTTTAGTTCTAACATCTTCAATTTTTGAAGAGAGATAAAAATTTAATTCTAACACGGCATTCTAATTCTGTGTTTAATCAAAACATTTCTTCCCCTTTGAAGAAACATAAGAAAACAACCTGCGAACTGACAACATGAGAAAGGACCACGTGGATACTATTATATATAAACTTACAAAAATGAATTTACTATGTCTACTAATCGATGTGATATGTTAATAATAAAATAAAATAGAATACACTAAAATGTCATGTCATATGCAGTAATATAGGTTGGAAAATGCAATACAAACTCACCAAATTGGCTCAAATTTTAAAATTATAAACGTGGCGTGCAACAAGAAAGGTTTATATTTGAAATCACAAAATATAGACAAGTGGATCAGATGTCACACGTTTGTTAATTTAAATGTAAGTCGATTAACCCTCACAAGTCACCCACCAATGTGTAGTGAAATTTGGAATTTCGTCATAAACTTTGATGTCTTAGGTTCAACTCTCACTAATGACATCTGGGTTCAACCTGTTTTTCTTGTTTGTCAGTAGTAGGAAATGCACCAAAGTATCAACCGATACCACTACGACTCAACCTCATCCACATTGATTCCATTTCACATTCTATGTAAATCACGAGTCTCACAAGGCTGAACAAAATATTATAAGACGTTTTTGAGTCAACTTCGAATCGTTCGAGACATCGATAGCTCAATATCGTCTCGTAACACTAAAATATTGTCTTAAACTTTTGTCATGTTCAACTTCTTTTTCTGTCAAACATTCCCGTGTATCGCTTTAAAATTCTCCAAGTTAATAGACGATACCGTGACATTGATCCATCGATGCAAATGAGATTAGACCTGTGGCCCATCAAAATGAAGGAAATACTCTCCTCTGTTGGAAGAGAGGAAATTCAGATTATTGGGCTAGGGCCTAGGCCTCATATTGGGTCAAGTTTAATCCTTTGAAACTAGAATCCATAGGCCTCATATTGGGTCAAGTTTAATCCCTTGAAACTAGAATCCATTATGCCTCATAGACTGTCATACCACATAAATATCTGAATAATATTCCCCATTGGTAAAGGATAATATGCAATCTAAAGCATATCATCATGTTTGTAATTGGGACATATTTTAGTCGTGTTATTTTGAGCTTGCATTATATAAATAGTATTTTAATATATTCCGAGAACAAGAAATATTATGACTAGAATTGTTTTTAGTTTTTACCACTTATCGCATCTAAATCGGGTCACTGGTTATATATCTATAATATAAAATAAGGTATATTTCAAATTCATCTGACGGTTTCAAATAGACTCATCTAATAACAACTAATATTTATCATAAAATTATTTAGATTACACTATACCTTCAAACACGAGTTAGCCAATATGTATATATATAAAGAGTCTTATGGGCAAGGTACAGCTATATGAAATACTTAGCTAGACGTCAGTACCCTAGTTTGGGTTGATCTAGCAAAGCATTTCCATTTAGAGCGGCGGCCAACACGGGACAAGCTAAGCAATGTTTTAGGAGATGGTGAAGAGTGGCGTCTAAGGGAAAATGTTTCTGCCATTCCACCTACTCATTAATGCTCTCTTGCTTCCACTAAAAGGAACCCAGGACCCTCAAAATCATAACTAGTAATTATTTGTGAATTAATTATTAATTATTTGTGAATTTTAATGTTACATAGAATCTATTTTTAATTCAACAGTTATAATTGATTATATTAATAGGTTAATATATGTTCAAATTATGTCCAAATAACATTTCACGTGCACCAATTAGTTTTATTTAATAGAACAAAGCCCTGAATTATATATATGTCAGCATCTGAAAAAAAAATAATTTTTTATTTTTTTTCTAATTATTATTGTAAAGTCAATTATACTCACCTATTTACTTTCATCCAAACTTTTTTTTCTATACTTATTTGAATTTTAATTTTGTTTTGGACTCTTTTATTAATAATATTTGACTTTTAAATTCTTTTGGACTCTTTTATTAATAATATTTGACTTTTCAATTCTTTGAAACTCATTTATTATCAGGGCCGGCCCAATAGGTAGACCAACTAAGCAACCGCCTAAGGCCTCAAAAAAAAAAAGGCCCCCCAATTATGTTTGTAGTTTTCACCTATTATTTTGGCTCAAAAAAATATTTTAGACACAAAAAACCTAATCATCTGCAAATTCTTAGAAAAAAAACCCAAGTAAAATCGAGAGGCTCAACAGTATCTTTTCAATGGTCAAATCACTAATATGAAATGTCGCAATACAATTAAAATCTACAAATAAATATCTCTCACACACACACACTAACTAGTCTGCATTAAAAAAAAAATTGTATACTTAGTTACCCATATCACTAAAAAAAACTCTTTTCTTTCCCATGATCTGTGTATACACATCTAAACATCAATAAATTATTTTTTATGTTTTTGTAATATAATTATTTAATTCATTATTTTTTTGTGAAAGTATAATTTATTAGACAATTTAAAAGATGAATAAAGAGTCAATTTATACAATCTCTATTTATCATCTATTATTGTTCTATTTTTATTAAACCTTCTCTTAGTATAACTATTTATTGTTTTAACACTTTGCTTTGCTTTCAACAATTTTGGGTTTTGAATATGTCAACTGTAAAAATATGAATCCAAATATTAAAAGTATAAAATTTGAATAAGATATACTAACAAAATGTGAATATAAAAAATTAATCACTAATTTTACATCACAAAAAATGAGAATAACAAATTTTAAATGAAATTTAGTCGTATGTTAAAATTATATTTATAATAAATTTTTAAAGGGCCCTATTTATAATTTTTACTTAGGGCCTCATCTTGTGTCGGGCTGGCCCAGTTTATTATTAGTATGCTTATATACAATTTTCTATATTTATGTTTGTTTTTATATTAAGAAGTTAAGTTCAATCTATATTATGTTCTTATACACATGTAGTTGTCAAATTGAATTCTACGAAATAATTAGTCAATACATAATTTGATTACAAATATAATTTAAATTTTGTATAAAAAAATATTATTTAAATATGTTTATGTGCAATTCACGTCGTGCATTGCTAGTATCCTTAAAAACCGCATTGACAAATGACACAACAAAAACCATTTAGACTATAAAATAAATTTGTGTTGGTCAAACCATGGTTGAATTAACACCCATGCTGGTTCAACCCTTAGTATGCTAAGAATTAATTTGTCTGTGATTGGGCAAGTTCGACTATTGAATTGCATGTTAAAAAAAACTTACACCCAACTTAGGATTTAAAATTCTCATATAGTTCCCTATGCCAGGTGATTTTTGCACAATAAATAAAAGGACATATCTCTCTTTTGGTGAACACGAATCTTACATGGAAAATCGATGATCCCGTGGCAAACGGGAACGAGAAACGATATAAGAAGTGGTGATAAATTACTTTTTCAGTAGTCTAAACGATTATGGTGTATCTAGATGAACTCTGCCACTCAAAAAAGAAGGTTAGAAGGGCACCGAGTGTTTTTCGACGAGACCCCTCCGATGATCAAGACAGTACGTGAGAGAGGGGTGGGAATTCACTGTTCTATTGTTTTGGGTGAGATTTGCGTACCTTTGTTTTGCATTTGTGAGAGTTATTTATACTTCCATTGAGGTAATCATTGCAGATAGGTGGGTCCCTTGGAGAGGAAGTCCCTCATTGGCCCCTTTGGAATGTGACATGTGGAGCACAGCCATAGGGCAGAGTGTCTTCCTTATCACACGAAAAGAAGTTTTTGCATTTAATGCTCGGATCCCCGAGCATGTAATGCACTCCTCCCGGAGTCCGCTGAGCAATAAATATGGCATATCCTTTTGAGGAATCATTTAATGTTATTCATTGTGGCTGCGCATGCACTGGTGCAATTGCGTCCTTTGCCCATCTAAGAGGTCATGTCATCTGGGCTTCGTATTTCGTGGACTCTCTCTATTGGTCACCAAATTGTCTACCTTGTCATTCTGACTGCCTTGGGAAGAGGGTTTGATGATTAAAAGCCACCAATTCCTCTGATGTGGTGACGTTATTTTTGACTTTTCTAAGAACTCAACCATTTGTCATAGCCCAAGTCCCAAGGTGGTCGTCATTACCTCGGCGGAGCGGAGGACCTGACGCCGAGGACACGTGTTGGGTGGAGGTCTCCTCGGAGAACTTTGGGAGCCAAGGACAGGTGTCACGTGATGAGACTCCGAGGTGCCTTTAGTGCCGATGACACGTGTCACTCGCAGGGAGCTCCGAGGTGCCTTTAGCGCCGTGGTGACATGTCATGTGGAGAGTGCTCCGCGGACAACATGTCGAGGACTCCGCGGACATTCAGAGAACATTCTGTGGGCAAGATGCCAAGGACTCTGCCGACAACATGTCGAGGACTCCACGGACATTTGGAGAACACTCCGCGGATAAGATGCTGAGGACACGTGTCTCGTCCTCCTTGATCATAGATAACATCCCATCAACTGCCCCTCAGCCCTTGATCTTCATATTGACTAGATGACATGGCGGATGAAGATGAAAGGGCTTGAATGTCCTGTCCCTTCGTGTAGCCGTTTTCTCGCCGATGCTCCAGTGGTGCCGACATTGTTCCTATCCCTTAGAGCGCCAATTCTTTATCTGCTAGTGTCGATGAGTTCTTTGGCGACATCGAAGGAAACATCGAGAACAATGTCACTTGTCCTCCATAGAACTGTTTTTTCACTTTCCTTGTAACTTAGTTTATATTTCTGCAGCTTGAGGGACGCAAAGCCCTCCTTTTTTGTAATGCAATGACGTCTTTCTTTTACTAAGTGTTTGTTTCTTTCCTTTTCATATTTTTTGTCTTTGGGGCCAAGTCTCTTCCTACAGACTTGGGCTCCTTGGGTCCTTCGGAGGCAATGTCCTTGGGGCCATGTCCTATCCAATAGGCTTCGCTCCTTGGGTTTTTTTGGGGGCAAGTCTTTTTCTAAGCTCTTGCTCTCGAGGCCATGCCCCATCTAGGAGGCTTCGCTTCTTTTATTTCTTTGGAGGCAAGAATCTTCCTTGAAGACTTTGCCTCCCGGGCCATGCCCCTTCGAGGAGCCTATGGTCCTTTTGTCTCTTTGGAGGCAAGAGTCTTTCTTGAAGACTCGGCCTCCAGGGCTATGCCCTTTCCAAGAGGTTGTGCTCATTTTGTCTCTTTGGAGGCAAGAATCTTCTTTGAAGACTTTGCCTCCGGGGCCATGACCTTTCTAGGAGGCTTCGCTCCTTTTGTTTCTTTGGAGGCAAAAGTCTTTCTTGAAGACTTGGCCTCCGAGGCCATGCCCCTTCCAGGAGGTTGTGCTCCTTTTGTCTCTTTTAAGGCAAGAATCTTCCTTGAAGACTTTGTCTCCGGGGCCATGCCCCTTCCAGGGGGCTTCACTTATTTTGTTTCTTTGGAGGCAAGAGTTTTTCTTGTAGACTTTTGCCTCTGGGGCTATGCCTCATCTAGGACAACACACTTAGTGAAAATAAGTCTTTCTTTCTAAAAAATAATACTTCTTCAAATTCATTACATTCTAAGGCCTAAGTACAATATTTCTTTCCATATCTTCTAGCTTGTATGATCCAGAGCCTCCAATTGACGCGACTTTGTATGGTCTTTCCCAATTAGGTCCCATCTTTCCATCGGCCAGGTCACGGGTGTTCCCGACTGCTCTTCTGAGCATTAGGTCACCCACTTGGAATCTCCAGGGCCTTACTCTCTTATTGTAGAGTTTGGATACCCTTTCTTGGTACTTGGCTAGTCTTAAGGCAGCCATCTCTCTTCTCTCCTCCGCGAGGTCCAAGTCCAAGTTGAGTTAATGATCATTGTCTCCTTTGTCAAAGGTTTGCATCCTCATAGTGGGGAGGCCTACTTCCAGTGGGATCACCGCCTCTACTCCGTACGTAAGGGCGTAAGGTGTTTCCCCTGTTGAAGTCCACTGAGTCGTCCTGTAAGCCCAAAGGACGTCCAAAAGCTCATCCACCCATTTTCCCTTAGCTTTTTTCAGCTTCTTCTTGATTCCATTGACAATGGTCTTGTTTGAAGACTCCGCCTATCTGTTGGCTTGTGGATACGAGGGTGTGGAATAGTAGTTCCGGATTCCAAGATGCTCACAAAAGAATTTGAAGGGTCCGTTATTAAACTAGGTCTCGTTATCTGACACAAGTGCACAGAGGACTCCAAACCTCGTCACTATGTTCCTCCACACGAACCTTTTGGTGTCCGCATCCCTGATATGAGTCAATGGCTCTGCCTCAACCCATTTTTTGAAGTAATCAGTCCCAATTATTAGGAACATCTTATCTCCAGGAGCCCTTGGGAGGGGTCCAACTAAGTCGAGTCCCCATTGGGAAAACGGCCAAGGACTGGTTAGTGGGTGTAAGTCTCCTGCCGGCTGCTTGATGGCGGGAGCGAACCTTTGACATTGATCGCATTTTCAGAAGTAAGCTTGCGCATCCCTTTGCATCCGCGGCCACCAATATCCCTACGACATGATGCGATGGGTCATTGATCATCCACTCGAGTGCCCCCCACATATACCTTTGTGCACTTCATACAGGAGGGGCTCAACTTTGTCTTCTCGGACACAGAGCAAATGGGGTCCGAAGAATAATTTCTGGTACAATTTTTGATCTGGAGAGGCCCAGAACCTCGGAACCCTTAACTTTATCTTCCTGGCTTCCTTGGGACACTCGGGAGTTCCCCGGAGACAAGGAATTTGAGTAGCGGATCAATCCAGCTAGGGGACTCCTCCCCCTCCTGGACGGTTGCCACTCTGGGGACGTCGTCTATGCTGGAGTTGGGAAGGAACACCATAGTAATCCTCTGTGTCATGTCGGAGTCCAACGCCGAGGCCAGAATACCAAGGCGTCGACATGGGCATTCTTATCTCAAGGGACTTGCTTGACTTCCACCTTCTTTTACTTGTGGAGCAAGGTCTTGGCCTCGTGGTGATAGGCCTTCATTCTAGGATCACTTGCTTTGAATTCCCCATTGATCTGGTTGATTACTAGTAAGGAATCACAATGGACCATTAGTTCTGCAGCCCCCGCTGCATTGGCAAGTTTGAGTCCAGAAATGAGGGCTTCATACTCCACTTCATTGTTGGATGCTTTGAAGTCCAGTCGCACGGCTTGCTCCATGCCCAATCCCTCCAGGAATCACAATGGACCGTTAGTTCTACAGCCCCCGCTGCATTGGCAAGTTTGAGTCCAGAAATGAGGGCTTCATACTCCACTTCATTGTTGGATGCTTTGAAGTCCAGTCGCATGGCTTGCTCCATGCCCAATCCCTCCAGGGAGACTAATAGTACCCCGATTTCGAAACCTTTGCTGTTGGAGGATTCATCCACGTAGAGTCTCAAGGAGTGTACTTGGTTGTCCGCGGAGGGCTCCACCTCGGGGGAAGATAGCTCCCCCTTGGTAAATTCAGTTATGAAGTCTACTAGCACCTGACCCTTTATTGTTGTGCGAGGTCTGTAGTGAATATCATGTTCCCCCAACTCCACGGCCCACTTCGCTATCCTCTCGGAGAGGTCCGTCTTTCTTAGGATCGCTTTCAAAGGTTGATCCGTTAGGACAGCGATTGGGTGTGCTTGAAAGTAATGCCTCAACTTCCTTGCGAACGTGACTAGCGCTAATGCAAGCTTTTCCAAAGGCAAGTACCTTGTCTCCGCATACAACAAGGCTTTGCTAACATAATACATTGGCTTTTTGTTTATGCTCATGCTCGTGGACCAGTATGCCACTAACGGCGAACTCCAAGATGACCAAGTAAAGGAACAACATCTCCCCCCTCTCTGGGACGGACAGGGTCGGGAGGACCCTGAGGTACTCCTTGATCCCTCCGAACGCCTCCTCGCATTCTTCATTCCAAGTATCTTCCGGAATCTTTTGATTGCCCTAAAGAAAGGCTTGTACTTGTCCGGCGAACGAGATATAAAACTATTCAAGGCGGCTAACATTCCCGTGAGTTTTTGGACATCCCGGACAGTCAGGGGGCTACGTACGTCCATGATTTCTTATATCTGCTCCAGGTTGGCCTCGAGGCCACGCCGGCTTACTAAGTACCCCAGGAACTTCCCAGAGCCAACTCCGAAGGCACACTTAGCTGCATTTAGTTTTAACCCGTACTCTTGGAAAAATGGAGAAGACGTCCTCCAAGTCCGCGATGTGGTCATTCTGTCTCCTGCTCTTGACTAGCATATCATCAATGTACACCTCCATGGTGTTCCCGATTTGCTGCTTGAACATCCGATTCATGAGTCTCTGGTATGTAGCACCTGCGTTCTTCAGACCGAACGACATGACCTTATAACAATAGACCCCATTTGGAGTGATGAAAGTGGTATTTTCTTGGTCAGGCGGATGGAGGGGGATCTAATGGTAACCTGCCCTAGCGTCCATGAAGCTCATGCGCTCGTGCCCCACTGTGGCGTCGACCAATTGATCTACCTTAGGGATGGGAAAATCATCTTTGGGACAAGCCTTGTTCAAATATGTGAAGTCTACGCAAACACGCCATTTCCCACTCTTCTTTTTTGCGTAAACTGTGTTTGACAACCACTCTAAAAACTATACCTCCCGGATGGCGTCGACTTCTAGGAGCCTATCTACTTCTTCGTTCACCGTCTGGGCGTGATGCGGCGCCGTACGCTGGGATTTTTGCTTTATGGGCTTATGGCTGGGATTGACATGAAGCCTGTGAGTTATAACATCGGGACTTATGCCTTTCATCTCTGCGGCTTCCCATGCAAACACATACATATTCCTCCTTAAGAAGTTAGCCATCTCTTCTTGCTCGGTTGGGGACATGGTGGAGCCGATCAAGAAGTATCTCTCCTCATCCTCCTCCGTCGGGAGCACCTTCCAGATATCCTCCACGGAGCGATCGGCTGGGTCAATCTGCGGCTCATCGACGCCCAGCCGTCTGGACTGTAATTGTTATTTGTTCAATACTTCCTCCGGGGCACGCTCCTTTTCTTTAGAGGCGACCCCGACTTTCACGACTGTATAGAAACAACTCTTTGCTGAGGCTTGGTCTCCACAAATCTCCATTATTTCCTCTGGAGTGGGGAACTTCAACTTTTAATGGTAGGTGGAGTGCACTGTCCCAAGTGAGTGCAGTCAAGTCCGCCCTATGATTATGTTGTATGGTGAATCAGAATCGATTACCACGAACTCCGTGTCGATTGTGACGGGTCCCGTGGTGACCGACAGAGTGATCTTCCCTAGAGGCAGGGCGAACGATCTGTTGAACCCGACAAGGGGTGTCTTGCCTCTGGTAAGATCCTTGGACCCAAGGCCCATTCGTTTCAATACGTCAAGGTACATCACCTCCAAGGAGCTCCCTGAGTCCAACAAGACCCTCTTGACATCAAAACCACTAATCCATAAAGTTATGATCAAGGCACCCTCGTGGGGGAGGACCACGCCTGCTAGGTTGGCGTTGGAGAATGTGATGTTTCCTTGATCCATCCGGGGCCTCTTACTTGGCTGGCCCCCATCTTTATCTTCTACCTTCTTGGCGAAGGCTACCCTCTTCCGGTCAGACCTGAGACAATTGGTCATCGGCCGCTCTAGGGGGCAGACATGGATGATGTCAATGACGTTACCGCGAACAGCGGCCTGGTCGTCGGCGGCGTGTGCTTCCCTCAGCGCCTCCTCCTCAAAGTATTCCTTGAGATGTCCCTCCTGTACTAACTTCTCCAAGAAGGACTTGTGAACTCAGTAATCTTCAATGAGGTGCCCCACGTCCTTGTGGTACTAACACCTTGCATTCTGGTTCCTGGCAGACGGATCGCCCTGCATCTTGGGTGGCCACTTAAAGACGGGGCTCCTTCTTGATCTTGTACAATAACTTATAAATGGGCTCCTTGAATACGGTGTGAACCCCTCTGAAGGAATTCCCCGATGTCGGGACCAATTCTTTCCTAGGAGGTTCTCCTTCCTTCTCCTTGCCCTTTTTCTTCTAGGCCAAGTTTTTTCCTTTGCTCTCCACCAATTCATCTTATATCCGGTAGTACTTGTTGATCTGGCCATTAACTCGCCCATGTCCACTAGGTTCCGTTTCGTCATTGACCTGTAAAGGTCTGTGTCCCGGGATAGGCCAAGTCTAAAAGAGGTCGCCGCTATGACCTCAGAGCATCCCTCCACCTCATTCCCTCCTCCTAGTAGCGAGTGGCGTACTGGCGGAGTGTTTCACCTTCCCTCTGTCGGAGGGTCAACAAAGATCCGACATCCTTGGGGCGCTTGCTCCCCGTGATGAATCGCTCAGAGAACTGTTTGGTCAGCTCCCTCCAGGACCCTATGCTATTTGGTGGAAGGGTCTCGAACCATTTCATGATTGTATCACGCAGGCTCATTGAGAACACCTGGCATAACAGCCTGTGATTTGAGTGATATAAGTATATCATCTGCTTGTACTGTCGGAGGTGAGCCTCCGGGTCGAAACGTCCATCGTAAAGTTTGAATCGTGGCATCACAAACTTCTTTGGTATCTCCATTTCCATGATGTCTTTGGTGAATGGTGACAAGATGGCTTCGTCTTTCGTATCGTTGTCAGGGGTGGAGTTGTCCATCCTCATGGAATTCAGCTTGGCCCTGAGGTCTCCCCTTTCCTTGTGGCGTCTCCCTTCACCATCGTCGCGTCGGGCAACATGCCTCCCAACTTCTTCGTTCTTCACGGAGAGGTTCGACCCCTCCTCGGACTCTTCTGCGCCCCCTCACTCGGACTCTTCTGCGCCCCCTCACTCGGACCGTCTCTGATGGAGGTCATTCCAAGCCAAAGGTTTTGTCTTCTTGGCTTGGACCTCCATTGGCCCTCAGGCACTTCGGTGTCTTGGAGCACCTTACTCCGCCCCTGAGGCGGTTCCTTAAGTCGTCGGGTGCCACCTCCCCAACGGAGGGCCTCTTAGACGGTTGTAAGGTTCAGGATCCTCCATCGGAAAATGCAAACTCGTCGACTTTGTTAAGGACGTTCACGTTATTTTCCTCTATCTGTCGTAATCGGTCTCTCAACCGTTCTTCGATAAGATCGACGTGACGGGTTAAGGGACCGTCTTTTTAGCCCCCAAGACTCAGTTCGATTTGGCAGGTTTTTTCTCTAGAATGGATAGAGAGTTCTTTGTTGACACTTTCAACACGATCCTCCGTCCTTGATACGGAAGGGGCCAGTGCATCCATATTCCTTTGCTAAGGACTCTTTCCTTTCAAACGAGTGTTCATCATGGTCATTGTCTCAAGAAAACTCGGTCGTTTCCCACAGACGCTAAACTACGCGCGATGATTTTCGCACAATAAATGAAATGACAGATCTATCCCTTGGTGAACACGAGTCTTACCTGAAAAATCGATGATCCCGTGACAAACGAAAATGAGAAACGGTATAAGGAATGGTGATGAATTACTTTTTCAGTAGTCCGAAAGATTCCAACGTATCGAGATGAACTCTGCCACTCAAAAAAGAAGGTTAGAAGGGCGCTGGAGTGTTTTCCAGCGAGACCCCTCTGACGATCAAGTCAGTACGTGAGAGAGGGGTGTGAATTCACTGTTCTATTATTTTAGGTGAGATTTGTGTACCATTGTTTTGCATTTGTGAGAGCTATTTATACCTCTATGGAGGTAATCATTGCAGACAGGTGGGTCCCTTGGAGAGGAAACCCCTCATTGGCCCCTTTGGAAGGTGACCTGTGGAGCATAGTCATATGACATAGTGTCTTTATTGTCACGCGAAAAGAAGTCTTTGCATTTAATGCTCGGATCCCCGAGCATTTAATGCACTCCTCCCGGAGTCCGCCGAGTAATAAATATGTCATATCCTTCTGAGGAATCATTTAATGTCCTTCATTGTGGCTGTGGATGCGCTGGAACATTTGCATCCTTTGCCCATCCAGGAGGTCATGTCATCTGGGCTTCGTACTTCATGGACACTCTCTATTGGTCACCAAATTCTCTACCTTGTCATTCTGACTGCCTTGGGAAGAGGGTTTGATGATTAAAAGCCACCAATTCCTCTGATGTGGTGACGTTATTCTTGACTTCTCTAAAAACTCAACCATTTATCACAGCTCAAGTCCTAAGGTGGTCGTCATTACCTCAGTGGAGCGGAGGACCCAACGCCGAGAACACGTGTCGGGTGGAGGTCTCATCGGGGGACTTTGGGAACCGAGGACAAGTGTCACGTGATGAAGACTGTAGCCTTTAGTGCCGATGACACGTGTCACTCACAGGGAGGTCCGAGGTGCCTTTAGCGCCGAGGTGACATGTCATGTGGAGAGTGTTTCGCGGACAAGATGTTGAGAATTCCACGGACAAGATGCCGAGGACACCGCGGACAACATGACGAGGACTCCGCGGACATTCGGAGAACACTCCGCGGACAAGATGCCGAAAACTCCGTGGACAACATGTCGAGGACTCTGCGGACAATATGTCGAGGACTCCGCGGACATTCGAAGAACACTCCGCGGACAAGATGTCGAGAACTCTGAGGACACGTGTCGTCCAAAGAACACTCTGCAACCAATGTGTCGAGAACACGTATCTCGTCCCCCTTGATCACAAAACACATCCCATCACTCCCATTTGATTTTAAAAAAATAAGTTATAATTAGGATACTTCAATTAGTATATTATATAACAACCAAAGAAAAAATAGTATATTATAAAAACTCACTTGGACTTTACCAATTAACTGAAGGATCTAACCAAATGGAGGAGTGTTACTTTTACGGAGAAAAACACTTGTTTGGATAATTGGCGAGTGCTACTCTTGTAGATGATTTTAATGACCAAAAAATAAAGGGTAAATTATATTGACAACCTCTGTAGATTGATTTAATTACAGAGACACTCTTTTAATTTTTTGAAATTATATTGATATCCTTTATTGGTTACTTACCCATTTCACAAAATACTCTTATGGTTAGCATCGTTATTGACAATGTCAAAAAAAGTGATTACTTCATCAATTTTTTATACTTTAATACTCATATTACCCTAGACAAAATTAAGCTAACTTGTTTATTTTCGTTTTCGTATTCGTGTATTTTTTTTAATAACGTGAAATCTCTCCAAGGAAGGACCACTTTGGATCCATCCTTGCGAGAGTAAATCCTAGATACCTACAATCATCCGCAAACCATAGGTATCGGTTAAGCCCGAGAGACACTAACGAGAGTCGAACCCTTGACGTCGGGGTCTATCTGGGTTCAACTCCACACCGTTGGACTACCCGTGCTGGTGTATTCGCATTCGTGTTGACTCATATGAACTTTGAATAAAAAAAATTAACACAAAGATTTAAGTCTAATATTTTATTATTACTTAATTAAATCTATGCTCATATTTTTTCTATAAACTAAAAATTAATTTAATAAACATAGCAATAATAATGAGTAAACCTTCATTCTAATTCTATAAGGTCGATTTAGTATCAATCCAAAAAACTTGGAATCGAATCCAAAGACATGAAATTTATTAATTTGCAATTTTAATCTCATTAAATTATAATTTGAACTCCTTAAATCACTGTTTTCAGACATGTTATCAAATATTATTTTTTGGTATCACAGAGCTTTCCTTCAAATCACAAAAATATGTCAGACTTGTAACAATTCCAAGAACAGAAAATTTGGAGAAATTTTGTTTTGTTTAGTGATTTCTTGTACTTTTGCATTATGATTTATGATTATTTGTTTGGATTTTTTCTTTCTTTCTTTCTTGTTTGTTTGGTGTGTTGGCACAGTGGGGTGAATGGCACTTTGCATCTCTAAAAATTTCAAAATTTATAATTTATACCCCCAATGATTAAGTTTTTTATATTGCACCCTTAATGTCATAAAATGATTACAATGTGACCTCACATTAACTTTTGTTGTCATCTTCATTAAATCTCGCTGCATTTAGTGTGGGGCTACATAGAAGATTTGACAGACATTATAACGGAAGTTAGTGTTACTGCTAGATCACGACTATTTTATGACATTGGGGGTGTAAGATGAGAAAATTAATCATTGAAGGTGTAAATTAAAATTTTCAAAAATTTTAGGATACAAAGTGTGATTCCTCTGTGTGAATATGATATAGTTGGTGGGCCCATAACGCATGTGTGGCCACAGTTGCTTATGCTCAGTTAACGGCTTTCGCTGCTTTATTCGCCGGTGCTTTCCATTGGGAACAGCATCGTCAGTAATTTCGATAACCGCCACGAATATTCGTTCTTAAAAAATTATAAATATTGGCATGATATCCTTCTCGATACCTTGATCTTCCCCATTGTTTATAGGGCAAGTCAATTGCTAAGTTGACTTTACCATCTAATGAGGCCTCATGGACTCATTACTCATGGTCCCAAGCAACAAAATAGTTTACTAGGTAACTATTAAATTGCAAATAAAAAGTCCAAAGGCTAAATCTGGGGTGAGAAAACTAGTATTGGTCGCATTGATGACCATGACTATAAAGAAGAAATTTCCATAAACAAATGGGCCACAGCATTTATGTTGGGGTACAAGTCATTGCTAAACCGACACCACCCAGTTCCAAAAAAAAAAACTGTAGAGGAGTACAACATAAGCTTCCAAGAAGCACTTACTGAAGTATCCAATGCTGGATATGACAGAAAATAGCACAACAAAGTAATTAATTTAAATGATAAATGAATCGAGTAAGTATCAAACATAAATAATTTTATTTTATAAGGGACATATGTTTGACGGATTTAATTGGGAGAAAATAAAGTCTTATTCTTCAAATTTCTCATTCGTGGGGTGCATAAAGAATGACATGAATACGACATAAAGGTAACACAAAACACAAAATGACACAATTTAAAGATAACATGACTTACATAACACGACACGACTTCATTGACAATTGTATAACGTATTTGTTATAACTCCAGCACCAAAGGTTATTGCAAAGTTGCATTTGAAATAATGCAAGTAAACACCAAGTAATAGGGTCTTGGAGTCCAAATTAGGATTCAGTGGTTGTCCGTTAAGTTAGCTTAACTAGGATTGTTCTCGAGACAAGTAACGAACATGGTGAGAGGCCTCATGATTCCACCAATGAGGACCTATCGGAGTGGTCTATGGATGCTCTCCTTTATCCCCACCCCTTATTTGCACAACAAAAAATAAAATAAAATAATAGAGGGTGAAAGGATCACAACAAAACTTTACTTGTCAGAAACGTGGGTAGATCAAAGACTATTGAGATGATAACAAAGAATCCTCAGCTTTTTAAGTTATCAATATTTTCATGCTGCCCATTTGCCGACTTTCCTTAACCTGATAGTGACATAGAAAGGGACTTCACCTTATATGCCCATCTTACATACCATGGAGAATAAACAGTTTCTGCACCAACACCACAGAATTCTCTCTCTCTCTCTCTCTCTCTCTCTCTCTCTCTCTATGTGCAGCCAGTGCCATCTATCTCTAAAAAGAAATTGCTCCTGCTTACTGAATACAGGGAAAATAGAACTGTTACAATCACAAAAGAGCAATCACAAAAAGCCATTTCTCATGCTATGTTATGTACACACATATGAAGGCAGAAAATATGAAAAGAATTAATAAATTTTTGCAGATTATTTATCATGAACATAGCCTAGGTACAGATCTAGCATTATTACGGCTTGATAATCTCGATTTCATGATCTTTGCCATCTGGGATTGCATTTTCCTGCAAACTTTCTCCAATTCCAGCACCCTCCATTGCATTCCTTGCAAATGTGCTCTGAGCTTCTCATTCTCAGTGGAAAGATCAAGCTTTCCAGCATAAAGCACGATTTGTTCACAGGCTTCATCTTTCTTTTCCTTATTTTCTGTTTCCACAAAACTGCAGGGTGAGTCTATAAATGGTTTCTGTTGGTTGGTATCTTGGAGCAAGCTTTTGAGCTTGGATTGCTGAGAGAGGAGCGCATGATCGGCAGATTTTGATGGAAATTTAGGGTTCTGAGCAAGATGATTGCAAGCTTCTAATGAGAGTTTCTCATAATTCAGTCCACAACAGATTCTTATCTTTTCTTCATCAGACAAGTCAGCATGAACCTGCACCCAAAAAAATTCAAATTGGACCAAATAGACCAAATAACTTGAATGATTACCTCTTTGGGTCTATAAATAAGTTGAATTGTTATTGGAGCAACAAAATTGGATTCAGAATCTACTCCAACGTTGCCTATTTTCAGTAAAGTTCAAAACTAAACGATGCAGATTGAAAGACTAGAATGCTAGAAAGCTTCCTTGGTTACTGAATTTTGTGAACAAAAATGTTATACCTCCAAATACATATCCATAGCACGGTAGATTCCATCAGAGGAGTCGCTAGCAGAGTCCGGCAGGGCCATAACTAGAGCCAAAAACTTCGATGGTCTCAGACGAGGATCCGGGGCTACTTCAGCTATATACAAGTCCAACAAGCCAGCAACTTTCTTCAATTGAGCCAATGGAACACTTCCTCTGCCAAGAAACGACTTTAAAAATCTGAGAACCAAATTCACGTCATAGAGATACTTTGTCCCAACTGGAGATGGAACAAGGAGATTGTCTAGTGTTGTTTGATCCAACTGGGAACCAATCACACTCTCCAACTTGTTCCTGCAGCATTTGCTTATGCTTAAATTCTGAGCGACTCGGAGAATCCCAAATAAGCTCTTGCAAGAAACAGCCCTCCAATCTAGAGAATGGAGCATATCAACAGCTGCCTCAAAGATTTCCTGCTTCTCCTCAGATGCGGCAGTGACAAACTTTGACTTTTGGTAATAGAATAGAAACCTACTAATGATACTATGATCAAATTTTTGGGAGAGCATTGATTTTATTACCCTTTTAACCGAGTAGAGATTGAAGGCTGCAAGATCTTCAAACCACCATGTTGCTCGAAAAAAACTGTTTTTCAAGCTCTCAGTGCTTCTAGTGTCACAAGACAACCGAATCCCAGAGCTATCAGGGGAAGAAGTAGACGGACAGGGACTTGTTTCGCTGGCAAAAGCAAGCCTTCCGACAAGGGAATCCAAGCATTTATCAAGTAATCCTGAAGAATTCGCAACAGGGACTAAATCTTGACACTGCTTCAAAGCTACCAAAAGCTCGGACCACGTCCAATACCTCATCTCTTCAAGAGATTTCTCACTCTGCTCTAATAAATTATGCATCCCAGAGACAGATTTGTACATGTCCATGAAATGTGCAATGCAGAATAGGAGAGAAACATTTACGGGGCTTATCTCAATTTTGCCATTATTGTAGCAGAACCTTGTCATAAGCTCGAAACCCTCTGCTCCTCCAGGGAAGTCATGGAATATCACCTTCAGGTTCCTCGTCGCACCTTCTGATTTACCAAACAATTTGCCAATTTTGCCTGAGTAGGAATATATAATATCCTGCACGTATTTATGGTACCACCAAGTGAGATGATAAAGAAAAGTAAAACAAAATACATGAGAAATTCGTAAAAAGAAAAAAGGAGTGGCATAAAATAACTATGTCACGGTTTAACGGAAAATACAACCCTTGATAGAATACAATAGAAAAACAGGATTTGTCGAGTTGAGTAGTATAAAACGTCGTCTTTTGTAATAGTTAAGTACCCATCAAGATTATCTTCATCACCATGTACAATCAAAAAACTAGAACTGAATAAACAGAAGATACACAAATGAGTTGCTAAGGAAAAATATATGCAAAGATAAAGTACAGGGGTTTAAGTTACTCTTAAAGACAAACACAATCCCTTTCACAGAGGAACCTTTCAGTGCATAAAAGCCCACCAAAGGGAATGAATTTAGCAAACCAAAAAATGGATTGAAAGAGGAACGGTACATATCCCTGCAAAAGAATGCTGAGAGGTCGTTATAGGAAATAAATTGTTGAAGAGGATAAAGAAAAGATGCCTGCTCATGATCCCAGCAAAGAAGGAAAAGAAACAGTAAAAATATAATGAGAGCAACCTTAGTCACCCTTAAAAGCAGTGAAAGGTACAGATAAAGGCATCAACATTTAAGCTCCATTATAACAGCAATAAATGAGAGAAGAAGCAAACAAAGATTACACAACCTATTGGTGATCTCAAGTAAGCTCCACATTGAAGCAAAATAGGTGTAAATTAAATGTTAGGCTTAGTAGGAACCAACAAACCACAGAATTAAAAAAAAAAAAAAAAACAGAAAAAGAAAGCAAGCAAGAAAAAAAAAGGGAGAAACCTTGTAACTTCATAAAGAAAAATGATGAAACTGTACAGAAACATATAAGTTATAACTGTTGAAATATAAGAACCCAGATTATAACCTATGGGAAGCACAATGGAAATTCACATCATGTATTACTTCCTGAGAAAATGTGGTTAAAAGAGAAAAAGTTGCATACTAATGTTTTGTGATTTGGGTTTCCAATGGGTAAGAAAAATAGTCTATGTAAGTCCAATTAAGCACAGTGAGAAAATGTTTTCTTCCTGGGAAGCCAAGTTTGCTGAACGTTTCCCTTTCCCCACATTTTCTCAGCAGCCAAACAAAACAAAATAGAAGGTTTAATTGCTCATATCAAAGTACAAACCTTGTAAAAGCAGACAAATTAGGGAAAACAGAACAGCATTAATTTGAAACACTACAATTTGGACAGAGAGACAAAACACAAATTGTTTCTTTAGAAAGACAAAACAGAAGAACAAGCTAAGAACACAGAAATTACCTTATTTACAAAGAAAATCTCTTCCCCATTGACATCTACTTCAAGATCACAAGAGACATCCATGACCCCAAATAAACTATACCCAGAACCTCAAAACCCACCTCAGATTAAGAATCTTTCTTGAACTTGCCTCAAAAAATAAAGAGAGTAGGAAGCCAACAAGCACATAAATCCAATGGGGACTGAGAATGAAACAAGACCATATTCTGAGATGGGCAAGAGGACAAACACAAAGAGGTGACCTTGGTTTTGCCAATGGGTAGTCAATTGGTGCAAAGGCTATGTGGTTCTCAACTGGGATAGAGAGGAGACAAGAGTGTGCGTGAAGCAACAAGTCGTGTGAGGACAGAGATACACATATACATATGCATAGAATAAGAGCATAAAACAAAGAGAGATCAGAACCCAGATGTGTATAGTTAGACCAAGAAAAACAAGAGTTGTTGTGAGCCCACTAATCTCTCTCTGACATTCCTGCAAAAAATTATCTACAGAACGTATTTTATTTGTGAAATTATGAAATTCGTGAAGACCCAACAGCTTAGATTTCAAGCTTTTTCGCTGGCTTTGCTTTATCTCACATCTAGCATATCTCTCTTGCAGTTTTATTCCATTTTCATTGCAGTAAGTTTCTGTTGTTTATATACACCAACCCAAATATTACCCCCAAACGAAAAAAAGAAATATACCACCTCATTAGTTTATTAAATTCCCACTCTCTCTCCCTCTCTCCCCTCTCTCCATGTGGTAGATTGTTCATAAATAATTGGGTAAAAATCATTCGGACCCCTGAGTTTTGTCTTAATGACATGGACACCCTCTCACATTTTATTAATTACAATGACACCCCCTCACATTTGAAACTCGTTACACGGACACCCCCTCTGTTCCATGGCCGTCAATAACTAAGACGGAAAAGAGTGACATCACCTTAAAAAATCCTTGTAATTCCAAAATTAGCCCTCAATAGTAAGATTAAGTATTATATATTAAAATTTCCCCATAAATATATAATAGAAAGAATATTATATCCCTCAATGCACTTTAAAAACACAGCACAGTAAATTTTTTTTTTTCTTTTAAACAGCTAAATCTCAAACTATCAATCCTTTTTTTTTTTTTTAAGAAAAGGAAAATTTTATTGATAAAAGAAACAATTACAAGAATCAAAGAACAAATTTGTTTGAAAGAATACAAGAAATGGATTTAATCCTTCAAGATGATTAAAACCATTTTTAACTACTTTACTGCATTTTCTGATCTTCACATTCAGCTCCTGGAATCTGTCCAGCTACTGAGCATGTTGTTCAGTACCTTTAAACCATACAGATTCTGGCAAACACTTGGTAGCCTTCAAAATGCACAGGCAGCAAGCATCTCCGATGCACAACATCACCCTGGCATCGTCCCAGCAGCTATCCTCAAACCCTTCACAGCAATGTAGCATAAACACAGCAGATACAACCCTATTAAACTGCCTGCTCTATTCAATATGTCTCATGAACTGATTCTGCTAAAACACATCCAGCTGCAAGAAGTACCCCACAGACAAAAACCAAAGGTCATTACAAAAAGAATCAACCAATTACAAGAATCAAAACAGGAAAATCAGTTCCTATTTTCCTGTTAAAAAAAACAGTTTCTAATTTTCTGTTACAAGCAAAACAGAAAAACTATTACAAAACAGAAAAAAAAATCTGTTACAACTGAGTAGAGAAAAAAGCAAAAAATTTCCTCATAACAGGGATTAGCCTAATTAAATTCAAAACAAAATTGGGAAGTAAAAGCCACAAACCAGCGACAACAGCCCAGCCCTCACCGACCAGAATATACAAACACCGACAAATACTTTAGCAGCCCAACCCTCAACCGACAAACACCAACAAATACTTAAGCAGCCCAGCCACCCATACCTCTAAGCATTACCCCTGCTACACCATATACACCGACAAACATATACACCATATACCCATATATGCCCCCAAGTTAGCAAAACCCACTCCACCGACAAAATACCACTGCCCACTCCACCGACATCAACCCAGACCAGCCCACTGCCACCTAGCCCACTCCACTGACATCTTTCATTAAATGACATTAGACTAGAATTGTTTACGTCTCTAGCAGCACAGCCTAAGAAAACCCAAACAAACAGCGCAACAACACAACCAATAAGGAGAAAGGGGCTTACAGTGCAGAAGAGTCATCAATGAGGTCCGATACGAGAATAGTGATCAGAGTTTGAGTTCGACATCAACGCCCATAGGTGTCGCTTTAACTTGTAGGGTTAGATCTCTGGTGGAGCCAATACATTGTGGAATTTAGGGCTTTTGAGTTCGAGAGGTAATGAGATCTATGGGGATTGGGGAAAGAGGGAGGCTGTGGGGGAATCGGGGAGGAAGAGGAAGAGGAAGGTTTCGATTTGGGGTGAGAAAGGTTAGCGGCTATAGGCAAACAACGGGTTGTAGAAGGTTTTCGATTTCTCTCTCTCTCTCTCTCTCTCTCTGTGGCAAACGATGGGTTGTGTATAAGGGTTTCGATTTTTTAGGGTTTTGTTAGTCAGATGGATATTTATGTCATTTTTCACATTGTGGTTTGACTGGCAATATTATAAATCAATAAAATGAGGGTTATTTTTGTCATTGCACAATTTCTGTTAACTCCGTTTATGATAAGGGGTGTCACTGTAATTAATAAAATGTGAGGGGGTGTCCGTGTCATTAAGACAAAACTCAGGGGGTTCAAATGATTTTTACCCTAAATAATTTACCATATATCTCTCTTTCACTCCATGTGGTAGATTGTTCATAAGTAATTTACCATATCATCAATGTTAGATGTGTGAGGTTCAATACTTGTGATGCCGTTAATGGTAAGTCATCTTTCTTTTGTATGAGAAATTTTTTAAACTCGGTCGGACTATAGTGACTAGTATTCAAACTTGAAAGAATAGTCGGTATAAATCTAAATACCCTGTAAAAAAAAATAAAAATAAAAATTTACCATATTAGACTTTTGGTGTATTTTAATTTTCTCTCTATGGTTTAGTTTTCTTTTTTTTTTTCTTGGTAAAGTAGGATTTTTCTTAGACGGATGTTTCAGAGCCTATCCAACTTGTAAAACCGGCAAAATGTATTAACCTTTATAATTACAGGTACCAATCAAATCGTGATGTATCGCATTCACGTCATATTATTTTAATTTTGTATTAATTATTAATCGACATTAATTAGTTATGTTAAATTTAAAAAAAAAAAAGTTGTGTTGATTAATTATGTGAAATAATCTAATATTAACGAGATTTATCTATTAATCGTATCATATTTGAGTACATTCATACGATCCAATATTTACAAGCTAAGAAAAAAAAATCGTCTAAATATATAAAAATTTATAAAATATCATATCAAAAAATGAAAAAATAAAAAAAAAATTGAGAAGTTTTCTTGATTTATTATACCAAACTAAATAAAGCTACTATGTCAAAATCAAGCTATCCATGTTTGATACTGACCGGACAAATACATAATTAGTATCAATAAATTATATTATTTTTAGATTGTTATCAAAAAATAATTAATCTTAACTTATAATTTTTTTCTTTGTGAATCGAAATTGTCTCCCCTAACTTCAATCCATAATCTATTTATTTTTTTATACCTTGAAGGATAATTCATAGCCCTTAGTTTCCCATTTTTTCGGACCAAAAAATAGATTAATCGAGGTGAACGGAAATTAATCTAAAAATCTTTCACCGTACTACAAAAAAAAACAGAGAAAGAAAATCTTGAGTCTTGGGTGATGTTCTGCACCGTGGGGATAAGTTAAACGGGAGGCACGTGATCCACTTTTGTATGCCATGTCACCTGTATCCCTAAACAGCATTCTGATTTGCTGTTTCACCCTTCTTGAAACTACACCGGTGGTCCTGTGGGGTCTCATTACTTTTGTGTTTAATCTACTTTCTCCCTAACCAATTCATTATAAAATGATAAAAATAGATTGAGAATTGCTCTAATAATTTTTTTTTCTATTTTTTAGTAGATAATTTATTATAAATTTAAGTGAGATTTATTATACATAAGCAAATTCTTTTTTTATTAATGATAACTATTAAATAATCTATAAAAAAAAAAAAAAGGAAAAAAAATAGCAAAAGAGATGGAGATTTAAAATAAAGTGATCCATAGAGGTGATGTGATGTGAATGTCTTATTCTTTTGGGAACAAAGTGTTCCTGGAGAGAGAGAGAGAACATTAAATGAAAGAAGCAAGGCATTTATCTTTAGGAGTACCCCAAGATGCACCAAGAATGTGATCATCATAATCATTTGCCAATCATATCGATTTCATATGCCAATCATATCTTTTCCAAAATTGTGTTAACTTAACCTTTAAGGTGGATGTTTTTATTAGTGTGGGAACTGTTTTTTTTCCAATTATGTTAACTATTTTTATCGTATAATCATCTATATTCTCAATTGTATGTGAAACTAATCAACGATACATATTAATTTTTCGATATTATACCAACAAATCAAATTTTGGTACAGTAGTCTGATGATGCACAAAATCGTCTTTGACAAGATCAACAGTCAAGTATGTAATTAATGGGTAATTAACAAGCAATCAATGACAATCAATGAAACTTTAAGCAATAAACAACAGATCAACACAGGAATTTATAGTGGTTCGGTCGCAGATGACCTACGTCCACTCTTTGGAATGGCAGCGATGGCCGGTGTTCTTTATTGATGAATAAGTGTCACTGGAGTGTTACAGAGCTTTGAGAGAGAGATATATAGGGAGAGAGAACAAGTGTGTAGTGAGGCCTATCTCTGGGTGCTTGGGATGTATAAGGTGTATTCAGCGTGTCTTTACCCTTGAGAGGGCTTACATTATATAGCTATGTTGAGGCGGTGAGGCGGTGCCGTGAGGAAGAGGTCTTCCACTATTTAGGTAAGTTCAATCATGGTAAGAGTGGACCTCTTTGGCAAGCACAATTAAGGTAGGAGTTGATCTCCGTATCCCGTCATTCTCTCCCTCGTGCTCCTATTTAGTCGGAGGAGAGTCCTGGTTGGATTGAACTTTAGGCTGGACCTTGAGTTGGAGTAAGAGTACCGGAGTCAAGAGGAGTGGAGAGAAGTAGGCGCCCAAGTGACCAAGTCCAAGTGATGAGGTCCAAGTGATGAGCTCCAAGTGATGAGGTCCAAGTGATGAGCTCCAAGTGATGAGTACCTAGTGGGCGGCGCCCATATGGCTGGGGTGACCTCTCTTGATGCCTTCACTTCTTCTCCGTTCTCCTTAGATGGGATGACCCGGCTTAACAGGCTTTGGCGACTTGGACTATTTCCGGGGCCCATTAGAATTTGGGCCCTTTCCCGACTTATTTTTATCGGCTTGACACTGTTAATTTCGGGCTCATCATTTGCCCCCCATGCCCCAAGCCTCTGATTTTTTGCGAGAGGAAGGGGTTGAGGGCATGTGCTCCGTCTTCATCTGAGTGAGTCGGAATTTTCTTACTTCCCACGATATCTTTTTATTCTCGGGAATTCACTGAATTTTTTGATATTAAATAAATCATATATATGCATTTTGGTGGCTTAACCCACCATTGTTGACTCTTTTTTTTTTTTTTTTGCTGCACCACATGGGCGCTGCCCCTTCACAATTTTTTTTCTTCTTTGCGCCTCCTGGGCGCTGGCCCCTTCAAAAATTTTTTTTTTTTTTTTTTCTTCTCTTTGCGCCACATGGGCGCTGCCCCTTCACAATTTTTTTTTTCTTCTTTGCGCCTACTGGGCACTGGCCCCTTCAAAATTTTTTTTTTTTTTTTTATTATAACCACCAAGCTTCCCCAAGAAGTTTCACCAAGCTTCCCCAAGAAGCTTTGTCTTCTCTATTTAAAGGCATCCCAAGAGCTCACTATTCATCTCCACTTCATACTTCCTCTCCATTTCTTTTCATTTAGCCTTCTCCTTCTTCAACCCAAAACCAAACATGAAGACTAGGAATTCAAGGGATGGTGGAAGAGAGGAGCATGGAAGAGAGGGAGGCACCCAGGGGGCTGCCATGGTCAGCGCCCAAGGGGCTACCATGGTCGGCGCCCATGGGGCTCCCACGGTCCGCGCCCAAGGGGTTGCCATGGTCGGCGCCCATGGGGCTGCCACGGTCAGCGCCCAAGGGCCTGCCGTAGGTGGCGCCCATGGGTCCTGCCCAGGCGGCGCCCAGGGGTCCTGTCCTCCCGCGGGTGTTGGCCTCAGTCGCCCCGTTGGCAGTCGCAACACGGTGGGGATGTCTACGGGCGGAGAGAAACCATTTGGAATTATTAGTTCCGTGTCGAGTTCAAGCAATAAGGCTCCAGCCAATCCCTTCAGTGTATCGACAAAGGCTCAAAATATAGGTGGGCAATGGAGTAGATCTTCAACTGAGGGCAGTACCCATGGTCCAGACAGCACCCTGGGCTCTCCAGGTGGTGTGGGTGGCACCCAAGGGTCTTCGGGTGACACCCCAAGTATGGAGCAGCTTCCCCTTCGCGAGTCCAGAAAACGACCAATCGCTGACTTGGATAGGCCAGGCTCCCGAGGTATGCTCCAATGTTCTTTTTATGCTTCTGTCAATCATGATAAATTTTTCTTACCAATGGCCTGAACCTGCTTCTGGGGTACCCTTTCAGATGCGGGGGAACCCGCCGAAGACCTTGACGAAGGTCCAGGTGCAGAGGGGGACAATGTTTCTCAGGTAGCCTCTATACTTAGCTCTTTTAAATATCATGAGGACATCTCCGACATGGTTGCTTGGTACCGTATTCCACCCTCTGTGACGTGCCGTCGTCCCGAGGCCGATGAGTCTGCATGCTGTGACTCTTTAGGCGAGATTGTCGTTTACGAGGGTATGTTGGAGGCTGGCTTGCGGTTTCCTATCCCCAGGCCCATATGTCGGGTTCTGGGGCATTGGTCCCTTACTCCAGGGAGGTTGGCTCCCAATGGTTGGAGGGTGATTATGGCATTCTTCGCACTATGGCGACTGGTCCACCCTGCTCTTGTTCCCCCACCGTTTGAGGAGTTCCTGGCTACTCACGCGCTTCGAGTGAACCCCGTTCCCCATCAGGGGTGGTACCGTTTTGCCCCCAGAGTTGGCAAGATTATCGACGGGCTTACGTCCAACCTTCACCATTGGAAGATGAGGTTTTTCTTCGTCGGGGGAGAGTGGGCTTCTGAATCCGACCGCTGCATGGTGCCCACCCGATGGGATACAGTCCCCCGGATACAAAAGGTAAATATCTCACCTTCTACTTCTGCCTTGATTATTGCCTATTTGCTCTTATGGTGCTACCGTCTCTCTGCAGATCCACCGATTCTGACTCCGATTCAAGAGGGGCTGCTTGACATGGTTCGTGGTAATCCGACCAGAAAGTTTTCCGAGATTATGTCAGCGTCTGGTATCCCTACGATTCTTACGAGGCCGAGGAGGAAAGGTACTTGACTCCTTTCGTTGTCCCTTAAAGAATACAGCATGATATGATTCTTGACTTACACTGGTTCTGCAGGCCTTCCTATTGATAGGTCACTGGTGGGGGGAGTTTTTGATTCTCGGGTGATGTCTTCTGTCGCTCACCCTCCCAAGAGGGCTAAGACCAGTGCTCCCAGCTCTTCGCGACCAGAGTCTACTAGTCAGGCTAGTTTCTCAGGGGCCGACCCTGGTGATGCTCATCCTCCTTCTTCGATAGACGTCTCCTCGCCCCTGAGAGATCACTCTTGCAGTGCTGTGGGGGCTGAGGCTCTGATGTCTTCTCCTGTCAGGACGGAGGGTTTGCCTAGCTTTCCCTCTTCAGGTTCTGCTTCAGTGTCCATGTTGAAGGATGTGGAATTGGCAAAAGAGAGACTAAAAAACTTCGTGTCCGGAGTCGAGGTTCAAGAAGTAGCCTCTAGAGGGCCAGAGGGCGTAGTTGATTCTGCTATGGAGGCCTTTGTATTGGTAAGTCATGTTCCCTTTTATGTGGCTTTCTGTGATACTCTGGTCTTGTTCATGACTCTTCTTGTATCTTTGAATGTTTCCAGATGGCTGCTGCCTTGCCCTGTTTGTTCAGTAACACTCTTATGATCAGGGATGCAATCAATGGCCAGGAGATGGAGAGGCAGGCATGTGAGGCTGCCGAGGAACAACTTAGACTTGAGCAGCAGGCACGAGAGGATGCTGCAGAGCTTTCACGGCAGGCACGAGAGGATGCCGAGAAGCAGTCGAGGCTCGAGCGGCAGACGCGAGAGAATGCCGCTGAGGAATCGAGGCGGGCGCAGGAGAGGACTGCCCAACTTGAGGCCGACCTTCGCGCAACACTCGAGAGAGCTACTCGGGCCGAGGCTCAGAGGGATGCTGCCGAGAGAGGCAGGGATGCTGCTGAGAGGGGCAGGGCCGGTGCCTTCGTTGACGGCTACGAGGAGCTCAGGAGGAAGGCTACAGCAGCATACCCTTACAATGACTTTACTATCTTTCGGCCTGATGAGGCCCCCGACACCGATGATGATGACGGCGATGGAGGAGATTATGTGAGTGGGAGCAGTGAGGATCATTAGGAGTGATGCCTTTGCACTTTTTTGTTGACAGACTATGTCTTCCTTTTGTAAAAATCTCATGGGTCTTAATGAAACACAACTTTTGAGAAAGTACTTTGAAATTTTATTTCGCAATTCCAAGTAAATACTTAAGAAAGTAGAAAATAGCAAGACGACTAAAAGGTAAACAGTACAAGTAATGGCCCTCGACTCATGACTCACTGGCCCCAGCTACTGGTAGTATTTCTTTAAGTGCTCCGCATTCCATGGATGGGCTAGGATCTTTCCTTTGGTGTTTTGGATTCTGTAAGTTCCTGGCCTTACTACCTCTATGACGGTATAAGGACCTTCCCAGTTTGGTCCCAATTTTCCTTCTCGGGAGTCTTTGGTAGACAGGATGACCTTTTTCAAGACCAAGTCCCCGGGTAAGAAAGACCGAGGCTTCACCCTCGAGTTGTAGTGCTTGGTCATGCGACGTTTGTACTCTGCATTCCGGAGCATGGCTATCTCCCTTTCCTCCTCTACCAAGTCGAGGTTGATGCGGATGCCTTCTTCATTACTGGTAGGGTCATGGTGTTGGACCCTAAGGGAGTGTACCCCGATTTCAACGGGTATCACTGCCTCTGTTCCATATGCTAGAGAGAAAGGAGTTTCACCCGTTGGACTCCTTGGTGTGATCCGATATGCCCATAGTACTCCTAGGAGTTCGTCTACCCATCTCCCCTTGGCAGTCTCCAGTCTGGCTTTCAGGTTGCGAAGTATGGTTCTGACAGTGACCTCTGCTTGGCCATTTGCCTGGGGATGGGCGGGGCTAGAGTGGGGTTGCTTGATCTGGAGGTCTGCACAGAAACCGTTGAGGAGTTTGTTGTCAAACTGTTTGGCGTTGTCGCTCACAATGGCATGTGGTATTCCAAACCTGCAGACTAGATTCCTCCATATGAAATCCTTTATCTTTTGATCTGTGATTTTGGCCAAGGCTTCTGCTTTTGCCCATTTGGTAAAATAGTCGATGGCTATGACTATAAACTTGCACTGACCTCGACTCACAGGTAGGGGACCCAGGATGTCAATCCCCCACATGGAGAAGGGCCATGGGCTCTGGATGGTGGTGAGCTCTTCGGGTGGTTGTCTGGGTACCGTTGCAAAACGCTGGCACTTATCACATCTTTTAACAAAGTCTTTGGTATCTCGGATCATAGTAGGCCAATAGTATCCCTGCCTAACTGCTTTATGGGCCAGTGCACGCCCTCCTGAATGGTTTCCACATACCCCTTCATGGACCTCTCTCATGGCGTAGTTGGCCTCTTCGGGGGTGAGGCAGCGGAGTAGAGGGAGAGAGTGACTCTTCTTGTAAAGGGTGTTATGTAGGATAACATATCTGGATGCTCTCATTCTTACTTTTCTGGCCTCTACTGGGTCGTCTGGACTGGTGCCCTCCTGTAAGTAAGCTCGGATAGGAGTTATCCAGTTGGATTATGAGGATGCACAGTGGACCTCCTCCTCTGGTTTGGTGGTGCTGGGCTTGAACTGGTGACCTGTTAGTGCTGGACCCATGAGTATATTGGCAGAGGCAAACTTTGCAAGGGCATCTGCCATAACATTCTCTTCTCGGGGCACATGGTGGATGTCGAAACAGGCAAACCTTGTGAGCAGGGCTTGGACCACCGAGAGGTACTCCTGCATCCTTTCTTCCTTGGCCTCGAAATCTCCCCTTACCTGGTTGACTATGAGCTGAGAATCACTATAGGCCATGAGATTGAGTGCTTCCATCTCTAAGGCTAACCTTAGGCCTGATATGAGAGCTTCATACTCTGCTTGGTTATTCGATGTGGCGAAGTGTAAGGAGACAGCATACTTCAAGGGCGTGCCATGTGGGCTGATCAGTACTAGTCCAGCTCTACCCCCTTCGCTAGTGGAAGACCCATCTACGTAAAGTTTCCAGGATGGTGTAGGGGGTGATGGAGGGGAATGTGATGGGAGCTGAGAGGATGGAGCCCTGGAGATGCTGGGCGGCGCCCAAGGCCTAGTAGGTGGCACCTTAGGCGAGGTGGGTGGCGCCCAAGGTTGCCCAGTCAGCGTAGCTGACTCATTTTCCTTCTCTGGGTAGTGGTTCTTCCCTTGGGCAACATCTGGACTAGACTCCTGGTGGGTGGAGTCAGTGTGCACTGAGTAGGTGGGCGCATGGGCGCCTGATACCCCTCCTTGGGACTCTTGTAAAGGCGTGGACTCTGCCACGAAATCAGCAAGGGCTTGGGCTTTGATGGCAGCCCTAGGCTGGTACTGTATGTCGAATTCACTAAACTCCACTGCCCATTTGAGCAACCTACCAGAGACGTCAGGCTTCCCTAAAATTCTTTTAAGTGGTTGATTCGTAACTACCACGATGGTGTGGCCCTGAAAGTAGGGGCGCAGACGTCTGGCTGCCGTGACGAGGGCAAGAGCTAATTTTTCTAACTCCGAGTACCTTATCTCTGCCCCTCGGTAGGCTCTACTCACATAGTAGACGGGCTTCTGCGTGCCCTCATCCTCTCTGATGAGGACGGAGCTTACGGCAGACGGCGAAGAGGAAAGGTACAGGTACAGTTTTTCTCCTGGTAGTGCATGAGAGAGTAGAGGTGGTGCGGCGAGGTAGGCTTTAAGCTTCTAAAAGGCCTCCTCAACCTCTGGTCCCCACTGGAATGACCTGCGTAGGATTTTAAAGAAAGGTAGGCATTTATCGGCTGACTTAGAGACAAACCTGTTGAGGGCTGCTACCCTTCCGTTGAGGCGTTGGACCTCCTTTGTCGAGGCTGGGGACTTCATCTCCATGATGGCCCTGATCTTGTCGGGGTTAGTTCTATGCCCCTCTTGTGGACCATGAAGCCTAGAAATTTTCCTGAGCCGACGCCGAAGGCACACTTTTCAGGGTTCAACTTCATCTTGTAGGCTCTCAACACGTCAAAGGTCTCCTGTAGGTGCGATACATGATCATCCGCAGCTACACTCTTCACCAACATGTCATCTACATAGACCTCCATTGTCTTCCCAATCTGAGCCTCGAACATCTTGTTGACGAGGCGCTGGTAAGTGGCCCCGGCGTTCTTGAGTCCGAAAGGCATCACCCTGTAACAGTAAGTGCCTTTTGGAGTAATGAAAGAGGTCTTCTCCTGATCTGGGGGGAACATGCTGATCTGATTATAACCGGAGTAGGCATCCAGGAAACTCAAGAGTTCATGACCAGCAGTGGCATCAATAAGGAGGTCGATGCGTGGGAGTGGATAGCTGTCTTTTGGACAGGCTTTGTTGAGTTCCGTGAAGTCTACGCAGAGACGCCACTTCCCATTGGTTTTGGTTACCATTACCACATTGGATAGCCAATCTGGGTAGGCTACCTCCCTTACTGATCCATTAGTTAATAACTTGTCTACCTCTGCTTCCATGGCTTGCCCCCTTTCAGTGCTTACATTCCTCAGCTTCTGTCGAATAGGCTTATATCTGGGGTCGACATTAAGTCGATGGGAGGCCACCTCCGGGTTGATGCCTTCCAGGTCTTTGTGAGACCAAGCGAAGACGTCTGCGTTCTGTCTGAGGAAGTCTACCAAGGCGGAAGCCTACTCCTGTGAAAGTGAGGAACCTATGTAGACCTTCCTTTCTGGAAGATTATCATTGATCACAATGGGTCGGAGCTCTTCTGCTGGTTCACCCCTTTCTATGGCACTGTCCTCCCTGGGGTCATACACTTCGACTTGGAGAGTCTCCTGTGATCCTGTAGCCCTCATCGAGGCCACATAGCACTCCCTAGCTGAGACCTGATCTCCTCTTATCTCCCCAATCCCACTAGAGGTTGGGAAACGGAGGAGAAGGTGGTAGGTAGATGGCACTGCCCTTAGAGCATTGAGGGCAGGGCGTCCAAGAATTATATTATACGCAGAAGGGCAATCAAGTACAAGAAAATTTACCATGATAGTAGAACTCCTTGGAGCAGTCCCTGCTGTGACAGGCAAGGTGATAGACCCCAAGGGTTGGACTCTCTCTCCTGAGAAGCCAACCAAGGGAGTCCTAACAGGTTGTAGTCTCTCTCTGCCAAGGTGAAGGCTGTCGTAGGCTGTGGCAAACAAGATGTCGGCGGAGCTGCCACTATCAACAAGTACTCTCCTCACCTGGTAGTTGGCCACCATCAAGGTTAGGACTAGAGGGTCATCATGTGGAGCTTGGACCCCTTCCAAGTCTCTGTCTGAGAAAGTGATGACCTCATCTTCCCCATGTCAGGGTGTCTTCATTGGGCGAGAGTCATGTGACTCTGCCCGCCTGGCTCTCCTGGCGTGCGCCTTCCTGGCGGAGTTGGAGTCACCTCCTCCTCCTAACCCTCCTGCGATGGTCTGAATCTCACCGAGGGGCTGTTGGCGCTCGTGTCCCTCGTGTGGTGGAGCTGGTCCTCGACCAGCAACATATTGCCTTAGCTGGCCTCACTGAATGAGTTCTTCAATCTGTTTCTTCAACTGGAAACAGTCATCTGTGTCATGGCCATGGTCGCGGTGGAAACGACAGTACTTGCTAGGATTCCGACGCTTGGGGTCAGACTTCATTTTTCCGGGCCAACGGACGGCGGGGTCATCTTGTATTTGGAACAAGATGTGCTCCACTGAGGCATTGAGCGGTGTGAAAGGTTGTCGGTCTCTCGGAGGTAGTGGACCGAGACGGTCCTTCACGGACACCCTGTCAGATTTCTTTCTCTTGTTCTCGGTTTCCCTCTTGTCTTCGTGACTTTCTTTCCTCTTCTCACCACCTCGAGAGGACTCTCCCCGGCGTGCCTTGGTGATGTCCTCTGCGTTCACGTACTTCTGAGCCCTAGATAGCAGCTCGGGCATACTGGAGGGCGGCTTCTTAAGTACAGAGAACATAAAACTGGAAGAGCGGAGCCCAGCGATAAAAGCGGCTAAGGCCACCTTATCATCCGGCTCCTCAACCTGGAGGACCTCCTTGTTGAAGCGGGCAAGGTAGCCCCTGAGGCTTTCGTCCCTGTCCTGCTTGATGGTAAGCAGGTGGGTTACTGATTTCTGGTGGCGGCGTCCCCCAATGAAGTGGGAGACGAAGGACCTGCTTAGCTCCGCAAAAGAGTGGATAGAGGAAGGCTTGATTTTGGAGAACCACTGGCGGGCAGACCTCTTCAAAGTGGTAGGAAAGGCTCTGCACATAACCTCCTCAGGCACATTGTGGAGTTGCATGAGGGATTTGTACGTGTCCAGGTGGTCAAGGGGGTCTTTGGTACCATCGAAGATCTCGATGTTGGGCATCTTGAACTTTGATGGCAGAGGATAATTGACGATGTCAGCAGTAAAAGGCGTATCAGTACGTCTTACCAGGTAGTCTATGGCTTCAGGCGCCTGTGCCTTGATGGCGTTAAGGGCACCACCAAGCTGGTTCTGCACCTCTCTAATCTTCTCGTCCCACTGGTTGGGGACGTCTTCAGTCGGATGGCGGTACTGGCTTTGGTGGTAGCCATATTGACTCTCACCGTCTTCATCCTCCTGCGCAGGTACGTGTGAGAGAGGGGGAACACGCGAGCTGCCTGCGCGTTGAGGAGGGACTACTGGGCGAGGGGCGCCCTGTAGCCTTGAGGCGTTCTGGCGGAGGACCCCATGGCGATGGGCTGTCTGGTGCCCAGAAGGAAGGGGTTGATGCTCCTCCCCTGTTGGAGGGAGTGGTGCTCCTCCTGCAGGGTGAGGGGCGATGCCCCCTTGAGTGAGCATAAGTTGGATGATTTGCTGGTTTTGTTCCAGCAGCAGCTGCATGGTCTGCAAGAGTTGTTGTTGTCCGACGACGGGGGTCGCCGTGGCAGAAGGTCCCGAAGGTGCGAGGGGAGGCGGAACCTCCTCCCGGTGAGCCGGGTTGTTGTCCCCGGGTTGTTGAGACCTTGATCTCGTGGTGATTGCCATGGATTCAATGAGCAAAGAAGTAAAGCAATAGAAACTTTGTCGTTCCCACAGACGGCGTCAAACTGATGATGCACAAAATCGTCTTTGGCAAGATCAACAGTCAAGTATGTAATTAATGAGTAATTAACAAGCAATCAATGACAATCAATGAAACTTTAAGCAATAAACAACAGATCAACACAGGAATTTATAGTGGTTCGGTCGCAGATGACCTACGTCCACTCTCTGGAATGGCAGCGATGGCCGGTGTTCTTTATTGATGAATAAGTGTCACCGGAATGTTACAGAGCTTTGAGAGAGAGAGATATAGGGAGAGAGAACAAGTGTGTAGTGAGGCCTATCTCTGGGTGCTTGGGATGTATAAGGTGTATTCAGCGTGTCTTTACCCTTGAGAGGGCTTACATTATATAGCTATGTTGAGGCGGTGCCGTGAGGAAGAGGTCTTCCACTATTTAGGTAAGTACAATCATGGTAAGAGTGGACCTCTTTGGCAAGCACAATTAAGGTAGGAGTTGATCTCCGTATCCCGTCATTCTCTCCCTCGTGCTCCTATTTAGTCGGTGGAGAGTCCTGGTTGGATTGGACTTTAGGCTGGACCTTGAGTTAGAGTAGGAGTACCGGAGTCAAGAGGAGTGAAGAGAAGTAGGCGCCCAAGTGACCAGGTCCAAGTGATGAGGTCCAAGTGATGAGCTCCAAGTGATGAGCTCCAAGTGATGAGTACCTAGTGGGCGGCGCCCATATGGCTGGGGTGACCTCTCTTGATGCCTTCACTTCTTCTCCGTTCTCCTTAGATGGGATGACCCGGCTTGACAGGCTTTGGCGACTTGGACTATTTCCGGGGCCCATTAAAATTTGGGCCCTTTCCCGACTTATTTTTATCGGGCTTGACACTGTTAATTTCGGGCTCATCATAGTCGACTCCTCAAATTGAAGATATAGTACCATGGTTTGCTAGAATCAAAATAATTGTAAGATTGGGATCACAGAACTCAAACGACGTCTGAGATTTACTTCTCTTCCGATTTTAGAATAAATCTCTGTTAATGAGAGACCTAGATGAAGTAAAGTCTACAAAGTGATTGGTTTAGAAGAAGTGCAATGCTCAAAGAACTTGATTTGTTGACTTGATTTGTTGGATTGATCAATCACGGTCATTGATTTAAAGATAAATTTCATCCACACCCCCTATTGAGAACATATGTTACTGACACACTAAAAATTGATGATGTCATAATAAATTATTTTTAAAATACCAATTTTACCCTCTCTTTCATCTCCCCAATCTGACCATCTCTCTTTTTGTTAGGGGTTGGATTGTACATGTTATAACGATTTGGATTGAAAATTGAAAATGTGACAGATGTTTAGGTGTTTTTTTTTTTATTTTTTGTTTTCTTTGAGGGGTGGGGGGATTGGAGGGTTTGGTAGTTGCTATTTTGATGATTAATTTGTTTTGTTTGCTTGTTTGTCGGTTGCAGGTACCTATAACCATAGTTCTATGTGTGAAGAGGGAGAGGGAGAGGGAGAGAGGAAAGTGGCCATAATTTGTGCGTGAAGAGAGAAAAGGAGAGAGAAAAAGTGGCTAAGGCACAACTTTGGTGCTGATGACATTAGTTGTAATTGTAGTGGCGGAATTAATTAGATTAATTATTAAAATAAAATGACAATTGTTTAGATAATATTAAATTAGACTTCACTTGAATTTAAAAGTAAATTTGATTAATTCAATTGATTAAGATCAAGATTTAATTTGAAATAAATTTAACTCAATTAAGGGTAAATAACTATTTTTGATATATATTATGTTATATTGGTAAATATATGAATTTGGTAAGGGCATGATAGTAAAAGTGTCACTTCCTTTATTATCGTCCCGGGACAAACATTGACAAAGGGTGTCAGTGAAATTTCAAAAAAGACAAGAGGTATCTTTGTATTTAAACCCATCTATAAGGGGTGTGAGTGAAATTTACCCTTAATTTAATTATGAGTTTCAGTATTTGAGAATCATTACCTATTCAATTGTTATAGTTAATCAAGTTAACAAATAAATTTTGAAGAATTAGTAGAAGTATAGATTTTCCTCCAACCCGAGAACATAATCAGACTCTTTCGCATGTACAAATACAGAATACAAATGGAGAATGGAATAGACATTAATAATTATTCGAGTTTTTTTTTTATTAAGAAAATGAGGAATTACACACAAATCTCTTGAGTTTTGTTACTTAATCACTCAGACCCCTGATATTAGAAATATTATACACAGACCTCCTGAGGTTTATACGCGGGTAACACTTAGACCCCTACCATCAATGTCGGTTAGTAAATTATACTCCGACCTCCTGAAGTTTATATGCGTATAATGCTTAGACCCCCAAGTTTAAAATGTTATATATAGACAAAAAATACTCTAATCACAAATATAGAATATCAAATATTTTAAATTTTACAATCAAAATTCATATTCTATCATGATATTTATTGTAATAAAATCAAAAATAAAAATCTATTTTTTTCTTAAAAAATCACAATTAATATACTATTATACTATCTATTGAAATTTAATTTGGTCGTTTAAACGACTGAATTAAACTACGAAATTACCTCAATTAAAGTTAGAAGATATTGTGTCCATTATAGTTTGACCATTTGTTTGATTTTTTAGTTTTATTCCAATAGATAGTATAATTGTACATTAATTATGATTTTTTAAGAAAAAAATATATTTTTAATTTTAATTTTATTTCAATAAATGACATAATAGAATATGAATTTTGGTTGTAATTCATGTTCTATTATGAATAACTTAGACCCCTTGTTTGATTTTTTTAGTTTTATTCTAATAGATAGTATAATTGTACACTAATTATGATTTTTTATGAATAAATTAGATTTATTTTTTGATTTTATTTCAATAAATGATACAATAGAACATGAATTCTAGTTATAAAATTTAAATTATTTGATATTTCACTACAAGAAAAAGGGGTTTTTACGGCGGTAAAATGCTGTCATAAAAGGTCAATTTGCTGTCACAAATACTTTTTGTGACGGCATTGTGGCGGCATTGCCTCGTCATAATAAGTGTGGTCTCAAAAGGTTTTTACGGCAGCAACAGTCTGTCTCAAATAGTATTTACGGCAGCAAGACCCTGTCGTAAATAAGTTGTCACAAAAAATCCGGCACTTTTGTTTTTATTTATGACGGCAACGATGCCGCCACAAAAAAAAAATTTTAATTATTATAGACGGTTAATAACCAATGTTATATATCCTGTGCATATATACACTCCATACAACTTTTTTTTTTTGGGTGGGGGAAGGAGGGAGGAAGGGGGTTTGACCCCTTGACCTCAAGAAGGCAAAGCTTTCACAATGTAAGGAATACCATTAGACCAAAGACTCATTGGTATCCATACAACTACCCAATTTAATATATAGATAAACACAAAAGTAAATATAATCAACATTTTCAAAAACATAGAAATATTTTCATATCCAAAAAAAACAATCCCACGAGTTAAACAAAATGTAAAGTATGCACTTTTATAAAACATAACGATCTATGAGTATAAGAAATTAATGCAAAAAGTTGAACATTCTTTCCGAACCATCTACTCTCTCAGTGACATCTGAAAAAAATATAAAATTATTGTTACTATACTGAAATAATATTTATATACATATATACAATAAAGAACTAAAACAAGTTAGAATATACATCAACAGAGGGCCACGCAATATTTCTCTGAACGGCTTGTCAAATTATGTAAATGACATATAAACGAGTCATATCGTATACATTTCTTATAATTGGTTTCACCAATACCTAATTCGTTTATAATCATGTTGTGACGAGTCCACTCGTTTACTAAACAGGTGGTTTAAGGAAGACTCAAACCCACTAATTTTATGTCGTGCTAACGGGTCGTGTCATATTTTGACACTCTTAATTTTGATATAAAAACTTGACTTTGTAGAGTTTAATTTTTTTTTTCTTTGAACTATAAATTGTCTTTTGATGTTAAACTACGTAATTTTATAAAATATTACTTGTAACATGAAAAATAGTTGTTGTCAATACAAATTTTTTTTAGAGTTTTTCTTTTTTAAACTATAAACTGTTTTTTAATCTAAAACAACATTTTAATATTTTATGAAATATTATATACGACGGGAAAAATGGCTGCCATAAATATAAAAAATTCTTTTGAATTTATAAATATTATTTGAGGCAGGAAAAACAACTGTCTCAAATACAATTTTTTTTTTTGAGTTTATGACACTATTTACGGCAAAAAAAATAACTGCCACAAATATTAACACAAACACGCTTTTTGTGACGGCAAACACAGCCGCCACAAAAAATTGTCTCAAATACATCTTTTGTGACGGCGAACACATCCGCCGTAAAAAATTTGTCACAAAAGCCTATTTTTCTTGTAGTGTTTATCTTTGATTGAAATATTTTTGTTCTAAGTATACCATTTTAAACTTGAATGGTCTAACTATTATACGTCTACAAATTTCAGGGGGTTTGAGTGTAATTTACTAAAAGATATACTAATGGACATTGACGGCAACAGTTTAAGTGTTATACGCGTACAAACTTCAAGGGATCTGTGTATAATATTTTAAATGTAAGCGGTTTGAGTGATTAAGTGACAAACCTTAGGGGCCTAGGTATAATTCTCCCTAAAAAAGAAGGGTAATTAGCATCCATACTCGCTCTAGATAACTATATTTTCAAAGAGATCTCTCCATTTTTTAAAATATCTCTGAAACTCATTATAGTTTATATTTAAACACCATTGACACCCCCTGTCGTTAAACTACCGTTTCTAAGAAAAAAAATTCATCTAAAATACTAAAATTGCCCCTACATAAACCCTAAATAATCTTTCTATATAAAATTTGCTTAAAATTCGAGATGATTAAAATTAATTTTTTTACATATTAAAATTTGAGCAGATTAAAATTCATTTTTTTACATATTAAAATTCGATTCGAATTGATTAAATTTATTTTTCTACATATTAAAATTTGACTCAAGCTAATTAAAATTAATTTTTTATGTATTAAAACTTAAATCAATTAAAATTTATATTTTTTTATGTATCAAAATTTGGGTCGATTAAAATTCGATTCGAGCCGATTAAAAACGAATTTTAATCTGCTCAAATCGAATTTTAATCAGTTCAAATTTTAATCCGTAAAAAAATATAATTTTTAATCGACTCAAATTTTAATTGGTCCAAATTTTAATACTTTAAAAAATTAGAAAACAAAAGGGATCTCATTGAAGATATGTCTATCTAGAGTGGGTGTGGATGAAGTTTTTCTTAAAATATATCATAAGTAATTTAGTAAAATTACATTTTGATTAACGTCATTAATTTGACAGGGGTGTCAGTGATTTTTCAGATAATAGAGAGAGTCTCATTGAAGATAAATCTATCCGGAGATGTAGATAAAAATTTTCGAAAATATAACTGAAGCACTACACAATGTATGGAATTGATTTTGATGGGAAATTGATGGCCTTTTGTATGCAACAAACAAGTGGGAAGAGAAGTTGAATTTCACATGAAAGGTCCATGGGACCAGAGTTTAAGTTGTTATTTCTATTTTCTTTTATTTTCTGTCAAAATCAAGGGATTTTCTTCCCAAAAAGAGGCCCCCTCAGATTCTGTAATTTAATGGTAGGTGACAATCCTAAATGAGGTTATCTGCAGAGTCCTAAATTGTATTTTATATACAATAATATTTTATATGTGGGTTCTTGATGCTACATTTTAACAGGACAAAACAAATTATAGGGATTTTAGTGGGGTGTAGTGATGGCAAAGGAGCTTGTAAGAAAGTGATTTTTTTTTTTTATTATTATTTCTAAATTGATGATAACTATATTTAAACCCCTTCATCTTTGAATGAATAAATAATTAGCTATAATTTACAATTCAAGATCTGCAATATCAATTTTGAATTGCGAAAGCATAAAATTTATGTTGGTGATCCCAAATTTTCAAATCTATTATTCAACATTGTGCGCGCGCGCGCACACACACAAAAAAGGGAAACATTGTTTGTCATGATCTCACAACCTTGTATTATTAGAGCTAGATTATCTCCAGTATATTCATCTTCACATGTGTAGATCAATAACGGTGTATTTATATGAGACTCATTTATATATTATGAGTCTCGTTTGAATTTATAATGGATGATTTACGATTTGACAGAATTAAGAAACATTGCATTAGGAGGAATGTAAATCATGTATTTTTCGACTTCTATAGATAGTATTACTTTATTCAATCAGAAGTATTCCTAAGTTTTGAAATGATTGACTTTGATTGAAGTATTTCAATAAATTATCTCAAACAAAGAATGTCTGTCTATGAATTTGAAATGACCCAATTCATTGTTTTTTCAATAAAATTGCCTGCTAAAATGTATTTTCCACTGCACTTTCTGGTCTCATGGTCACCATTAAATGGGAATTCTCTGAAACCCATCACTCTTAATAATAGACACTAAGTCACATTAATGGAAACAAAAATTATTAATCCTACGGTAACTCAAGTGATACTAGAAATAAGTTGTAAATTCAAACGTCCTGAGTTATAATCTTGGTAATCCTTTGAGGCTAGACCATAAAAGATTTATTTCTCATGAATACCCTAGTCCCGACGTATATGACCTGCTTTTCGACCGGACCGGGGAGGAAATTAATCGAGGTGCACGTAAATTGATCCAAACACTCTTGACCGTTGAACTAAAAAAAAAAGGAAATAAAAATCATTCAACTGTTACAATGCTATACAATCATTCAAATAGGTGAATTGCCATTCATAATAAGTGAACAAAAAAAGATACACACTCTACCAAAGAAAGCACGAGAGGCATAAGCATGGTAGTTGGAATCAATTTCCAAACGATAATAATTTTTTGTCTTTATTCCCCTTTTGCCGTACTTTGTAAGTTGTAACTTATTTCTCAAACTAAAATTGTTTTTGATGATGCACAAAATTGTTTTTGGCAAGATCAACAGTCAAGAAGATATAAGGGTGTGATTAATGAGCAACTAACAAACAATCAATAGCAATCAATGAAACTTAAAGCAATAAACAACGGATCAACACAGAAAATTATAGTGGTTCGGTCTCGGATGACCTACGTCCACTCTCTGGAATGGCAGCGATGGCCGGTGTTCTTTATTGATGAATAAGGATCACCGAAGTGTTACAGAGCTTTGAGAGAGAGAGAGAGATAAGGAGAGAGAACAAGTGTGTAGTGAAGCTTGCCTCTGGGTGTTTGAGATGCATCAAGGTGTATTCAGTGTGTCTTTACCCTTGAGATGGCTTACATTATATAGCTATGGTGAGGCGGTGAGGCGGTGCCGTGACGAAGAGGTCTTCCACTATTTTGGTAAGTACAATCATGGTAAGAGTGGACCTCTTTGGCAAGCACAATTAAGGTAGGAGTTGATTTTCGTATCACGTCATTCTCTCCCTCGTGCTCCTATTTAGTCGGAGAAGAGTCCTGATTAGATTGGACTTTATGCTGGACCTTGAGTTGGAGTAGGAGTACCAGAGTCAAGAGGAGTGGAGAGAAGTAGACGCCCAAGTGACCAGGTCCAAGTGATGAGATCCAAGTGATGACTCCAAGTGATGAGGTCCAAGTGATGACTCCAAGTGATGAGTGGGCGGCGCCCATATGATGAGGTCCAAGTGATGACTCTAAGTGATGAGTGGGTGGCGCCCATATGATGAGGTCCAAGTGATGAGTCCTTAGTGGGCGGCGCCAAAGTGATGACCTCTTGTTGGCGCTCCTTGGTCCCCCTTGGTCATTTGGCTTCCTTCTGGACTCCTTTAGGATGGATTGACCCGGCTTGATGGGCTTTGGCGACTTGGACTATTTCTTAGGTCCTTTGGCATTTGGGCCTTTCTCGACTTATTTTTATCGGGCTTAGCCCAGTCAAATTCGGGCTCATCAGTTTTTATAAAATCATGGTTCAAATTCAGACTTTTCAATACAAAATTGTGTTTAAAAACCACGCCTTCAGTGCAAAACTTCAACAAACACGTTTTTAACAATGAAATACAGGGGAAATTCTTCATTCTAATTGTAATTTTCTTTTCCATGGTTGAATGATATTTCACACATGTTCACAAAAAAAAAAGAGGGTAACGATTAGCCTAATGACCACCACCCTTGCTATTGAACCTTAAGGTCACAAGTTTGAACATCGTCGTCTCTCTCTATAATAGTGTCTCACAAAAAAAAAAACAGTGAAATACATGAGTCAAACTGATGATTCTATAAAAACAGCAACAGTTGAGAAAATAAGTTCCAAAATATGCCACACAGATCAAATTAAGAAAATACCGATGCAATCACAAAATTGTATAGCAGGCAAATCAGTGTGGTAGCCATGATATGATACAAATACAGAGAATCTGCAGCCAGAAGAAAGAAAGCCCAGTGAGATTTTGCTAAAAAAGAGAACACTGATAGGGCACCATACCCATTGTTAAATGCTTCACTTGAACAGTGACACCATAACCACCTAACTGACCCTTTTTGGCTGCAATTTGTTGGGTTATATCTCTTCTAATTTCTCTCTATTTGGCCCCAATACAGAAGCTTGTGGCTTCCATTGGATGAGAACTATAGGGTTGGTGTTTGGAATTTATGGCTATACAATCCTCTATGTATCTGTCTAGGTGGGTATGCTTTTTATTTCCCCTCATCCTATGGAAATGTGGTTACCAACCTATGTGCACAGTACTAGTATGGGTGAACATAATAAATGAAGTTGGTGTTGGTACAACAATAGTTTTGAATGGGTCTTTTATAGAATTTCGGAAACTTTTGGTTCCTTGTGAGGATTGGGAGCTTATTTATACAATCGTTTGGTTATAATATTAACGGGTGTATTAAGGAGTTATAATAAATTAAAACTCTCTAATTTAATTTTATATTACATTTGATTACTAAAAATATTTTGTAGTATATTTAGTCTTATGTTGTATATATATAAAATAATAAGTTCTACCCGTACTATTGAGTCAATTTTAACGCCACCTAAAGAGGTTATATTATAATACAGTAAAACTGTATTAATTTATATTTTACTATTTTTCTCACCAACTAAACAAAAACATGCATAACTAGATTAAATTGATGATTTTTTTGGTCAATATGTAATTAATACTCTATTATCCTACTGTTATCCATTGTCTTACCAAACATTGAATTATAATGAATATTATTTTTATCTTATATTTAATCTTTTGTTTTATCCGTTTATAAAGAATTAACGTGTATTAACTAATATAATCATTTCTTTTATTATATGACAACCAAATGAGTCCTATTTTTTGGAACTTAAACATGTTTGAACTCAAAGAAAAAGAGAAAAAGAAGTGAAAATTACAGTAAAATTACCTTTTTGAGTAATTTTCTTTCCTTGACGTAATGGAAACATAAGGGCCGTCTCCATCTAAGCCTCTCACTATATTTGATGGACGTACCAGGCCCGCCAATCAATAGTCGATGCGAGCAGCGGGTTGGGCCATTGGGTTTGGTTAGCTGGTTATGACAGAAATTTTACAGCTCACGTTTGGGATGAGAGTGGATCAAGAAAAAATGGGCATTCATCCAAATCTATCTTATTTGGATCAGGAATAGACCATACGTATTAGATGATAGACATATATGAGAATACCAATATAAACCTGTGTAGGGATGTAGGCGAGGATGGATTGAAACTCATCTCCGTCCTGCCTCCACCCCGTGAAACCAGTGATATATATATATTCTATTTTTCTTCGGATTGATTTGATCAGGAAGGAAGGGATTTCTCCTAACAATAGGAGACAGACAGATCAGATATAGAGCACTAAGCCTGACTTAAGTATTAGGGCAATCCAGGGTGAATCTCATTGTGCATCTACTTCCGCTCATCGAAAAGTCTACCTCCGACTGAATCAATATCTCGTTTTCCCTTTGCTGCCCCTTCCCTTGAGATTGGGAGCGATGTTCCGCCTCTTTCTTAAACAGCTCTCGCTCATTCATTTCACTGAACCTGAACCCTTCCACCAAGAAGACAAGTGGAGCGATCAGTGTGATCAAGCGAGCTATCATGCTTTTTTCTGGCTTCTGTCCTACACAATTCAGGTTGTTTTGTTTGGAGGGCGATCAGTGGGATCCCATTTTCTATATCTGTTAAGCCTCACAGCTATGCTTTTTATTCTTTTGTCGAATCCGAGTTCTTCATGCCATGAAGACCAGCCAAGCCGAACTAAAGCTCCATATATATATATACTAGTTATTACCTATGCCTGAAGGCACAGTGTAATAAAAAAATGGTAAACAATAATCATATTCGTATTCATATCTAAAATCAAATCACAAACATAGAGAAGAGATAAAAGAATTTAAGTATCGGTTTGTAGTGGGGGTGAAATGTGGTGGGCGGCAGTGGTGGTGGCAGCGGCGGTGGTGGTGGCGGCGACGGAGGTGGTGGCCGTGGTGGCGACGGTGGTGGTGGCGGCGACGGAGGTGGTGGCCATGGTGGCGACGGTGGTGGTGGTGGCGGTGGCGGCGACGGTGGTAGTGGTGGGAGTAGAGGTAGTGGTTGGACAGTTTCAAACACTATTATTTTTTTTAAAGTATTTATGAGAAATAATCACAATAGTATTTATGAGAAATAATTTCTAGAAGTACTTTTAAAAAATTACTTCAAACACACCCTTAAACCCTATTTTTCCTATTAAATATAGGGTGTTAATATTAGCCGTTAGATTAACTTTAAAGTAAAATTTAAAGCGATCTCAACCGCGAATAGCAAAAGTCATTTTGTTTATCTTTTGAGATTTGAATTGTAAGCTACTTTATTATATAGATATATATATGAAGACACAAACTATACCCACCCTTTCACTTACTTATTAATCTATATAATAAAATACAATACAATTCAAATCTCAAAAGATAAACAAAATGACTTTTACTTTTCGCGGTTGAGATCTCTTTAAATTTTATTTTAAGTTAATCCGATGACTAATATTAACACTCCAAATTTAATAAGGAAAATAGATTCTTAAGTGTGTGTTTGGAGTGACTTTTTAAAAGTGTTTTTAATACTTATAACTTCTCATAAGCACTTTAAAAAAATATATATATTTAGAAACCGCTCCACCAACACCTCTACCACCACCACCCCCCACCACTACCACCACCAACCCCACCGCCACCGCCACCATCACTATCGCCACCCTACCACACCCATCACCCTACTATCACTGTCACCGCCACCACTACTGTCACCTCACCATCACTTCTTCTACAACAAACAACCACCACCATTGTCGCCACCCCATCACCACCACCCTATTAGTGTCCCACCATCACCACTGCTACGGCCACCTTACCACCACCGCTACTATCCCACCATCACCCCCATTGCCCCATCACCACCATCACGGATGTCACCATCACAACCGGTCGTCATCATCTATCACAACTATCACCGTCTCCCACCACCACCACTGCAGCCCACCATCACTATCACCGCTTGCCTCCACTACAACCAGTGCTTAAATTCATTTCTCACTCCTCTATCTTTATAATTTGATTTTGGGTGTGAATACAAGTATGTTTATTGTTTACTACTTTTTTTATTATTCTGTACTTTCAGGCACGAGAAATAACTAATACGCATATATAATATTACAAATTTCACCCACCCACACGCTTTTGTCTTTACCAAAAACAAAACACTTTACTTCTCTCTCTTTTTTTTGATCCATTTGTTATATAATGAGGTTTCTTCCATTAGTGAGGTTTTAGGATTTTTTTTTTCAATTTTTTTCTTAAAATTATAGAAATTAATTATTATAAACGGGGACGGGGACGGGGATCAAAATTTACTTGCGAGGCGGGAACGAAAATTAAAATTTCTCCCACTAACAAGATAGACGAATATTTTTGAAACAGGTACAAAAGTGAAGACTATTCCCCCCTCCCTTGCCCCCGGTCCACTCCCATTCAAGCTCACTCATATTTATTGGCCCTCTTGCCGGGTATTCAATTGTCCGAACATAAAGGGTTATAATTTTGATATTTTTTTTAAATTCTTAAGCCTATATATTTACACCCTCTGCAACTAAAATAGTTTTCAATTGGGTCTTTGATTCTCAATTGGGTCTTCGATTAAGTTTTACCATCCAAATTCGCCAAAGATTGTAACACAAAAACATCAGTTAAATTTTTTTTAGGTAAATTGAACCATATGGATATCAACTATCCTCGTTACAGGGAAGATTATAGCCACGTAAATATATTGATGTAGAACACGTAATAACTGATTATTTGGATCAGGAAGATTGTTGTGCATTTAAAGCCCAACAAAAATTAAAACAAGATGATCCTTGAGATAAAATGGGTTGAACTCGAAATTAATTGAGACCAGTAGTATTTGATTTGAATCGGGTCAACGATCAAATCCCATCATTTTGTCACGAGTTTCTTCAGTTTTGAGCTGAATTTTATCGTTTAGGTCTTCAAAATCCTGTTTTTATTGTTTTAGGAAAGAATTTATGTTAATTAGTTATATTAGAATTTTTTATTTTTATTAATTTTTCTATAACTAATTTTTTATTTTAATTATAACTTTTTGTGTTCCTTGTTCCACTGCGTCATATGTGCGTGTTATATATATAAGAGCCAACAAATTAATAAGCCAATACATCTATAACAATAGAGTAAGTTTTGCTCAAAACTGCCTTTTTAATTAGGGTGCGTCACATATTCCCTTGGAGGGGGGAATTAATCGAAATATAACCTAAAGTTTTAGATCTTAGTTTTTTCAATTGACTAAATGGAAATTATAAAATATTATTTACTCTAGAAGCTTTGTAAGGCTTCTAATTATTCACAATGAGAACGTAACTGACTGATATAGAACCTTATGCCCGATTACCATGACATGTCATTTAGTCCAAAATCAAGTCCCTTAACTTTATTTTTCGGTTTTAATTTAATCTCTGAACTTTAGATTGTCTCAATTTAGTCTCTCAACTATCAATTTCTTCTTAATTAAATCCTTCAATTAATTTTTATTGTTATATCATCTGGAGACTAGTCCAATCTGATCCATTTCAGCGTTGATTTAACAGTGAAAATGGACAAAAATACTTAATTGAGACAAAATTGATAATTGAGTGACTAAATTTAGATAATTAAAAGTTAAGGGGCCAAATTAAAATCAATGGTAAAATTGTGGGGTTAACTAACTTTTATTAACAATTCAATGGTGTAGGAAGTGCCTGTTCATGCACAGTATTACAGAAACTGATTGGGGTCAGGATAAACAAGAGAGGTACGACATTGATTGAAGCCAAAACATCACTTTCCAAGTTCCTCAAAACATAAAAATACCTACATAAACAACTTTTAAGGCAAATTCAAAACTTGGGTGACGAACATCTGACTTTTTTACGTAGTACTGTGCATGAACAGACAGTAAAAATGAGCAGCTATTTCATGTCTATTCTGATTTCTTAGCAATTCATTAAGATGCAAGCTCAATTGAAATCAAGCAAAATTTCAAAAAGATTAATTAGAAGCAAAACCTTCTAATCCTACTCTAAGATCCTTCTGTTTTGTTTTGTTTTGTTTTTTTCCCCCTATTATAGAGTGACAAAGTTTCTTTTATTCTGTATTTGGTGAAACGGATGAATTAGGTGGTAGCCAATGAGGTGTTGATAGGCATCGGAACGATGACAAGTACTCATTCGTTCAAGACATATATATTGTAGTTTTGAGTCCGAAAATCAACCTATCTAAAATACAAGTAGGGCTAATCTCACTTTGTATCTCGAAAGATGCTTCGAGTCTCAATTTACACTCTCGAATATTAAAAATCTCAATTTGTACCTTCAATATTATGAATTGATAGCAATGTGAACCTCGTTCAAATTGTCGTTCAGTTTTTTGTCATAAATTGAAATACATGAGTTGCAAGTACTTCGAGCATGAGGATGGGGTGTGTTCATCGATGCAGATCTTCGTTTGGGATTAATTTGGCATCATTTTAGATATCAAAAATAAAATTTTATTAATCAAATAGAAGTTAAATCTATCATGTGTAACTCATACAAGACGTCAACAGTCTCATGCATTAAATGCTATAATGAGTTCCATCATTAAATATATTTCATTATCACTTGCATGATTAATCATACTTTTTACAAGTTGTAACTTTACTTCAAAAAATTATAATTTTAACTTTAAAAAATTGAAAATTTTAATACGCTTTCCCATGTTGGCCAAGCAACGTTAGCCAAATAACCATCCTCAAAGCTAACATAACTTCCGAGTTTCCAAGTTTTTGTCAGAAAGTGCTCAGCAGACACAATTTGAAAACAGATATGGAAATTTAGAGCCTGTTTGGATCCAAAACAGGTTTTTTGTTTTGTAATATAAAAAATTAGTGAAAATTTGTTTAGAAAGAAATTTTTGGGAACAATTTTGGAAAAAAAATGGAGAACAAAAGGTTGATTTTAAAGAATAACCAAACGATGTTTTGGGATATTTTAGGATGTTTTAGAGACAAAAGAATGAAAAATTGAGACACACGGAGAACATCGGTCTTTTAATAAAGTCTCCCTTTCGATCCCCTTTAGTAGGGAAACAAGCCTTAGTATAAAAGTTTTTTTTTTTGGCCTTTCTCTCTCCCCAACTTTCTTTTTCTCTCCACTTCAACTCTGAGACGGAACGAATTCGTTCGAACACACACATAACGCCTTCCCTAGTGAAAGGGTCTTCTCCTGTGATTAGAGGTCGTTTTCTTCGACGATTGAGAGCTCTTCGACGAAACCAGATCTCTAGCGAAACTAGATTTATGATTAGATTTGTATACTAAATCTATTTTTTTTATCTTGATTTTTTTCCAGATGATTAATTCGGATTTGCTTCAGATCTCTTTTTTTTTCGACGGTTTCAAAATATGCTTCAGATCTGGTTTTTTTTTTTTTTTTGGTGGCTTCAAGGGCTGAAATTTTTTTTCAGTGGCTTCAAGATCTGTTTCAACAAAGGGCTAAATTTTTTTTTACATTTGATCAAGTTTAATATATTAAAAAAAAATTATATGAAACACTCAATCCAAATAAATTTTATTATTTTCGTAGAATTATTTTTGAAATCATGTAACTAAACAAATTTTTTAATAAAAAATATAAAAATATATTTTTGAATACTATTTTTTAAGACGTAATCGAAACTAATCTTTACTATCTTGGATAATTTTTTGAGAATATTGATCTAAAAAATTGCTCATTTTCCTAGAGATTAATTTATCTGTGCTACATGTGTCCTTGGATTGGATGAATTGACTAAAAAACTAATCATTTCTTCAGATGTGGGCTCAAGTGTCAAGTTGTACACCTCGTGTTGCCACAATCTATCAGCTGTAAATCTAGTGTATGAATGAGACTGTTCATCGGATGAATGTGTGGTCCTCCTATTTATTTTTCTGTGTTCGACCTTAGTTTGCAATTTACTTTGTCCCAAACATTGTCATTAGTTACTTAAATTTTGTTAACACCCGAAAAAACAAAAACCATAATCAATTATCAGTAGATTGATTATTAATTCCCATAAAACAAAGCTTAGGTTGTTAATTAGTTACCACCAAACTTCCTGAAACAAAGCCTGCAAAAAGATGATAGAACATAGTGATGGATCTTGTCTTTACACAAAGACAATACGTTACATTTCTCTCTCTCTCTCTCGCTCTATGCCTTTCATGCATGTGACCATAGACTTGTGATCGAATAACAAAGGTGGCATGAATTTTATTCTCAGACTCCTGCCTTTTTCCCTATTGTCTTGTCTGTGTCCATTGCAGCTTTCAGACAGTGAAAAAAGGAACACTATTTTGTCTCTGCTCTTCCCTCTGGACCACTGAGGGAATGAAAAAAGGAAAAATTTTAACTACACCCCCTCTAGTTTATCATATCTTCAAAGACACCCCCTATCAGATTAAAAATATTAACTAGAATGTAATTTTACTAAATTGTCCATGATATATTTGAGAACAAACTTCATCTACACCCCCTCTAGATAAGCATATCTTCAATGACACCCCCTCTATTTTCTAATTTTTTTTACGTATTAACATTTGTGTCGATTAAAATTCGATTCAAGCTAATTAAAATTTATTTTTTTACATATTTAAATTTGAGCAGATAAAAAATTATATTTTTTACGTATTAAAATTTGGACTAATTAAAATTCTATTTGAGCCAATTAAAAATTATTTTTAATCGACTCAAATCAAATTTTAATCAACTCGCATTGAATTTTAATCAGTCCAAATTTTAATACATAAAAAAATATAAATTTTAATTGATTCAAATTTTAATAAATCAAATTTTAATTGACACGAATTTTAATAAGTAAAAAAATATAAATTTTAATCAACTCGAAAGCGAATTTTAATCGGCGCTAATAACTTAGGTAGAGTTCAAATCGGTTCAAATTTTAATACGTAAAAAATAAATTTTAATAAGCTCGAATTTTAATACGTTAAAAAAAATAAATAATTTAATCAGCTTCAATCGAATTTTAATTTGTTCAAATTTTAATATGTAGAAAAATAAATTTTAATCGGCTCGAATTTTAATAAAATTTTATGTAGAAAAATTACTTGAGGTTTATGTAGGGACATTTTTTGTATTTTAGATGAATTTTCTTTGTTAGAAATGATAGTTTAATGGTAAGGGGTGTTAGTGATGTTTAAATATAAACTATAAGGGGTGTCAGTGATGTTTTTGATAATAGAAGAGGTGTTCTTGAAGATATAATAAATTAAGAGGGGGTGTGACTGAAATTTTCCCATGAAAAAACCGTTTCATGGTAGGCTTAGCAAAGCCACCTATGTACAGACCAACTTGAGTGCACATGGACTCAATCCTCTGGTAAGACTATAGTACTAAAGGATTATTTCTGATATTGTAACAAAAGTTTGTTACGATATAATTGGATGAGATTACAATCTAATCAGACGAGCCTACGCCAAATGGAGTCGATCTTAACATTTAGGTTTATATGGCTGAGGTTACAATCTAATCAGATGAGCCTATTACAAATGGAGTCGATCTTTAACATTTAGGTTTTGAGACATAAGTTGACCCCCACATAGTATTAACTCCACCTTTTTTGAGAAGTAACTCGATCTTAAAGAGTTATTACTTGAATCTATTTGCTTGTAACTTCTGGCTTCGGTATTGTAGTCATACCCCTGAATCCTCAAAACCACATGGGACCCAAGCTGTGGCATAGACTGAGTTGTGGCCCTTCCATGTTAGCACCAACATATCCTCATCTTTCTTCATTCCCCAACCGCTAGCATGCTCATCTAGCAAGAACTTCACTTCCCTAAGAGTCTCTTCACAAAAAGGAAGATTAGTAAAACCAGCAGTTTTCATCCTATGAGAAAACTTGAATCCAGACTCTAACCTCTCTATCCTTTGAACACCTTCAAACCCAATAATATTTTCGATTTTATGACCAATATCAGCCTCATATTCCATCCTTTGGCCACTATCCTTGGGCAAAAAAGTTTCCAAGGCATCAAAAGGTATCCATAGATAATTGAAACAAGTTGTTATCCTTGATGTGAGGCTTGATCCACCCAAATCCGAATCCTCGTCGACTACTGTTATAATCCGAGGATTAAGCCCTTTAATTACATCAAGGAAAGCATCACGAGAATTACAAGTTTCATGAGAACTCCCACTAACATTTTGTTCATCAGGCAAATATCGAAGCCAATTTTGGCAGTTGATCACCAAAGCTTCATCATCCCTTAGGTTCAAAATAGAAGGGTCTAATTTACTTAAGAGCAAATCAAAGTGAAAGTCTGAAGATTCTTTAGAAATAGCTGCAACAGTTGTGGGGGAAGATGGGTCTTCAATCACATTGAAGTCAAAAGGAACATCCTTAAATTTTGCGAAATTTGCCAAACGCTGGCCAACTTCTTCACTTCCTACATTAAGCAAGGGAGGGACCGGTGGCCTCCAGGAAGGCACCGAGATTCGGAGCATTGGAGGCCCTTCAGGCCTCTTGGCCAGTGCATCAATAAGAGTAGGCCATTGCATACAGTGAGTGATGCTAAAATCTAAGATGTGAACTCTAGAATACCCTTCAACTGCTTTGAAAATAGCACTATTTGAAGCACAGTACCCAAACCTGTGCCAAGGGATGAGATCAACATATCCGGCGAGCTCGGTCACAGACATTAACCTCCGTTGAAGGGCACTGCTGCCATTGAAATTCATCGGTGTAGGACAAACCCTAGAAGCTCTGGAGATGAGTGCCCTTAAAAACCACGAGGTGAGCCTCTGATTTGGGTCACCGAGAGAAGAAGCCACGTTGTTGAGCACCCACATGACCTGTTGGGCCAAAGTCACATCGTGGCTCTCTAGGGCACTTGCGCAGTGAAGTAAAAGCTTCTCTATGCAAGCTCCGTCGAGGCTGCCAAGACATCCTCTGAGGGCACCGGGTAGAGAGCTTTGAGGGGCTGTGAAGAGGGTAGGGTCTTGTAAAGAAATTGAAGTGTTTCCTCTTGATTCTGTTTTCATGCTTTTGAGGACTGTTATGTGATACAAAAATTAAGGTTTTGTTGCTTTTACGTGCATGGAACTTATGGAAGTTTTGATACCACACTTTTGAGGGAAATTGGTGGATGGGATTGAAAGTCTAGGGTTTTATCTGGTTGTAGATCAGAATATGCAGGATGAAGAAATATAAGTTCTTGGGTATGGGAGAACTGCCCATAGCTTTCTTCTTTTAAATGAGGTTGTGTTTTGTGTGTGTGTGTGAGAGAGAGAGAGAGAGAGAGATGAGAACTACAATATTCCCACCGCCTAACGTCCAAGAGTAATTCTACACGGATTTAAAAATTAAACTTGATAATCTCAACCATTTAATAGGTACTGAGTCCCAATAAATGTTGGGACCACATTGAAATCAATAGTTATAATTATCAAGTTTAATTTTTAAGTTCATGTAACATTATTCAACGCGCAATACAGAGACACTAAGAAAAGTGTCCTCATCCAATACCTATCAACGTACTAAAGAGCTGAAAAGGCCCAAACCAACATGTAAAAAAATCATGATCTAAAACTACAATGACAAGACTACCTGGCGTTTTCCCCTTATCAGTCTGTTTTTATGAGCTTTTGTTAGCAGACAACTTACGCTTTTAAGACAAAATTATTGAATTATCTCCTAATGAATTTTCTAGCTTTGTATGACAGTACTTTTATTATAAGGTCATTTGGGAACAACTGGACCACAGAGGATGAAGAGCCTTTGGTTATATGTGTGTATGCGTGTGCGCGCGTATATACTTGTACTTTATCAAAGATTTCCACGTGAATTTTCCATTTTATGATATGATTCAATTAATCAAGCCAACCCTTCGGTTCGTATCATTTAATAAGATTCCATAGCTGTATAAAGCTTTTTGTAAGTTTATTATGCCTTTTTTTTTTTTTCTCGTGAATTGAGTGAAGGTAAAGAAAGGGTTAAAGAAGCTGTCTTAGCCGGCCACCATTTTGTCGAATTTGAGCTCAAGAAATGCAGATTGAGACTAATATTTTATTATTATAATTACGAATTTGTTTTTGTATGAGAGTTTACTGATTGAAGGCTACCATTCATTCCCATCCTTTCATACCTATGATTTTTATATATAAGATATCAAAATGATTGCTTGTGCGCAAATATACTGCCACAACATAAGACAAATGGCCCTCTTAACAAAAGGATAGATTGAGTTCTTTCACTAGAGTGTCATTCCATGTACAGGTTAATAACCATAGAATATTTACAAAAAAAAAAAAAACACTCCATATTTTGTATCCTTTCAAATCAAAGTTGTTCCCACGCGACCATTCATTGGTTTATGGGGGAAGGAATTGTGTGATAAGTTATATCCAGATGGAGGAAGCAATAAAAGATTTTGTGTAGATCTTCTGTATGAATATGTTATCCTTTAGGTTGGTTGTATTGTATGGATGGCAGGATTGTTTAAAATCAGATGGTTAGCCTGCCCTTTCATCTGTTTTGGTTTTTTGGATGTATCATGATTAATGAAATCATCTTATTTAACCGGAAAAAAAATTAGATTTTGTGGAGCTCAAAAAATTGTTTGTAGAAGGTATAAGGATAATTTAAAGATTGGATTCGAATGAGGTTGAGGGAGTTATCACCCACATCCACAAAAGAAAACGATTCATGGTATTTGGTTCATTTATTTCTGTATGATATGGTATGATTCACACTTTTAAGGACCCAGATTGATGGTGTTTAATTCATTGTATTCGACTTCTTGGGCTTTAGCCTAGTCGATCGCCACCCGTGATGGTACTTGCAAATAGATGGTTTGAGGGGTTTAAGTCTTATCAAAGGCACGATAGTTTCTCATGTCTATGTTTTGATGCTCTCTTTTTTGTCTCTCTATCCATTATCTCCCCTAAACCTCCGTAGGTGCTCTCCCTTTTGCTCTTACTATACACATTTTAATAATATCCAAAGTTTAATATGGATATATCTCCTCTATAGCTAGTGTGAATACAAATTGCAACATTGATACATCGTTGTATGTAAAAAAAAATCAAATTTATTGCTTTTCAAATAGACATGTTGAGACTTTAGAGACCATATCTCAGGAGATTATGCCAAAGAAGTTGTAAATTGATCTAGCTTTACTGTCTAAAAGAATTCATGCAATTCTTCGACACCTGACTAATCCTTGGTAGTTGGTACATTTCTAGAAATTTTGCTGAAGGGGGTGGATTATATAGTACTAAAACTTAAGAACTATGAAAATTTTCACTTAAAACACACCTTACTGTAATTTGTAGTCTGCTGCACAGAAGACATATCAGTCACTTCGCCAACTACAATGTAAAAATCTTGTGAACTAGGTTGTACATTCCTTCTATAGTGTAAGGACAATTTCTGTTTGTGTTCCTTCATGGAATTGGGAAAGAGGAACATCACACGGAACCCCATTCTGTGAAGACAGCATCGTACTCATTATTGAGTTTAACAAAAAAAATAGTATCATTTCTGATAAACTCTTTTGTGTTAAGTAACATGAAATCATCTTTTGTATTTATAGTTGCAACGCAAATCTTATATTCAGGCCATCACCTGTAAATCGTTCAACTCGGTTAAACCTGAGTACTGTTTCATGGCCAAGGTGACTTGAATTCAAAACATGTGGATTTTTGCTTCCTCCCTTCTTCGACTTCCAAATGTTTGAGTTCATAAATTCTTGTTTGGTTATGCATCAACATGCAGATATTATGCCACTAATTTTACTATCACAATAACAACTACAAATGGAAGAATTGACATAACTTGAATTCTTACAGTTTGAATGAAAGTTTCTGTACTGCGCTCCGCTCCAAGCACATCCGAAGCACAAGTAAAACAAAATCCAAAACCCTTTCAAATCTCTTTTGTATATTTAGTGATTGGGAACATACACAAAGGAAAACAGTCAGTCTTTAATATTCCAAAGCCGAGCATAGTAATTTTCGCCTAATCTTCAACCCAAAAATTCAATAAATCTTTATCCTTTTGTCCTTAATAAATACTGATACTGAAGAAAACAAATATATTTGCAATTCTCACATCCTAAATGCTCCACCTTCATTGACTTATGGCTAAAAGAAATACTTTCTAAGTTGCTTCAATCCATGAAGGTGTCAATTTATGTAGTAATAAGACCTAACTGTTTATGTTGTCTCGCAGAATCTCTCTAGAATCTGGAATATGCTGAGGATTCAACATAAAAAAATGTATCTTATAAGTTAATCTCAAGAAGGACGTCTGAGCTACAAAGTCTTTTTACTAGGGCTGTTAATGAGTTACGTCAATATCAGTTGTATGATATCAAAGCGTATGCAACTTATATATGGCTGATGCGTATGGTGTTTAGCCAAGTTCATTTTGTGTTTAGTCGAGATTTTATCAATCGATTAATTGAACGAGTCTGGCACGTGAAGCAAGATTTTATGTAGAGGGGGCCAAATTTTATGTATATAAACTTGCATCAACACCGTGAACTATATTTATACTTTTTTGATTCAAAATTTCAATATATAAATGATTTCAAATCAATAAAAAATATGCACACATACTATAAACAAAGAAAAAAATTGAAATGAACCACAAGAATAGTTGTTTTTTTAAATATTCTATTAGTCATCTATCAAAGTAGTATTTGATGTACTCATTTGGTTGATTATGATCTTATTATATGACATTCTTTTATATCATATGATTTATGAGAAAATAGTATCAATTATTTTAGCAGTTTTCTTGTCCAAGTACAATAAAAAATTTGTAAGAAAATCATACTCAATTCTAGAGGTGGCAAATGGGTGGGTTAGGTTGGTTATGGATTGGGTTAAATTGAGTTGGGTTAAAATAAATCTAATATATTTTTCACTCACGTAATAAATGGGTTATAATGGGTTAGATTTATAACGGGTTGGGTTAAACCCATTAACCCATAAATCACACACACACACACAATTACACCAAAATAAACACACACACTACTACATCAAAATACATACATACATTTATACTACTACACCAAAATACACACACACAATATTACACTAAAATACACACATTTACACCAAAATACACACACTACTACACCAAAATACATGCACACATACTATTACACCAAAATACACACACATACTATTACACCAAAATACACACACACACACACTTACACAAAAATAAACACACACTAATCAACAAAAAAATATACACAGTGTCGCTCGCAAACACACAATCTTGATACAATAGGACATACAAACACTTACACATTGACAAAATAAAAACACAAACACAATTATTGTTCCATCGCATAGCATATTTCATACTAATAATTCACATCAATCCTTCATCATAACAAGAAATAATCCAAAAAAAGTTGGGCGGAGCAAATGAAACACATGTTCAACCAAACATTAGGACAAGTTTAAAAAAAACATTACGAAATCTACTATAAGACATGCTATTCATTGTCAAATATTGTGTCAAACTTCACTTCTTTCTTTGACGAACCTTCTTCATCCTAAACCAAAACAAAAAAATTGAATATACTATAAGTCCCAAAAGTAAAAACTAAAAGAAAAGTGAACCAAGTTCACAATAATCACAAAAAAATCTTACATATCCATTTTCAGCATCATTATTAGACTCCACACCGACTTCCCAAGATTCATTCCACATCATTTGAAGAGCCACCAAATCCAGAAATTAATTTCTCAATGTCAATTGCAAGTTCCTTCTCCTCATCTAAATCTTCTTGAACTGCTTAAAACAAGTGCATAACATGAAATTCTAATGTTGTAAATCTCAAAATAATTAATTATAATATTAGCAAGAAATTGAAAAAGTTAATTTTACCTTCTAAACCATGTAACCAATCTCGAGTACATAATAATGCCTCTACATTCTTCGGCAAAATTGAACTACGATATTTTCCAATGATACGACCTCCAATACTAAAAGTTGATTCTGAGGCAACTGTAGTAATGGGAATGCTGAACACATCACGGGCCATCAATGAAAGCTCTGGATATCGGGTCCTATTTGCTTTCCAAAAACATAGAACATCCAACTGTGCATTTTGCCTCCGATCAAGTGAAGATTCTTCTAAGTATAGATCCAACTGTGATTTATTTTTGTTCAATCCGGAACGTTCTCTCTCAAATAACTCAATCTCCTACATTAATATAAACACAATATATAAGAAAATTACTAATAAATCTATGAAAGTATAAATATGAAAGTTAGTGATGTTACTTACATTCATTTCATCTTCATCTACTCCACTAGAAGAATTTCTCATTGTCGATGGATTAGTTGCAAAAGTGGACGGGGAGAAACACTTGTACTCTTGGAAGAGTGAATGCAACTTCATCCGAACATTTCTTATCTTTTCTTCACATGTTTCAGGATCAAGCTTTGCAAATGCAAATGCAAATTCAACAAACTTTAACTTATAACGAGGATCAAGCACTATGACAAAGGAAAGCACTTTGCTATAACAATCACAATACTTGTCAAATTTCTCCTTCATTTGTTGTGTCATGAAACTTATAACTTTATTTGGACTATTCAGTTCCTCTAGTATGAGTGTTTGAATTTTTCATACGCTACGAAAATACAAATTTGAAGTGGGATATTGACTTCCTGAAAACAATGTTGTAATGTCATAAAAATGTTTGAAAAACTTTGCTATCCTTTCAACCATATTTCATTCCTCTTGTGATGGACAAGTTTTGAAGTTAGTATCAATCAATTGCAACTGGCACAATGCCCGACGATATAATAAAGTACATTCAAGCATAAGATAAGTTGAATTCCATCTTGTTGGTACATCTTGGCATACTTTCTTACCACTTTTTATGGACAATTGTGCAATGCATTCTGCAAACTTGATCATCCTTCCCTCTGAACCCCTAACATATTTGACACTTTCTCGAATCTTATAAACAGATCCATCAATCATTTTCAAGCCCGCTTGAACAATAAGATTCAAGATATCGCACCACAACGTACATGAAGAAATTCACCATCACATATCAAAATATTTGTTAAAGAAAGATGATTCTTCAACAAATCAGTCAAACCATCATTATACTTTGCATTATCCAAAGTAATGGTGAAATTTTTTTTCTCAATTCCCCATTCTTTTAGAAAAGTAATCACTTTTTCTGCTAAAAGTGGTTCATTATGAGGAGGGAGTATATGACGAAAGATTAATATCCTTTTCTGCAGTACCCAATGTTCATCCACATAGTGAGCAGTCAAAGTCATATAACCGTCTGTGGTGAGAGAAGTCCATAAATCTGAAGTCAAACAAATCCTACTTTGAATTAATTCCAATGCATGTTTAAGTTGTTTTTTCTCCCTTTTATAAGCTTTCAAAATGTCCAATTTTGCGGTGTTTCTTGAGATTGATTTCACATCTGGATTCAAGAAATTATGCAACTCTCTGATTCCTTCATGTTCCACAAACTTAAAGGGGTAATTATGCTTGATTATGACATCAGAAAGCTTCTTTCAATAGGCATCTTGATCAAAAGGTAGTTGTGGCGCCAACTCATTTGTGTCATGTTCAGGACAACAAGTTTTGAGATGTCGCTTCAAATTCGATGTTCCGAACTTGAAGTCTGTCATATACAGTTGGTCACACTTTGTACACCTAGCTTTTTGTCTCCCCTCACTATTAACAGGTAATTTCTCAAAAATATCCCAAACTATAGAGCGAGACATTCTACCTCGTTTTCCAGTAATGGAATTTTCTTCACCATAATCAACATTATCTTCCCTTATATTATCTCTTGAAGACATGACGGCCTCAATATGAATCTACACCCACAAAAATGAGCATTAAATAATATATAATAAAATATTCGAAAGGATATCAAAAATTTAGGATATTCGAAAGGATCTACAACTGCAATGGGCAATGATAACCTATTTTTTTCCCATAGTTAAACAACATGCTGCCATTTGAAGGTGACACAGTGAAATACATTGGATTCCATTAGCACTAACACACAGGTGTGTCAGTCTGTTTATACTACAGATGACAAAAAAAGAGAAAATAATTTGGAAACTCAACCATGGCATGAGATTGAGAAAACTATAGACAACTAATCATGCATCCATCCATTTTTCAAAAAAGTGAATAAACATGATAGATGTTGAAGTCTATAGGTAGAATTTACCTCTGAAGAATTCAAGCACTGCTCCCAAGCTCTGAAAACTGACTTCACATTTCCTGTAACTGCCTCATTTAAAGCAGACACCTTTGACAAAACAAGAGTAGAGTCTTCGGTCATATGTTCAATGAGGATACTTAATGTGGGTTAAGAGAATTGTAGAAGCAAAGAAAAACAACTAATCTAATAGAAGCGCAACTATAAGAATAACCGAAAAATAAAGGTTAAGGTATGCAAAAACAAAAGCAAAAACCAAAACAAAAAAAAATACGCTCACGCTCGTGTAAATAAATCTATTTATATCAAAATGAAAGCTTGAGCACACATCCCACCATAAACTAGATATGCTTATTAAAATGAATAATTCCTATCAAAATGAACTAAACTAGATATGTCCTTATTCCTATCAAAATGAATTATTTGCACAAATCCCAACATAACAATGCTTGAGCACTATGGGTAAATAAATCTATTGTTTAACTTTACAATTCACCCTCCCTTCAAATAACAAATATGGGTACTCATTGAATCAGTACTACAAACTAAACACCAACATGTAAACTTACTGTCAATGAGTCTATCTCATTCATGTAACAAAACTTCACCAATCACAAACTTCATTTTCTGGCCTTACAGGGTGAATATTGAAGACTAGATTTTGTGGTCACCACAAAAACACAAGGCAAATCAATATCATTGCTAACGCTCATTTTGTGATGCCTAAATAGTTTTTGGGCATTTCATCAAACACGTTGTAGGCATGTCACAACTGGTCAAAAAATAAATGATCAAAACAATCCAAAACAACGAATTTGAAGCAATGCAGGAGGACAAAATGTTAGACTGCTGTATAATTACATGAACTTAAGAGGGGGCTGGAGATCGAGACAAGAAGGAACGAAAAGAATGCAAGAAAAATAACAAAAAAAAGGAAAGGAAAACGTACGGAAAAATTTAAATTGGTGATCGAGCCAAAGACGAATGGTGAAATCGACGAATTAGTTGTTCCGGTCAACAGAAACGCGGATCCCGGCGTTTCGCTGCAAAAATTCTCCGTCGCATTAAATTGGATTGAGGAGAGAGAAGAACATTTTTTTGGCTTTTAACGTCAAGAGACTCCATGGGAGTCTAACGGCTGGAGTATGGAAAGGTGGGGCTGGTGAGGTGGGGCTGGTATGTGTATTTATGATTCATTAGTTTTTAAAAAGGAAACCCAATGGGTACCTATTTTAAACCCGATTTAACCCATAAATTTAAACTAAATAATAGTACCCAACCCATTTTTAACCCAAATTAATAAAAACAGGTACCCAACCCATTAATTTATGGGTGGATTGGGAGGGTTAGTGGGTTGTGGGCAAAAATTGTCACCCTTACTCAGTTCTAATAAAATTCATAACCAAAAAAACACCAATCTAAAGTTGAAATAAAAAAAATAAGTGTAAGTATAAATAGCTACAAGAACTTTCTTCTTCAAGTACTATTTACATGCATATATGTATACAAAGGTATTCAAAGTGCAGTGGTCATTAGATACGTCCAACCTATTACCCGACCCTAAGAATTGACAGTAGATAACGCTTATTGTCAGTACGCTCGGTCTAGTACATATGAGTCCTCAAGTATTTCCTACAATACTTGAGCTACTTACACACTAACAGATTAGAATACTGACTTTGCTACCAATGTCCATATCCACATAAAAATCGACCAATGGACACAATTAGCGAGTGATTGTATGAATCAGAAGTTTTCCATTATAATACTCATGCTCAGATCAGATTAAATGACACTACAAGAAAATAAGGATTTCCAGGCGTTTGCACAGTGCAAGACATCTAACCTTTTTTTTTGTTTTAATCTTCCATGAGATTAGATTTCTATGAAACCTTGCAGTTCACATTTTTGTAGGTGCCGGCATTTTGAAAGCCAGCGTTTGCACAGTGCAAGACTCAGATTCTCAGACGCCTCCCATTTCAGAGATTGATTCATGGTGGTAGACTTTTCTATGATGGGGTGTTATTTGAGGTATGATGATTATATATTCTTCAATGAAAGTTTGAGTTCGGTTGATAGCATTGTGTGTGGGACTAATGATTTTTTGTGGGAATCAGAGTTTGTTCAGAGCTACTGTTGTGGAGTTGGTGAGGAATTTGAGTGTTGTATGGCCTAAGAATAGTGGATTTTTTACATGGTCTGTGAGTAGAGGGAATTTATCCAAGGGCTAGCTCTTGTCCTCCAAAGGAAGAAGGAAGGGTGTTGAATGTTGGTTGTTATGTGAGGTATTCAACCCAAAAGTTTTATGACAATTTCACTAATGAAACTATAACAAATTGAGGTTAGTTGGGTTTTTCTTGAGTTATATTCTCTTTCATATAATTTTCCATATGGGTATCAATATGTGCAATTTAAGATTCATCAATCTAGTTCTCTTGCATGTCTAACCTTCTTTTTAATAACAATGTTTCTAAAATTGAATTTCTTTTTTGGTCATAAATTGGACCCTTTAGTAATTGTATGGGTCTCACCTACAGATTAAAGGAGGCTCGTGGCATTCATGATTGGGTAAGGCTCCTCTTAGAAAATATCTTTGTTGCTTTACTATGGTGCCTTCTCCCGATGAAACCGACAGACAAGTTTACCAACAGAGAAGGAGCATATCAAATATGACGTTGAAGGAGGAAAAAGATTCGATAAACACTTGCGATGAAGATCAAGGTGTGAGAGGCAAATTTTATTAGATTGTAACAGAGATCGCAGCCAATGTGTAACTTGTCAAATAATAGATCTTGGTATGTATGTATTACTTCCCCTTTATCAATAGATCAATTTACTTCTTGAATACCTAAAAAAATTGGTTTAATTTGTTAATATAATGAAATGATAGTGATGTGGTTTGAGAGATTTATTGTGACCGTACCTGTTGGTCTTCTTTATTGGAACTCTATCACTTGTCACTTCATTAGGTCAATAAATTAGGTGTCAATAGTAGTATTCATATTTAATAATATATTATAGTTAAAAAGTTGAATTCTCAATTTATAAAAACACAATTATAGTCAAGATTGATCCAAATTTTATCTACTTTGATCAAACGATAGAAAATTCATCACAATTTTTTTTTCGTTCAAAAATATCATCTCCTCGCATTGCTCTCAATGTGACAACTCAATCAACACACTCCCTAATACCAGACAACAACATTAATTCTCACTTATCTCTCTCTTCTCTCTCCATTATCTTTCTCTTATTTGTTACCTGTTCACTTTAATTTTAAATTTGTAATTAAAAAAATTACTATTTAAAATAAAAATGTTATACTATCAATGCTCAATTTTTTATATTGTAGAGTGCCTTCAAGGACAAAGTTATTATTAATACAAAAACAACAAAAAAAGTACTTTAAAGACAAGTATTATCACGGGTAAAATTATAGTACCAAAAAGCTAATTTCCAATATCATAACAAAAAACAATTTTCAGCTAAAAAGAGGTATAATCTGAAAATTTTGGTATCGTAATTGGCATGAAATGGTATATATATATATATATATGTATGTGTGTGTGTGTTCATTTCATGTTGAAGAACCTTGAAGAGAAACACTAAATTTTTCACTACTTTAGATTTGACTTTGCTTATTTGAAAATGGAGATGCATAATTCAGAGACCATTTGGATCAATATGAATGACCCATACATACACAAACGCATAAGTAGTTGGTTGTATGTTGATAACTTTTCTTTTTCTCTGTCTCAGACAAAGGCATCCCAACCTACTTGGTTTTCCTTCATTGCAATCCAAGTCGGATACCGTGTCAATATAGAGTCGACTTTCTTTCTCTATTTATGAAGAAAGAAGTATGTTTGTATTTTGAGTTCGATTGTAGGTCGGTTGTAAAATTAGACGAGCATAATTTTATTCGAGATCATGTGCATATTGAGATTAAACATCATTTTATTCGAGATTATGTGCAAAATAGAGATGTTCAACTAGAATTTGTAAGAATGAAAAATCAACTAGCGAATATTTTTACAAAACTGTAGAATGAGGATATATTATGCACAATTAGAAGAGAACTAGGAGTCTTGTACCCATGGGAAAAGGTTAGAAAATAAAAAGTCCATAAAAATGAAATTATATATAACTATTGATTTAGTACTTAACAAGTGAGGCATATACTTGGAGAATCTTTATAAGTACTTACAGTTAATAAATGATATTGATATTTTGTGATACCTATTAATTTTCTGTATTCGTATCATTGAATGATCCGAATATGACAATATTGTGTATGCTAACTATTCTCTACTCTTGGCAAATAATTGGTGATAGACCTTCATGTTTTTTATGATGCCAAAGGGGGAGAAATATGTAATATGTTTTCAAATTACATAGAGTATATGCTGCATATATGTAATATGTTTTCAAAATTACATATAGTATATGTTGCATTAACTAAGGAAGAGATTTGATTAATGCTATATATATTGAATTAGTGTGTTTGTCATCATCAAAAAAGGGGAGAATATTGACCCTATACTTGGTTAAGCAAGATTTTGATGATAACAAATACTTTCATTTAATTAATCATCTTCGTGTTCGTTAAAGTGTTGTACAAGTTTGATAGAAAAATTTGAATGAGTAGTTTTGTATACCGAACCTAACAAATTCTTGTCATAGGAAGCAAATGCAAAAATATCATTGGTTTAATCTTAATGAGTGAAGAAAATTAAAGAGGTTAAGGTCACACCTCTAGTATACTTGTTCAAGTTATAAAAATAAATATGTTGTTTGGTGTGAAGAATTTAAGAAATAATCCAAAGAGTATAAGAGACAAGACAAAGGTGATTTTTACCCCGATGTCCAATTAACTTGAAACTTATATATTTAGAAATAAGACATCTAACACTACAATTGTTACTGAAATAGAAATTTTCAAATTCAAATTAGTTTGTGGTCAAAACTAACCTGCAAGTTGAGAATAGTGCACAGATTCTGTCAATCAGGGAAATCAGACAAAGTCCTGGTATTTCGGTCATAACTTTCTACTTCAACGTTCAAATATCTTGATTCAAGCGGGGTTTGAACTTAGATATCCAAGGTTACAACTTTGTCAAAATAGAAGTTTTCAAATTCGAATTATTTCTTGTCCAAAAATGTTCTGTAAGTTGCACTAAATGCACAGATCTAAACAGTTTGACAAGGGGAGCGTGGGACATTGACGATGAAGGATCCAAATGGCTAGAATGATTCACATATCAAACTCAAGAAATCTCAACTATAAAATGACAAGAATAGGAGTGGAGAATACATCTCATTGAGTATTGCAAGAGTGTAACACACATTCAAACAGTACTATATATTGTAAAAATTCTATTATAGAGCTTGTTCTTTTCTTCTCTCTTATTGTAATCTTATTGAGTGATCATCTTTGTAAAGAGAGGAAAAACTTATTGTATTGAGTAAGCTTAAAATTGTGAGATGTGTCTTTACCTATCGAAAAAAATGGTGATATTCACCTATTGAAGAAGGTCGAGATAGTGAAAAGATAGCTCCAATGAGGAGGTTGAAGAGATGACGTAGGCCATTGTTGTGTGGCTGAACCTCTATAAATCTTATTTGTATTTCTTCTTCCCTTTAACTCTCTTACATCATTATTACTGCACCTCTCATTATATCATTATACATTTTACTATTATTTATATTGCATAATTAGTTAGAATTAAAGAAGTTAAAAATTAGTCATTAACTTGAACAACTTAATTCACCCCCTCTTAAATTGCATTTGGGCTAACAGTTATTAGTTTTGCAACTGGACCAAATGTAGCGTGATAATCTAGGCCCTCAACTTGAGTAAAACCCTTTGCGACTAACTGTGTTTTATAGCGCTCAATAGTGCCATTAGACTTGAACTTTACTTTGTATACCCATTTACAACCAATGGGTTTCTTGTGTGAAGGAAGCAACATGAGATCCCATGTATGATTCTGTTCAAGGGCATCAATTTCAGCGGCCATAGCATCACGACATTGAGGCAATTTAATGGCTTGGGAGAAAGATGTAGGCTCATATGTTGAAGAAATAGAAGAAAGAAAAGATCCATGGAGAACAAAAAAATTAGCATAAGAAATATACATATGCAAAGGGAAAGAAGTACTAGTATGCTTAGAGTTGGATGAAGAAGGTAACACATCATGGACAACTGTTGAACATTGATAATCAAAGAGATAATTTGGAGAACGATGGGTACGTGAAGGACACACAGTGAGTGGCAAATCTATAGATGGATCGGTGGAGGTAGGAATGGAGTCCATAGGTACTTGAAGTGATGTGATGTGGGGCAGCTCAGAAGGTGTATATCTGATTGATTACTCAAGGGGAATGTGGTCAAAACATGAATTGTCGACAATGGGTAAGGGTATGACCGACGAAGTGAGTGGTGTGGTTATATTGCGAAAAGGAAAATGATTTCATAAAAAGTTACATGGCGTGATATGTTAATAGTTTTGATTTCTATGTCATAGACCTGATATCCCTTTTGAGCATATGCAACACAAGTCATTCTCAAAACATAAGCAGAAATTGTAAGCAATCTCGTTTGCCCCAGTTGTATCATTAATATGGAACTCGTTGTGTTTAGGAGACATATGCTAAAGATACTTCAAACGCTTGTCTTGAACCAACAAGAAAACTAATGACCAAAAAAGAAAAAACCAACAAAAAAACTAACATATTGCTTGGGTAAAGAAGACACGGGTGAGTTTAATTTTAAAAAGCGTTGAAAAATATATATATGCAAATTGATGAACCAATACTGAAATCAAGATATTTTACTAACTTCAATGACAATGATCATCAAAACTACATAAATGTTTTATAACCAAGTGAAAAAATGCTAGATGGAGTAAGATGCCAAAATCATGCAACTAAAGAACCTGTAGACTATAAGAAACATAAATTAAATGGAAATTTGTTCATGTCATCTACATAGATAAGGCATGAAATCAATTGAGATATTGTTTGCTCTCTTCTACATATATATAGTGCACATGTACAATCAACTTCTTAATAAAGTCTACCAATTATGAAATTAAAAAAAACTGCCAACATTGATGGCAAAGGAGTCCACTAACCATTTAAATCCACTTCTCCCCAATTTTTCCCACTAATAGAAAGTTGTTTCTCTTCCGACGTTAACCCACAAGTGTTCTGGAAAAAATTGGTCAGACTGGTGACATCCTGCAAAGACATTCCAATTGCAACAGATGAAAATAAGCATGTTTCTAGAAATGTAAATGTTATAACAGGAAACAAAACAATGTAAGCAATATGGTTTCAAGTAATTTTAACATTAGATGACAAACTTATTTTGGGTAAATATAGAATTGAGAACTGTAGGTTAGAATTCCAGGTAACAGAACCCGAGAAGTAATGTGTTTCGAGAATTTTTAACATTAGAATGATAGTTACGTTATTGTATAATGCCAACTTATTACATAACTTATGGAGGTACCAATTAGGTCTGTCAAAATCCAACACGACACGATTAATCGACACGGATTAAGCGGGTTTGTGTGAGACCTTAACGAGTTCGGGTGATAAACGAGTTGACTCGTTTAACACATTTAATAAACGGGTCGTATTCGGGTGAGACATGTCAACCCGTTTATAACTCATTTACCCGTTTAAATGAAATTAATATAATAATAAATTAATAATTATTTTAAAAAAATTAACCATATTTTTTTTAATGACATCTACACAGAAAATATATAAAGTTATTTTTCCCTAATCCTAATCTAATTCCATCTACACTAAACGGCTGAAGTGCCTCCACTCCAGGCCCTCCACTCTTTCTCTCTCTCTCCAAGCTTTGGTGTTTCTCCTCTAATCCTCTCTCCATCTATGCTGAACCGAACAGCTGAAGCTATCGTCGCCGACCACGGAACGATTGAAGCTTGAATCGTTGTATTAGATCGGTATTTTAGATCCTAATGAAGTGATTTTAGATATGTATTGATTTTAGATCTGTATTTAGATCTGATTTTAGAGCTGTATTAGATTGATTAGATCTGTATTATTTAGATCCTAATGAAGTTTCTCCATAAATTTGGATTGGAAAATTGGATTCAAGCTGAAGGCTTCTCTACTAGTTTCATTTTGATGCCTATGAAGATTTAATCAGAATCAGAATATGTTTTTTGGAATTCTGCTATTGGTTAGCTTGAGGCCTTGAAACTTAAAAGAAGGATTCCTAAAAGAATCTCCTCACCCTAATGTCGTTTCTCTCCATTTCAAAACACCCACAGAAATAGACACACACACACCCCCACACAGAGACCAAGAAAGAAAATTTTATCTGAGGTTGCAACTTGTCATAATTATATACATAAGTATGTATATGTATCCACAAAGAGAGATAGATCTTACTTGATGTTTGAAAGTGTTTTAATGCCATTTCTCTCCATTTTAGAACACCCAAAAAAAAAAATTACAAAGTAAATTTTACATGAAGTTGCAACTTGTTATATGCATATATATATGTGTGTGTGTGTGTGTGTGTGTGTGTGTTAATATATATTGAGAGAGAGATAGATACGTGTTAGTCTATTTAATTATTAATGTTATATAATATTTCATTTTAATTTGTGTAGGGCATGGGAATTTGATTGTTGAATCTGCTCATTGTCGTGGAGGTGGAGATTTGATATCTTTCACGGGATTTTGTGAATCATGAAATTTGTGGTTGTTTGGGATTGTGGTTTGTAATATGATTGTTATTTGGTGTTATTGTGTTATTTCATATTGTATTTATGATTTGTAATATGGTTATTGGTGGAATTTGGTTATTTTGGATTGTAATTTGTACTTTGTAATATGGTGTGGTATCTCTAAATATCACATTTATTTGTGTTAGTTTGTTAGTTTTATAAAATTATATAGCATTTCTAAATAAACAAGTAAATGGGTCAAACAGGTGGTTTACCGTGTTAAATGAGTCAAACGGGTGATAAACAGGTAAATGGGTCAAACGAGTGGTTTACCGTATTAACCCGACCCAACCCAACCCAACCCGACTCGTTTAAAATTAGACGTGTTAAACGAGTTGTGTCGTGTTACCCGTTTATTAAACGGTTCGTGTTCGTGTTTCGATTTTTTACCCGTTTATTAAACGTGTCGTGTACGGGTTTACATGTTTTTTACCCGTCACCCGTTTAATCCGACACATAACCTTTTAACCCGACACGTTCGACACCCCTAGTAACAATTGTACCTATTTAAGGCAAAAATGGTCAAAAATAAAAATAAAAATACAAAGTGGGGGGTGACCCGCTAACTTGGATCTCCCTTTCCTTCCACCCTTTCTTCATCTACTGTGCAAAAAAATATCTCTAATTCTCCCATCCCTTCTCGTGCAAAACATCGTCAATCACTGTAAGTGTCATCATCTCCTAACTTCTTTACTTCCATTCCATACCTCAGCAATGATCTCACTAAGTGTTGGATGAAAAAACTTAGAATGATGATTGATGCCCCCCCCCCCCCCTAGTTTTTTTTATTGTCTAATTTCTCTCTTATTCCTATTTGTTGACTTCATCTCATTTAGTTGGCAATGACTTTAGGTCCAATAAATATGGATATGGTTATAGTTCTAATAGAATAGCATTCACCATAACATGGACTTGCCTAAACAAAACACCACATAGTAACCGTGTTGACAAAACACAATCACGATTTTCGCTCTGTACTCCAAAGATTGGGCCATTATCGGGTGTAACAATAAAAATTAAAAGAAATGAGAAGGAGAAGAAACTGCATGCTCCATCTTGCAATAGGTTTTACAATCTAACATTGCAGTGATTAACAAAGGACTGAACAAAGGACTCGATCAAAGAGATCTAGTAGTATGAAGAGAAATCTAAGTTTTTGTTGGCTCTTCATATGCAACTCTATATCTTTAACCACTGGAGCACTCTTCAACAAGATCTTATATTTAGCTCCAATAAGAAAAGAAAATATAAATAAAATAATTATAAAAAAAAAGAAAATTTTGAGGATATTATAATCTCAAAGTTACAAAAGTTTACAACAATAATATTTTAAGTCTTTTGTAAGAAGCAAAATATTCAATTGTACCGATGGACATGCCATTTGAAATATGGGATTCTGGATGACCAACTTCAGTAGTAGAAAATCTATGGTCATCACTACCACTACCAAAAAGTGTAAGACCCCGTATTAAAATTAAATAAGGTTAATATTATCTTAAGAGTTCTCCTAAGATAAATAAAATGATGGTAAAAAATTAGAATCATTGTTAGAATATTGATTTTGAAGTTTGATTTTCAAGCATATTGACTTTCGAGGTAAATTGAGTTTGGGAGATGTTTTAAGTTTGAGAAGGGTGGTTAAGTAATTTTTTAAATATTTTTAGGTCAAAATAAAGTTTCCATTGAATCTGAAAGGTCGAGAAACATTTGGAGAGATAATATGAAGTGTATTAGAAGTTATGAAGTATTCCAGAATTAAGGAATTTGATACTACCTTAGTATTTTGGTTATAACGTTTTACTCTAATGTCCAATGGAGCTGATTTTTGGAGAGCAGAAACTAGACTTCAAGGGGTACAAAAGTGTATTCACTCAAATTTTGTGAATCCGCTTCTAACTAGATCAAAATGTTATCGAAAATCTGGACAAAAAGTGAGACGTGTCCGGACGCACCGAGCAGAAGTTTGACGATTTGTGTTGAGATTTTTCTCCACTTTTGCATTATAAATACCTAAGGAACGACCCTTAGGCCTATGTTTAGCAATTGTTCATCCAAGAAATCCCTAGAAAGCTTGAGAGGAAGAAAGAGAAGAGACACGTAGAGGATTTTCGCTTCGGGATTGATTCAAACACGCTAGGGGTATCTTCAAACGTCGGATTAAAGGTAGGAATTTCTTCTTAAACTTGTTCATTGAGGTTAGGAATAATATATATCTATGTTTTGATTTTAAATAGTATATATATGTTATAAAATCATTATTTCTTGGTTTTTTTGCAAATCGTATCATGTCTTGAATGAGGTTATCGTTTGAAAATTCTTGTTTTCAAGAAATATAGATTTTAATCTTGATATTTCATTATTCTTGTTTTAAAAGCTCTAGTGTTTTATTTAAACAATAAAATTATATTTCTTAATGATCTCTTGTGTAACACCCCACATTTTCTTTTATATATGTATATAGATTTATAGTAAATAATTTTTGTAAAAATGTGGATATGTGTAGTGACGATAGGAATAAAAGCAAAAACTAGAGATACAAATTGATTGGGAAGTTAAGTTTCGAAGGTGTAAACTTGAGAAGAGGGATTATGGAAGTTTCTAAATATTTTTAGGTCAAGATAAGTTCTCAATTGAATCCGGAAGGTCGAAAAACATTGGGAGAGGTAATATGGGGTGTATTGGAAGCTAGGAAGTATTCCGGAGTGAAAACACACTTAGAGAAAATTTGGGTAAAAAGGAGTTGGGACACTTTCTAGTATTTAAGTCATAACTTTTGATTCTGATGTCCAATTGATCTGAAATTTTGACATTAGATATTAGACATCTAGGGCTACAAAAGTGTATCTCATGAAAATTTTCCAATTTGACCTCTAAATGGGTCAAAACTTCCCTGGAAGTCGAAGTAGCCGAAGTGTACCGGTACGCCCGAACCAGTAGCTAAACCGTACCGGTACAGCGTACCGGTACGCCCGATAAAAGTCGGGATTTTGGTGTTTTAAAACACCCTTTTAAGCCTCATTTGACCAATTCTTCCATCCCACTCTCACTCCAAACATCTTAGAGCCCTAAGAGAAGAGAAAATGAGAGAAAAACACAAAGATCTTGAGAGAGTTAACCCTTATAGAGATCAAAACCGAAATTCCTCAAGAACACCATTCTTCTACTCTCTTCTTCTACACTTTCACTACACCCTTACCCACACCTCTTGGAATCCTAGAGAGAGTCTTAGAAAAGAATAAAGAAGGAGAAAACACAAGATCAAAAGGGAAAAACAAAGGATTTAAGAGTGATTCAAGATTCAAGCCCTAGATTTCAAGAACACCAAGGTAGGGGTTTTCTTCCATTCTTTTACATTGAGGCTAGGTTTATTTATATGTATCTCTTCACTCTAAATGTTATATGTATGCTATCAAATCCTTAATTCTTGCTATTCTTACAATTGATGCCATGTGGAAAATATTGTGATTGTTGGGTAACCCTTGAATCTCCTTGCTTGCTACCAAACCCCAGTCTTCAAGGGAAATGTGTTTGTCTCTTGACTTCTCCTTTGTTATTGATTTCAACACATGATTGTCCCTTTGTTTTGAATTCTAAACTTGATATTCAACACTTGATATTCTTTATTCTTGGTTCCAAGACTTGAATGTTCTTTTGGTTTGATTTCTAAGATTCATAATCATTTGTTCTTGATTTCACACCTTGATAGTCTTTTGTTATTTATTGTCATACATGATTGTTCTGTTAAATCTTAATTTCTCCTTTGTCCATGATTTTCAAGCTTGGTGCGCCTTTATTCTTTATACTCCAAGCTTAATATTCATTTGTAATGATTCCCAAGTTTGATTACTCATATGTTTTGATTTCAAAACTTTAGTGGTTTGTGTCGAACAATAAAATGATATTTTTGATGATCTCATGTACTTTTGCTTAAATTGTTCTATTGGAATGTTACATGTGAAATTGGGGATTTGTGGAGTTACTTGTGAATTGAGGAAATTGGGTTTGGTATTGTATCTCTTATGAGTGTGGGATGACCATGGGTGGCCTTTGACGAGATATCGTAGAGTGGGTTGGCATTTTTCCTACCACTCGTAGTGGGGTTAGTACTTTGGTAAGACTAAACCGCTATTGCTCACGGGTGTCGTGTCAGAGGGTTAGTATACTAATGCCTGGGTTGGATACGTCACTGTCATTGGTATGGCATACGCCCTTCCTAAAGGACGTATATCTTTGAGAAGATTTGTGTGCGTGTGTGTGGGCTAGATATTACTCAATGTGTCGATTCATGGGGTTTGCCTTACATCATGGTGGAGATACATGTTTATAATGTTGATACGAATGCAATGGTTAGTATTTGTTCATTCTACCAGATACGGTTTCTACAAGAGTCTTGGGAAGTATAGAATTCTGCGAGAACTTGTGGAAACAGTGTATGGTGGATTGGATTATATTTGGATATAGTTTGTTAACTGTATAGTGGTCCCACTTAGTCATTCAATTACTGTTGTTCCTTAAACTTGAGATCTACTTAAATGTCCTGGTTTTACTTCAAAAGTTATATATGATATTTGTGAAATGAGACCGACTTGTTTTACATGTTTTTTAAACCTTGTTTGAGTTTGGGAGGATTTTCCTACAGAGCTTAGTGCTCACCCCCTACAAACCAACACATTTTTCAGGTGATGCTGTAAAAGAGGATCGGTTAGAAGACGGGTAGGGGGATCCGGAGGGGGATATCTCGACGGTCCTTTTTTGCATTAGATTTAAGGGTTATTTTGGAATCATGTAAAATATAATCTTTTGTTATTCCGCTGTTAAATTACGTTTAATTCTTTTGGGATGTAATTGCCATGATTTGGCTTATTCTTTTGGGATAATGCTATGGACATGATATATGATGAATGAAATTTCTTTATTGATGGAATTTATTTAGTCGCTCTCATGTTGTGAATGGTCTTAGATAGTAATGCCGTCCAAGGTGGATTTTGGGGCGTTACATCTTGCATATTTTCTTAAGTTGTTCTGGAAACATACCTGTGGAATTATGGTTCTTGGTTTACTTGTGAAATTATAGTTCTTAGTTTACCTGTGATTTGGTGAATTGGTTTGGTATTGTATCTCTTGTGTGGATGTTTTGATGAACATGGGTGACCGTTGACTAGGTATCGTAGAGTGGGTAAATGTATTTTTTACTCCGAGTGGGTTTGAAGATTCCCTACCACTCGTAGTGGGGTTAGTGCCTTGCGAGGACCAAACCACTATTCGCTTACGGGTATCGAGGCTGAGGGCTAATATACTATTCCTGGGTTGGATTCGTCACTGCCAATGCGTCGGTATACGCCCTTCCTAAAGTTGTGTATCCTTGCGAGGATTTGGGGTGTGTGTGTGGGCCAGGATATTTTCAATGTGTGTATTCATGTGAAGTCTTACTACATACCTAAGATACAATGTTGGTAATGATTTGTTGTCTGAAAGTTGGTTTTACTTTTTCATTTAATTTATTGCTATTACGTAAACTTGAGATTTGATGAACTGTCATTGTTTTATTTCAAAAGTATATAGGATATTTTGTAAAATGAGACCGACCTGTTTTATATGTTTTCAAAACCTTGTTCGAATTTTAAAGAATTTTCCTACAGAGCTTAGTGTTCACTCCTTACAAACCACATCTTTTTCAGATTACAATCTAGAGGAAGAGTTCGGATTGGATGAGCAGTTAAATGAGATAGGCTACTTTAAGAACACTTTCACCCCCAAAATATCAAAGGTAAGTGGGCTTGGAACCATAGAGTACGTCCATCTACAACTCCATTTTGTTGTGGAGTAGCAACACAGCTATGTTGGTGAATAACCCCATGATTAACAAAAAAAATTTTGCATATCATGTGAGAGAAATTCAAGGTCATTGTCAAAACAAATATGTTGAATATGAGAAAATAATTCACCTCCATTTCCAAATGAAGATTTTGAATTGGAAAATTATATCTAGTTCTAACCATGGCAAAGAATGACTATAAAATCAATCTAGTTTCAAATTTCACATGCATAAGATAAATTCAAGTGCACCGAGTAAAGTCATTTACAATAGTGAGAAAAATAACGAGTTCTAGAGAGAGATGGTTGGGAAAAAGCGCCCCAATATCACAGTAAATTAATTGAAAAGGTTTAACAGTACCAATGTAACTACAAGGAAAAGACAAACGAGTTTGTTTTGCTTGCAGAAAAATATCACAAACATTAATCTATACTATAAATAAAAGTATCATAACATGAAATTTTTTTTATTTTTTACTTTTTCCTTCTAAAAAACTATAAAGACTAATGTCATTTTGTATTTAATCATCCAAATTAGCACCATTAGAGCATCTTTAACCATTACTCAATTTTTTACTCAAATTTGAATTAACATTTAAGTAAAAAGTTTGATTTGATACAAAGGGCTCTAGTGGACAAACTCAAATTTAAAAAAGGAGAAATTCAAATTTAAAAGAAGGTAAAATATGACTATTAGATCTTTAAATGATGGTGAAATCTCACCATTAAAGATTTGGATAAGGATTTGAGTCTCCCTTGATTTTAGTAAAAAAATGAGTCTCCCTTAATTTGATATTGATTTGGGTATAAGGTTGGAGAAGATTTTTAGGAGTTCTTTACTCAAATTTAAATTTGAGTATAAAAAAGAGTAAGGGTTGGAGATGCTCTTACATCTTTAATTATTTAAATATTCATTTTTCCTCCAACAACCTACGTTTATATTTATACTATTTCTAAATGTCAACAACTAAGAAAAACTTTTGAATAGTAATAATCTACAAAATATTTAACTACAAGACTATCCTTTTACATTTTAATTTTTATCATTTAGATTAAATTATAGTCAATGTAAAAAGTGAAATAACAAGCATCAATTTCTCAAATCTCCCCTTGTAAATCTATCAATCCGATGGTATCTTTCCTCTATCATTGAAACTCACTCACAACATCTCCTATTTGTTTGGGAAATTTGAAAAGGCAGTAGGATCATGACCTGTAAGAGCATCGCTTTGAGAAGTTAAACCGCCACGGCATGATTCCAAGAGTCCAAACAATCTAATGTTTGATATTACTAGAATCCTAGAAGCCATTAAAATAATTAAAACTCTTTAGCTCTCCATTGATATAACTAGAATCCCAAAAGTCCCTAAAACAATTAAAACTCTTCAATTCTCCGTCTCACGGAAATATACAACTATAAGTTCCTCACTATAGAATAGTGAGCACAAACCTTAGCCCAAAACTTTAGTTTTATTCTCTCTTTGGAGTGGTCTATTTTCCTCAACAGAAAAATTGAAAAAAGAGAAGAAGAATTTCAATTGTCATTAGAAAGAGTAAGATAATCTAACAAGTCAGAATCTAAAGAAGAACATGTGCAAGACAACGCTTCTACCACTTCCAACAATAAGGCAATTCGGCGCCAAGAGCCCCAGGAGACCAATAATACTATTTGCGGAGAAAGAGTGAACAAAAAACCTCTATAAACACTAAAAATTGACAAGCAATGCCAGAGAAGAAAACTAGTGGTTTCCTCATGTGTTGCAAGTGTGGACTGTAAGTAGTGTCCAAGTGTTAACTATGTTTGAGATGAGTCTAATTTAAGTACCAAAACCATAATACAATAAAAAATTGAGACGTATAAATTTTTATTTTATTTACTTTTATTATTTTTATGATTAATGGCTATAAATATATTATATCAATTTCTATTAATTTAAATTATTTTTTAACATGGTACGGAAAATGTT